>OU383781.1:61031562-61101562 GCA_910950805.1 Acrocephalus scirpaceus scirpaceus
GTGGCGGGATAAGGCACCGAGCCTGGCGGCAGCACCGCCGTGTTTGCTCGAGTTGCTTTCTCAGAGCTGCTGCTGCAAGAGCTCTTCAGAGCGTTGGGTCTTGGCCCATTGCCCCTGCTAGGCTGCTCCCTTAATGGATTAGCCGGACTTGAAGGAAAATCCCGCCTTAACAATAGCGGAGGAGCCGTGCGGTCCTTGGACTACCTAAAGGAGAGGTGCCAGTGGTATTTTCTGCTACCAGCCAAGCCGCTCAGGCTCTTTGATCCGATTTCTCTCTTCTTGATTTTGATATCGCTGCAAAAGCCATTGCAGATGGGAAAGGAAAGCAAAAAAACAAACCCCAAACGCACCAGCCAAGCCACCCTCAGTTTTTATTCATTTTTTTTTTTCCCAGCTTTCCCCTCTTTTCCTTCCCCCCCTCCCTTGAGCCACTGAGGCGGCCTCGTGGAAGAGAAACTAAATCGCTCTCCTCTTGCTTTGGGCTGTTTTTCATCACTTCTTCTGTGCTTCCTGACCCCAAAAAGCAGGCTTAAGTTGCTACATTCCTCCTCCTTCACCATAGCCAGAGACACAGTTCTCCTCATTTCAGCAGATGTGCCAAAGGTACTCTGCTCTCCCTCGGGCATAACTGCAAATTTTGGCAAATGCAAAGCTTGGACATAGTCCAGGAAAATGTTTTTGTCTCGCAGAAGTGTTTTTGTTTTGCTTTTTCCGAAAAGTAATTTATTTGAGCTTGAAATGTTGTTTGAAATATATTGCTGAAACTCTTAGAATTCTGAAGTTTTCTTAATTTTTCAAGGGAGCTCTCACTGAGCTCCAGATGTTTTGCCACTGACCATCAGCTCTGGAAATGGGTAGCCAAGCAGGGAAATTATTATTCCTCTCAGCCTTATCTATACCAGAAGGCACAAGCAGTGACACTGAAAAAATGTCAATTAACCTGCACTGTTGGTAACCTCAGAGGCTTCTTTTTTACCTGGAAACTTTTTTATTTTTTTTTGTGGAAAAATTTCCATATGTGTGTGTGTACCAGCCTGGGTGCGCATATGAGCAAAGCCATGGATGTGATGCTGGAAATCCTGCTGCCTTTGGTCAGCTTTAGAGGGAACTAAAGCCCAGCTGTGCTCACAGTTAGGAGAATTCAGCAGGGCTAACACACATAAAAGCAGACACAAGATCCTTCATGTCTCAGACCAAGCAGCAGGGGTGCTTTGGGTCTTGCAAAAAAATGCTGGATTGATGTGAAGCTCTGTGATGGTGAAAATATGTGGGATTTCTGCCACCTGCCCTTTGCATCCATCCCGTATCCTTCTCAAGTCAGCTCATAACTGATTCTTCCCAAGCTTCCAGCTGCTTGGCATTTCTTGTGTAAAATAATTAATGGTTGTAGGGAACAGAGAGATCAGCTTAGGGATAGTCAAGCCTGGTCTTGGGTGTTTGTATACAGGCACTCGTGTGCAGTCAGGGCTCAGTAGCAGCAGTGTCAAAGGGAGGATAAAAAGATGAATTATATGAAAAATATTAGGGAAAATGATTTGAAAAGAATGTGTGGGATATTTACACCTGCAGGTGTAGGAGGAGGCTATAAGGATTGTCAACGGTGGCTCCTGTGTGGGGACAGGGCACAAGAAAATGTTGGGACTAAGAGCTGGGCCAAAAGTTATCAGATTTGAGTTTGTTACTCAAATCTCCAGGAATTGAGAGCTCTAGGAAATTTGCTCCCTGCTCCAACTCTTCCAGCCCTCCCTGGATGTGGTCTCTGGGAGCTGAGATGGACCTTTGGACCAGTCCAGCATGGCCAATCCCATGGGATCCTTGTGCAACTGTGCTTAATCCTGGAGCCATAGAAGGGTTTGGGTTGGAGAAGCCCTCTAAGATCACTGAGTCCATCTGTTATCCCGGCACTGCCAACTCCATCCGTAAACTGTGTCCCTGTGTGCTTCAGTTCCCAATAAATGCCCAAATGGCAGTAAATAACAAATCAAAAAGAAGGGAAATGATGTATATTGGGACAGTATTTTGTGCACTGATATTTTGGGGCATTAGAAAGCCACATTGTCTGCCCTGGAAATGCTTATTCCCTGAGCTCGGTGCCTCACTAAGATCCCAAAAACTGCTTCCTCTGCCATCAGGGTAAGCTGGGGAGAAGCTGCTGGTTCATCCCTGATTTTAGAGCTTGTGGTACAGACCACAAAAGCTGCTGAGGACCAGAACAATCTGCTCCAGCTGGCTGGTTCCAAACACACGGTCCCCTCATGTGGCTTGGAGAGTGATGTGCCCTGGGATGGTGACTCTGCCCTGAGAGGGTGACCTTGCTGGGTTTGGCTCATTTTGGGTCTCTATCCAAAAATTGTGGCACAGGAAAGCTGGGCAGGGACTGGTTCACTGTGTTGTTGAGTTTTTCATGCTTTGGGTTCAATGAGTGGATGTTTCCCAGGGAAGCATTTCCATCAAAACCCACCCAAAATCCTCTAATTTTACACCAAAGACAAGGTTCAGGAAAAAAATCTCTTATTTAAATGAACTGAACAATACTGAAATGAGTAGAAATACTGATGATAGTGGTTCCTCTGCTGCACTTTGTGCCTCAATCCCAAGTCTCTGACTCGTGTCTGACTGTGGAAAGGTTATTTTGAAGTGCAGGAGCCTGGGCAGAGCCCCCACCTGCAGGGATAACAGGACAGGGGGCATCAAGACAACCGTGTGGAATTGGAAAGATGAGACCCAGCCCACAGGACTGTGTTGGAAGGTAGCACACAGATATATCACAATTACACTTCCCTGAGACTGGAAATGCTGGGTAATTGTCTTTCCCTGCCAGTGCGCTCAGGGCGCTTTACAACAATAAATTTCACCAGGAGTGCTGAAGAACAGAGAGCACAATAACGGGAAACCTGCTGCTCCAGGAATGCAAGGAAACGAGGCTTTCATGGAAAAACTGGGGTCTGGGTGGGCAGGGTGGTGGAGCCCAGGGTGCTGCCTCGAGGCTGGAGCTCCTGGCAGTGGGTGTGGATGGGGAGAGGAGGCAATGCCAGCCCCCAGCCCTCTGGAGCACTGCCCACCCTGCCTCTGCAAAGTGGGAAAGCTCGGGGCTGAACATTGATTTAGGGCAAGGACAAAGTTCTCTTTGCAGCCAAAACAAAATTGTGTGCCAATCAAAAAGGTGTGAGACAGGCTGTTGTTGACCTCTGGGGAGTATCAGAGGACAAAAATCCTTGGAAGGAAATTCAAAAAACAGCCTCCAGGGAAGCCAAGCACGGCTGGAAATGCTGCAGCACCGTGGTGCCAGGACCTCTGAGCATCCACGCAGCCCTCCCTGGAAGGACATCTCTAATATTCCATCCTGTGGCTAGAAAACATCTTCATCCTGCCTCCTAAAAGGCAGCATGGGTTGAGATTTGAGAGATTTTGTGCCTGGATCATTGCAGACCCTCCTTTAGGGTCTGGGGAAACCCAGATCCAGCCCTGCTGGGGAGAGGAGGAAGGTGATCCTTTCTCTCCTCTTTCCCCTCTCTTCTCTCCTGTCTCCACTCTTTTCTCCCCCCTCTCCTCTTCCCTCTCCTCTCTCCTCTCTCAACTCTTTTCTCTCCTCTCTGCAGTGGGTGGTGAGTGCAGATCCTTCCAGCAGGTGCCTGTTGTTTTTGAGGCATGTCCTACAGCAGGACCTTGATCTCACTGGGGCCTTAATAATAGCAAGACACCAAAAAATAATCAGAATATATTCAAAAATGGACAGGAGAGGGTATTTGGCTCGTTTGCAATGGCCATTAGATAGCTGATACTTGCTGTGTTTGCTCTCTATGCTTCAGAGCCATCCATAATTAGAACATATTTTTGTAACCTTATCTGGGAGCAGATTTGATTTTTAGGAAGGAAAAAATGTCACTAAATCATTATTATTCATGTGACAAATCCTGAAGGGTAAATTTTTTTTAAACACCACCTCTATCAGTCTCTCCCATGTCACCTAACTTTTATGCAATAACACTGTTCCCTTAGAGATACCGTATAAAATATCTCTCACTTCCCAATATTATTCATAGAATTCCCATTATAGAACATTGAAAACCCAGATTAGAGGAGTACAAGAATATTTTATGACCAGTTTGAAAATGCTGTTACTGCTGCAATAAATTAAGAAGTTAAATTACTCCCACATTGAGTATTGATATACTGTGCATGGCAGAAAAATTCCTTTGAAATATACTGTACAATACATATAGAGAAATTCCAGCCCCTTTGATGGCTGCCAGCAAAGGGGGTTGTGAGGACTTGGGGGTGGGGGATTGGGTTGCCAAGTTTGGATCTTAAAGCAGCAAGTTGAGCAAAGGCAAAATCAGAACAGCAAAATTTTATGCGGATAATTGGGAATATTGGGATGCTGTATTTAATTACCAAGTCCCTCGTTCTTCTCACATTCTTTATGAACTCTATAGACAGGTTATTTTCTGGGTCAGCAGACCCAATTTCCCCAAATATGATTTTCTCTTGGTTATATCTATGTGGATGTTTATTTGTGGCCTTTACCTGACCACTGTGAATGTGTGATGTGTTTTTTTTATTAGGTGGGGTTTTTTGTTGGCTTTTTTTTTTGGCTGAATGGTCATTCAAACTCAAATCTTTGACTGCCAAGGGAAAAACAGAAAAAAATCAGGAACATTGGATCCAATCTGGCTGATGGGATATAATTGCTTTTAGATATAAAGATACTCAAATAATTAATTAAATTAACTTTTAAGCTTTATTTCTGGTTGTTTGCATTATTGGAGTGGTGTAAAACCACCAGAATGTGCCAGGTAATTTTGAGGCAGGAATTTATGTGCACAAATTGTCTTTTTTTTTCTGCTTACACAGCTTCAGCTGTGAAGCATTGCACAGGGAACTGCACTTATACAAAGTGGCTGTTACAACTTCAGGTAAGAGCTGATCTTTCTCATAAATTTCCATGTGTTGTCTGCTGGGCATTTTATTAAGGAAAATAATTGGAGAGATTTGCCTGCTAGACCAGACTGGCAACCGAACCACCTATTTTGCAAAAAAAAAAATGTAACAAAAGAGCCCTTTTGCACATTTTGCAGAGGAATCCAAAGAGCTGCTGCAGCACCGGCAGCGTAAGCAGCTTATTGGGGTTTGCCAAGAACACAGCAAATCCAGGCCTTGAGTTTACAATAATAATTACAGTGTATTCTGCTGATTGCAATGTTCTGGCCCAACAGGGCCTGTTTAACTAAGCTGGCCCTGGAATGGAGTACCTACAAGTAATGTGATCTATTTATTAACGAGCGCTTTTTACAGGAGCGTCCATTCTGAGCTCCCTCGTTACTCCACAGACGGGGAACGGGCTTTCAGCAAGAGTCGTTTATATAAAACGCATCAGAGGAGTTATTTAAGAACAACACAAGCCTCGATTAAGCCCCGGTGTGTGTTTTTAAAGGTTATTCTTGGAGGATTTTCCCTTCCAAGGAAAAGCCAGGCAATGAAGGGTAGAAGCCGAGCAGAATGTTTTTCCCTGGACGAGCCAAAAAATTCACTCAAAGATCAGCAGCAGCTTTCTGCAAATCCCCAAGCTTAGGCGTGCTTGTCGGACCCTTGACTCTTGTGTGGAGTTGGCGCTCCTCAGATCAAGCCCAGCCCAACCAGAGAATGGCTCAAACCCGCTCGGATCCGGCGCCGATCCGCGGCGCGAGCGCTGCCCACACGGCGCCTTATCCTGGTGTATAATCATGTAGCAGATCATGTATTCATTTGTATCATTAAGTAAAGCCTAACAGAGCTGTGGCCCAGGCGAGCAGAAGGGAGGCTCGGAGGATCATGGGTTCCCGGCATGCCCCGCTCCCCTTGGAAAGGCGCTGACTCACTCCCCGAGCAATCAGCGTTGTGTGCCATTACAAATGGGCTGGTTAATAGGCCTGCATCCATTATCATTAGTGCATCTCAGCACGCAGGTACATGATGGGGCCTGCCAGCGCATTTGCTCCAGCTCACTGAGCCAGGGGCCATGCTCCATTGCAAATGAGGATGAGGAACACCTGCTCCAGGGTTTTTCGGCAGACCGGAGTCATCCTTCACATCTCATGCAACACTTGTTCTGTCAGAATGCAATGCTGGCACCGGCCGGAGCGGGGCTGTGCCAGGCGTCCGACTAAAGATTAGACACTTCCCTGTGGTCTCCTGCTCAAGTTCAGCTTTGAATTCTATTTTTTTTTTTTTTTCCCAAAGAAAGCTTTTAAAAATTTATCGAGTTCGTATTAGGCATTCAGTCATTATGTTAGGGGTTTAAAAATAAGGATGAAAAAAAGAGAAACTTTGCTTCAGAAATTAACTTTTTTTTTTTGGGAATTAGAATGGCAGCATAAAATATTTATTGGGTCTGATAATTTTATTCACAGTGCTGAGTGTTTGGATATGCTTTTTTGAGAGAGGTTTTATTTTTGGAAAATTGATTTTTTTCCCCTCCTTATTTTTCTTTCTGGCCTTCTGCAACTATCCCCAGTGTTTGTGGGGTTTTCTTTTTTATTGTCTGCACCAGGTGACCTGAGATGTGATATTGGACACTAACCAAAAGGGGGAGAATATGACAAAATATTGCCTTCTCCAGGCACATGTCTTTCCATGCAGAGGCCTCTGCTCTGGCTGCCCTCCAGAGCCAGGACAAAGGCTTTCCTCATCCTGCTCCAAAAGGCACAATGCTCGCTGCCAACCCCGTGCTTGTTTGTTTGAGGAGCTGGAAATCAAAATGAAGGGAAAAAAAAACCAGTTGGAATTTGAAGAAGCAGCTCTTGAGGTTTGTAATTTACCCTGAAGGGCACAGTGAAGGTGGCAGGATGTCCTTCTTGTCTCCCTGTCCTGTGTGACAGGGATTTTATGGGCACTGCTGGCTGCCAAAGCTTCTCAGTCCTTAAAAAAAAAGAATCGTGCGAGTGTGAGCAGCTGGGAGATGCTGTCAGGCTCATGCACATCCCCTCATCCCAATGGATTGCTTCCTACTGGGAAGAGTCCTCCAAATCACTCCCTGGGGAAGTCCTTGATGTCCTCCAGTGACACTTCCCTGGTGAAGGAGGAATCACCTTCAGAGTCAAGGCTGGAACTGAGCAGATTCCCTGCCACATCCTGCCAAAAATGCAGCACCAACATCCACTTCTTGACCAGAGTCCTCTTTGTCTCCCAGGAAAGCAGAAGGAGTGGGAGTTGCTGCTTTTCCAAAGCTCAGGTAGGAAAATCTGGCTCTGGACTCGGAACAAGGCTTTAACTAAGAAATTCCTGTTTACTTTCCATGCTTTCCTCTTTTCAAGAGTTATTCCTTCCTCACCTTTCCCAATCCTCCCATCCACACTGAAGAGGCTTTTGGTTCTGCTTCCAGGGCCTCCAAGAAAATGACAGCTATTTCAGCAGGAAGCCTCATCTGGTGGAATCCAGGTTTCCACAGTGATGGAATGATGCTGGAAGTTACAGATCTGCTGGTTTGGTGCTCTGCCAGCAAAGGTGAGTCCTCAGTTTGCACGTTAAGATCCCAAACCTTATCTCTGCTTTATGCTACAAAAAAAATTCTTCCCAGGATCCATCCCTTTAACCCTTTTATGAGTTTTGATACTTAAATGGAATCTTGGACTCTCATTCCTCAAAGTGTTGCTTTGTCCCTCCTGGGTTTGGGTTAATTTTTTATGATTTAAAGAACAAAAATGCTGCAGGAAGAACTGATGTGAGTGCTTGTGGATTAGAGATTTGTGTTAAACTTCTGAGGTTTTCTACATTTTCCATATTATTGCACAGAAATATCCTTGTTTCTTCTTTTATTCTGGTTGCTTCAAGTGTTTAGGGCTGTGCTCACCCAATGTCCTTGGATTGCTGCTGGAGATGCCCCTGCCTTCCCCAGGGGATTGTGGGCTGGCAACTCAGTATCACACACAGAAAAAAAGTTTAAAAGTTTCATGTCACTTTGTGTAAATTTTAAGGGAGATAGAGATAAAAAAATATCCTCATCTTTTGAAATGCAGTTGTGACATTTTTTGATCTGTGACATAGTTCAGCAAAACCAAAAAAGGGAAGAGGTGTCCTGTGAGGTTGGAGGGACCATCCACCCACCCAGGGCTGTTGAGAAGTGATGGGATCTGCGATGGGAGCTGAGGGAGAAGCATGAAAAGAGACCAAACAGAGAAATCTCTCAGATTGCAATGGGAAATTTGGGAAGCAAGACACTTCCAGTTGCATTTAACAGTTAGATTAGTATTCACCCTTTTCCTTGTTTG
This sequence comes from Acrocephalus scirpaceus scirpaceus, assembly GCA_910950805.1. NCBI lineage: Eukaryota > Metazoa > Chordata > Aves > Passeriformes > Sylviidae > Acrocephalus > Acrocephalus scirpaceus. The sequence goes on from OU383781.1 coordinate 61,039,809, forward strand.
AGGCAAATTTCCAGGTCTGTGCCTTTTGAAGGATTTGGGTTTGATGGGGTTTTTGCTCATCTACTATAATTTTAATTTTAATTTCTATCCATTCGCTGAGAGCTGCTCAAAGTTGATGTTGCTGCAACACTGGGAAAAAGAGGTTCTGGGAAGGCAAATTTTCCACTCTTGCAGGTCTGAAAATCCTGAGGAAAAGCTGTTTCAGAGGGATGGGAGTGATGCAGGATAAGGATGTGTATGGTTGATGCAGGCTAGATATGGGGATATTTTAATTAGAAGCATGAGTAGGAAAATTAGAGTTTGGGTTGGATTTTTCCAAGAGTAACTAGAAGAATGTCTGGAGGACTCTAGAGGAAACAATCCCTTGGGATCAATCTGTAAGTCTGGGTTTGGGAAAAGGCAGAGCCAGGCAATGAGCGACAATTGTCTGGGGAAGCAAAAAATTCTTGGTTTTCTTCTGTCACAACAGAAATAAACAATATCTTCCTTTTTTTTTCTCCCCCATTCCATAGGGAGTGCTGGATACCTACTGGGACTTTCATCCCACACTGCAGGGAAGAGCTCCAGAGGGATATATGGAATATTGTTATTGGCTTGGAAAGCAGCGACATTCTCTTGGTGCTCAGAGATTTTCTTCCACAGCACCCCAAACTCCAGGTGTAGGCACCACCCTGGGCCTCAGCATCCTTAAAAACATCACCTTTCAAAGTTAATTATGCAACGTGAACGATAAATATTTAAAATGTATCAGATATCAAAATTTTTAAAGCATATTTATTTAATCATAAATTTAAATAAAGCGTATTTAAGCATATCAATTTCTTGAAGCTCAGGGTGTGTTTACACGCTTTGCTGACTGAACAGACCTCAAGATGTGTTTTTAAAATCCCAATCCCATCAGGGTGTCAAGCAAACAACACCTCCACCCAACTTCCATGTGCTTTAAAAGCATGGATGCTGCTGGATTTAGCTGTTAGCTGGAGAAAGAGCTGAATCTAATTCGGAAATTCCAAGTTTATGTAATTCCTAACCTCGTTTCTCACCTTGTGCTGCAGCCTTGCCCCGTGATAACCCATCCCTTCATCCCAGTGATGGAATGGCTGCGTCCAGACGTGCCAGGGAGCCCTGAGCCTGTGATGTGACAGCCCAACCAAACTTTGAAACCACATCTCTGGAGGTGAGAGGCTCGTGCATTAACCCATTTGTGCTGCTACATTTTTAAAGCTATTTTTTTTAATGCTGAAAAGAGGAAAATCATCCTATATTTTGGAAAAAAAGAAAGAAAGAAACAAAAAGCACCAGAGATTGAAACTGATGGTGCTGACAGAAATTCAAATACAAAGAGAAGTTGGATTTGGTATATTCTGGTTTATTTTGGGGTGAGGCTGTTCAGCATCCTGCTGTTTTGAGGTGCTGGGAGTTGGATGCCAGGGCATCACTACCCCACTCCTGATGTGAGAACAAAACAGATCTTCACCCCAAAATGACAGATTGAGGTTTTGGCTGAAGGAACACATCATATGTGATATTTGGCTGGTTAACCACTGGTTCCTCAGCTATTTTCTTGCACTTTCTCTCCTCCCTCCCACACAATTAGATGGTTTAAGTACAGGCTGCAATATTTAATACCAGATTTCAATGTTCTACTCAGATTTTTCTATCACCTGTGATGCTGGAATATGGGGAGGGGATCAGTGGGTTCTTTTCCCAGTTGTGGAGCAGGCTGGGATGCACCACCACCTCCTGTCCAGGCTTGACCAGCTCACCTGGTGCTGCCTCACTTTTCCCAAGGAATTTTCCCTGTGCCAGTGCAGAGCCCTGGTTTTGTGAAGCACATGGGTGGAGACAGGTCTGAGACGAGGAAACTCTTATTTATACATGTGGCCTTGTCAGGATTTTGTGTCAAAGTCTCTGGAGATGCCCTCCAGCTTCCTTAAATTTCATTTTTTAATAATGAAGATAATTTTGAATTTTACAAGCCCCGAAATGTCTGAAACTAATAAACATTTTATACACGTGTCAAAAGATGCTTAAAAAGCAGCCAAACCGTGGATTTTTTGACAACTGAGAGGGGATAACAACGAAAAACCCACAACACACTCCTTGTTTGCCAAGTTCCTGCAGCCTGAGCAAATTTTTAGAGATGAGTCACAGACCCCAGATTAATGGAGCTTTAATGGAAGTGCTGACACTTCCTAAAGCTGGAGCAGCCCTACAACAACCCCACATCCCACTGCTGACCCCATCCCTCCTTCCCAGAGCGGGAATAATGCAGCACTCGAGGGAATTAACACACGGAGAGGCGGCGGGGGGAGCTCCCGAGTGTTCTCGCCCTCCTTTCTTCTTCGAGCTTGCAGGGAGAGGGATTTGGCAGGAGGATTTGGCAGCCTGGCAGCTCGTGGGGAAACAAAAAGAGCAGCTATCAGTGCAAAACGGAGCGGCCTCTGTGGCTGGTGGCCACCCAGCCCCGCTGGCCATTGCTTCAAACACAGCGCCAGGTTTGTGCTGGGGCTTAGGAGGAAAGGCTCTTACAGCCGCCATCCAAGGACTGTAGTTATCTCCCGTTGGAAATGCCACTTTCTGATGGTTTTTCGGGAGGAGTTTGTGTGAAATAGATGGAGTGGTTTGGTCTCCTGTTGTTGTTTCGAGCTGAGAGGACGGATTTGGGGTTGTGTGTCTGTGCTCAGACGTGCAGCTCCTCTGCGAGGCGCACGTGGGGATGTGTAGCAGCGCACAAGTGAAGCCTGGCTGGTACACAGCAGCTGGCTCACTTTTATCACCAGCTTTGCCATAAAACATCCCATTTTAATAATCAAATTAGAGCCGAGGCAAACCTGCACAGGTGAGAGGAAATCTGTGAGCGTGATCAAAACCACATTTCTGATTCAGGACGAAATCGCGGGCTACAGGGAGGTACATCTGTAAATTATACAGGAAGCTTTCTTCAACAACTGATTCACCCTGACAGTTTTACTGGAGTATATGAAAATTAGTATTAAAGATGTGATATGTAGGCTTCTTTCCAGGAATTCCAATCTGGTTTCAATAAAATGAAAACACTGATTGGAAGTGAAGTTGCCTTCCGGTTTTGCCTTTGGCTATTATGTGTTCATTCGTGAAATGACTGAATTCCACAACTACTTTTAATATTCACCTTTTGAGTTCATCTCCCGTACTGGACACATTGGAATGATTAAAATAGCACAGACTCCTGAAGCCGGATTCTCTTTAATTTGAAACAGCCTGGGTGCTGAGGACAAAAGAAATATTAAAAAAAAAAAAATGAATGCTCTGTTAAGTCCATCCTTTCTTAGCATCCAGTTGCTTCAGTGCGTGTTTAGGGTGGAATACTAATAAAGAAGTGGATGAAACATCCCTGAATAACCGTGGAAGAGCACAGCTCCATGCTCCCTGTCCCTCCAGGTGGCTGCTCCTGGTGGTGCCTGCTGGCTGCAGGGTTTGCGTGCTCCGGTGCTCCGGGTCTCTCCGTGCCGCCGTGCTTTGGCAGCTGCCTGGCCCTGCTCATCAGTGCCACTGTGTGAGCAGCTCCTGCCAGGGACAGGGCCTGGGAAAAGGGGTGCAGAGCGGAGATTTGGGGCTGGCAGATGTAAACATTGAAGATATCCGAGGCTTGGCAACACAAACTGTTGCGTTCCAGCTTATTGTTCCGAACGGCTTTTGCGCGCCGAACCGGCGGGAGTTCCGTGCCAGATGAGCAGACCAGCTTCTTGCAGAGCATGAGCGGTTTTATGTGTTGAGGAGCTCATAAAGAAATCCAAATTCCCTTGGATTTGCTAACACCTTCCAGACTAAGCTTGGTGTTTTGAGGCCATATCGTCCTGGAGATGGAAAAAAAATGGATCTGCTGGTTTTAGGGAGGTGCTGGCTGGACCAGCCCTGGGGCAGAGCTCAGTGTGGCACCTGGGGTGTTCACCTGGGCTGCCACGAGTTAATTGTAATCAGTTAAACAACTAAATTTTCCTCATTATTTTATGTGGAAAAGCTGCTTGTACTGGTGGTGGTGCCCCCCCATAAATTTCCCCCAGGGCCTGTGTTTGCTGGGGGAAAAAACTGCACTCCTTGCTCCCCATGGCACTGTCCGTGCAGTTCCCTCCCTGCCCTGGGGTTGTGGGAATCCTTGATCCCTTTTTTCAAGGAGTTTAGCGGATGTTTTCTCCTCGGCACCACCAGAGGTCCCAACCCCGGGATCCACCACAGCTGACCCGAGCTGCTGAGGACTAAAAGGACATCTCTAATAAACAGTAATATGAAAAACTTTAGCACCTCTGTGGAACAAAGGAAAGCCCAGGGAAGTAATTTCAGCCTGTGTATTCAGTCACCTCTCTGGCAACCTCTGCAATGAGTATTCTGGCAAGTTATCTCGCTGAGGGAGAGCCTGACTTTCTGCAGTTGTCCAAGGCAATCTTTGATTAAATTTTGGATGCTGTTACTTAGACATCCGCTCCTGATGCACTTACCATATTTTGCAAAGAGAAGGTCTCTGTGAATTGAAAATTTCTGGTTATGTGCATTCAAGGTCATGCATAAAACAGCGTCTAGGATCATGGAAAGTTGAGGAATTTAATCAAAATGCTGCTTTATAGTTTGGTGTGTTTTGTAGGATTAGCAGGAGCACCAATAATGCTGTCAATGCAGAGCTCATTTGGACACTTGTGAATTATTGAGCTGCAGAGCAAACCTCAGCACAGGCTAAATCAACAGTTTTCCACAGTGCTGTTGGCAACAGAAGTTCCTGATGGCTTTTCTTTCACTCTGGAGAGGGACAAAATTGCAGTAGGAGGTTGTTTGGGGGGAAAAAAGAGTTGCAGGCTTTGGGATATCTGACTCAGTATTTTTGAGGTTCATCAGAAAGAGGCAGAACAGCAGCCTGATACAGATTTAGGAATTTGTCACTCCCAGCCGAAGTAAAAGTTTAACATCTCAGTATTTTATAATTAAGTTTAATTAAAAAATTTAAATATTTTAAGTCCATCCAGTGAATCTGCAAGTACCCCCCTCTGGCTTCAGATGATGGCTCCACACCCTGTGCCCCAAAGCCAAACCCCGGGAATTCTCCAGTGAGCAGTGGGTGAAGGTCAGTGATGGGAGGGATGACTGGAGGGTCTGAGACATCTTCCCTGGGGGAATTCTCTAATCCAAGGTCACCAGGACTGCACTCAGAGCACATGGCAGAGGTAGGGACATTTGGGAGAAGCTTTGCAAAGTCTTTCTTCCCTTTTGTGGTAGCTTTTTATGAGACAGGATGTTGGGTGGGAGATAAAGGGGTTTTCTTAGGTACCAGTAAAAAAACAAAATTCTGTCCTGATGCATTTTGTGGAAATATCTCATAGAACTGAATGCAGCCCATTACACTTTTCCACCTTTGTTTTCTCCTTAGGTGTCACAGACAACTCTGAGTAGACTGCAAGGTGCCCTTAATGCAATGGGTTTATGGAACTGGGATTGCTGGGTCACCCTGAAAAAATCCAGAGTATTGAGGTACCCAGAGCTTTTTCCCTCCTTTGGAAAGTCTGATTCTGTAATTAAAGTTAATTTAGGGAAATAATTTTATTTGATGTATGTGTTAGTATTTATATATAATATTAACATATAAATATTTTAATAAATATTTATATTTTTATATTTTTATATTTTTATGTATTTAATACGTGTATTAAATACATAGCTGGCCCTAGGCATGAATATGTTCATGACCTTAAGTCCAAACATTCTCCCTTTCCCCAAGAAGAAACCAAATTTTTTTTGGTATGATTTACTTTATATTATTTTCCTGAATGCTGTAGGTGTTTCTCCCAACTTCAATATTCTCCAAACATTCTCTACTCTCCTCCTCTTCTGCATTTCAAGAATTGATTCAATGATCTCAGAGCTCAGTGTAGTGGCTACACAGATTTGCATCTTCCTGTTTTCATTCACAAATTTTTGAAGTTGTTTATTATAAACTTGTTGTTTATTTTAAAATTGGTTGTTATATTTTTTTTTAAATGGGTAAACAGCCCAAATGTTTTTTTAATGGAACACACCTTGTCTTCCTAAACAATGACATAAAACTAAGCCAAGCATGGGCTCTTCCTTAAGGAGTGGCTCTAAAAGATGGAATTGCAGAAGGGTTTTCATTCACGAATTTTTGAAGTTGTTTACTATAAACTTGTTGTTCATTTTAAAATTGTTTGTTATAATTTTTTTTTTTTAAACAGGCAAACAGGCCAAATGTTTTTTAATGAAACACACCTTGTCTTCCTAAGCAACGACGTGAAACTCAGCCAAGCCAAGCGTGGGCTCTTCCTTAAGGAGCGGCTGTAAAGCATGGATTTGCAGACGGGTTTTCATTGCTTTCCTGGGCTCCTCCATGGCGCTGCCTCAAATTGGAAGTGGCTGTCAGGTGAAATAAGAAATGCAACCTAAAGAGTGTGGGGCTGGGGATGCGGAGCCGCAGCCGTGCCCCGCGTGGCTCCCGCGCCCTCTCCCTTCCCCTCAACGCGCCTTCAAGCTGCTCCCAGTCTTCTCCATCTCCCCCCCAAATCTTGGATCCCTCCCCCCACAAACACTGCTAACTACTAACTCATAAAACATATCAGCTGGGTTTATTACTTTTAACCATCTTTCCAATTGTGCTATAAAATAAAGGCAGATGCCATTTTAAGATCTTATTATTATCAAGGGCCAACTCCTCCGGCAGCACCTGCTTAGCAGCAATCTGCTTGTTTATAGTCCCTTTTTTATAGGTGACAGTTTAAGGTGGCTGTTCTCCTGTTACAAAGAGTTCTTTTTAATGTGGCAGAAGTGGCATGCACAGTAGGTGAGCTCCTTTCTTTCATCCAGTGATATTGAGACGGGGTCGCAGGTTCACCTGTGATTTTTGCTTGACAGCTTCGCCACACACATCAGGCTCTGCCAAATGCTCCGCCATTAATTTATGATTTAAAGTAATTAACTTTTGCTGATTAAAGTAATTATTTCAAGTGCATTGCACTCAGGCCCAAATGATGCTCACAGCCCCCTCTCCAGTTTGAGCTAGCAGCATGCCAAGTGCTTAAAAGCTGCACCAGGGAGCTCGCGGTGGCTTCTGCCAGTCTAACAGATCTGCCATGTTTATGGCTGACTTGTACTAACTGCTCATTTTAATGCCGAATCCTGGCAGAACATTGACACAGTGTGAAACCTTCATCCGGTAAACAAGACAAGCTTCAAATTGGTGACATCGATGACAGTGAAAACTGTTTAAATGAATCTTGCCTCCAGCCTTCCAGAGGTATTATGTTTTTGAGCGCTGCTCCTTCTCCAGATTGGCTGTTAAACAATTTACAGCTTTATCCAGCCTCTGCCTTTAGCGTTATGCAGGTGCAAAATTTAGGTTTCTTTGCTGGATTGGAGGCCAAAAAAAAATCTCTGTGACCTCCCCCCCACTCAGAAAAACCCCACCCAGACCCCACCAAACCCTTTCAAAGCGGCTTCAGAGAGAAACGTGCAAAAGGAGTTTCCTTTGAAAATAAATCTGCCCTTTTGAAAGCGTACACGGGTTGGGAAGCTGCCTGGCATGTCCTGAAGTTAACATGTTTTGTGTGGGAGCCAACGTTGGCTGGTTTATTGTGCCTTCCCTGAGCAGGAGAAGGATGCACAGCGGAGCACCGGGCGGGATCATGTGGAATTCTGCCAGCGCCGGGCACCGCGGCAACGAGCTTTGTCTTACTGGCACCAAATGTTCCCAAAACTTACCTTTAGGGTTGTGTTATTTCTCTTTTTTTTTCCCCCCTCTCCCTGGAGAAGATATTCCTTGGGAATATCCTCTTGTAAAGAGCTGTGGGATTTTGGCTGCTGCTCGCTGTGAGTGAAACTGAGCAAACCGATGGTTAAATCTGTAGGAATAAAAATATCCATGCTGGAAAAAATATATTTCCAGTACTAGAAATAAATTTATCTAGGTTTTCCCCCCCTTATTTATTTATTTGTTTGTTTGTTTAAATCAAATTTTAATTTAGGAGGGATAAGGGAAGCAGTTTTGATCAGGGAGAGGCAGTGTGTTTTTTCCTGCTTTGCTGAAAAGACTGTCAGTTTTAAAAAGCTACTCACATTATCCCTCTCTCCTCTTCCAGCGCAACTGTAAAGAAATCTAATTTCATCTGTAATAAAGCACCTGATGGGCAGTGATCCCTGGCAAACAATATTTCAGCTTAACGCTAAGCATTGAAAAAACATCATCGAAAAATAAAGATGCCAAGAAAAATCATCTGTATGCTAGCTTGGCAGCCAGCCTCAGAAATGGGAGTGATAGCTCGATGGTGAGCCTGATTTGGGGGTTTTCTCCCTTTTTTTAAAAAAACTTTTTTTGGTAATGAATGAAGTGTGGAGGGAAGGGAGGCAGCAGCAAGGGAGGGCCGGGTGTGCTGAGCCGAGCTCCCCGCGCGCCTCGCGAGCGAGCGCCGAGCTCGCTGCCAAATCAGGGCTGCCAGGGAGCCCAGGCACCGAGCTAAGAGCACCAAAATCACTCCTGAGAGCCCCTGCCATGGGTGTGATGTGTCCCCACCCCACCCTCTCCCCGTGCAGAGCGTGCTGTAAACGCACCCCGGAGAGAGTTTGGCAGAAAATGGTAATGCTGCTTTTTAAGAACTGTTTGGCAAAGGTGATTTGAAAATGCTTGTCAGAAATAAGATAGAGACAAAGGAATTTCACAGGTTTGGTTTTTGTGATTTTTTTATTTCTAGGTCTCCACAAAGAATCACAGAATGATTTGGGATGGAAGGGACCTTAGAGATCACCTAGTTCCAAATCCCTGCTATGAACATCTTCACATCCAATAATGTCTGGAGTCTCTGAAGATGTAATAGGACTGGAAAACTAATCTCAGAAAATTTTTTCAAAGCAAAACACAGCTGGGATTTACTCAGGACCTGGTCCAAACTCCCCTGAGACAGTCAAGAACCAGTTGGTGGCCTCATCTGACTCTGCTGTGCTGCCTGCAGTTGTTCCAAGCTCAGCTGATCCTCTTGTTCCAGCTCAAGGAAAGCGATCACAATCCTCAAAGTGTTCTGGGGAGGATAAGAGCAGGATTTGATGCTACAGGAATTGTGAGTGGCTGTGGTTGGCATGGAGGAGGTTGGCAAACTGGGATCTCACAGTAACAGGAGCAGTGGTGCCCCCTGGGAACACCAAACACTGGTTTAAGGCCAGGGGGTTGGAGGTGCCTGGCTCCCACTGGCATCGCCAGGGGTTGGGTATTTTAAATATCTTTAGGTGTTGGGTGGGTGTTGGACTGGTTCTGGGTAGGGCAAGGTAGGGATGATCCCGTTGGGAAAGGACAACCCACAGCAGAGCTCCTGTCTCAGTCCTCCAGTGGAGGAGGACATCCCCTGAGCCATGACAACAGTGAGGAATCTCGAGATCTGGTCAGGTGAAAAGTGCAACAGACACCAGGTAAAAACTATCAGGAATTCAGAATTCCAACATGCAGATGTGAAAGGTACATTTGAATTTAATCCCTTGGAATTACGAGAAGTGTAAAAGTCCCATTATGGAATGGCACAATGTATTAGCAGTCCTAGGTGTTAAATCAAACCAAGGTACGTGATGTTAATGGGCAAAGCGACTGTGTTTAAACAGTTGCCTACTTATTAAATCTCTAATTAAGGACATGCAAACCAAGTGGCAAAGATTTTCCACTAAACATGATAAATTTTGATTAGCAGAATGTTTTTAATGTGCTGCAGAGCAAGCCAATTTTATTAAAAAAGAACAGAAGCCACCCAAATTTCTCCCAGAAGCTTTACCTGTAATGACAGTGGTACCTTTGCAGGTCATAATAAATTGATTTTCTCTGTGTGTATTAACCCCTGACTGCAGTTTGGATCCTATTCTTTTTCTGTTTTTACAGCCCTTCTTTACAGCATCTTTTGGGATTTATCTCAAACAGGCCAGACAAGCTGGAAGTGACTTTTTGGAAGCCGCCTCATGACTTTCTGCCTGGATTGCGTGTGATGTGAGTGTGAGTATTTTCCTGCCACAGCACACCCCTCCATAGGAATAAGTGCACTTACTTGACTCAATCAGCCATCTGTGACTCCATCAGCCACAGTGGAAACTAATGGTAATTGCCAATTGTTAACCAGACAATAGCAGATGCTAACTTTAATATCCAACAGTGCTCTTCCGAGCATCTTTTATGGAGACATGGCCTCACTTTAATACGTGTTTTCTTTCCCCAAAATAAGGCAACTTAGTAAAGGCTGATTAGCCTAGGGAGCTATGTGACTTGAAGCAATGAACTTCCAGGAATGGCAGCCCATGTGCTGTTTCTGGGCCGTAATGTCTACAGCGTGAAAATTTAAAAGGCTGGATTTAAAATTCTTTTTCAAATGCAATTTTTTTTTTCCAGTGAAATTTCACAAAGAGCCACGTCCTGGATGCTAACACGACTGCTATGCCTTTCCTGGCAATGTCTTTGCCTCCTATTAGATAATCAATTAGTCTCAGAACATTAAAAAGCAAAATGCTGCAACAGGATTTTCCACCAAATTCAAAAATATTTACTAAAGGATTTCATTGCTCCTGTTTATTTTCATGGAAGCCTGAAGGCCGCACGACATAAACGCTGCTGCTCTGGCACCAGGACAGCTCTGCAGCCTTGGCCCCGAAGGACATCTGGAGTTTCTGGGTCGCAGTGGTTCCTTTCTGCAGAAATTTGCTCTCAGGAAGTAATGAATGAGCCCATTTTCACTCCGACCAGGGCCCGCAGTCTACGGGAGACATTAGGAGCAATTTGTAGTCAACGTGCAGGTCTGTTCCACCTAAAACATTATCAATGAGCTTGTCAACCCGAGCCTTAACCTTCTTTGTTATTTTCATCTGCTCCTCTCTCAGATGTCTCTCCTCATAGCCATAACCTCTGAAGACTGGCAACAGGATGTCATACACCTGTTTTGCTCAAGGCTGGGGCTCGGAGCCCCGCGCGAGGTTGTGTCGGCGTTGGCTCGCTCGCCGCTCCGCTCGACGTATATGTCAGAATGTCAGATGATCGTTGTTGTATCTGCAGCTGTTGCATGAGCACAGTGCCAGGGGCACAACTTTCCTGCAGTGAGCTTTAATTTGCTCTCCCCTCCCTGAAGAGCTCTCGCGCTTCACCTTGCTGCTGCTGCTGCTGCCGCCGCTGCTGCCGATGCAGCTGGAGGAGAGCTCAGCCCGCGTGCAGCTGGGGCTGCGGCGAGGGAGGGAGGCAGGGGAGCAGGAAGGCAGGGATGAAGGCAGGCAGGGAGATGGGCAAGGAGACCGGGAGACAGGGAAGGAGGCAGGAAGGCAGGGATGGAGGCAGGGGTGCAGGTGCAGAGGTAGGATTTGAGGCAGAGATGCAGAAATGGAGGCAGGGGTGCAGGGATGGAGGTAGGGATGGAGGGATGGAGGCAGTGGTACAGGTGTGGAGGCAGGGGTGCAGGGATGGAGGCAGGGGTGCAGGTGTGGAGGTAGGATTTGAGGCAAGGATGCAGGAATGGAGGCAGAATTTGAGGCAGTGTGGCAGGGAAGGAGGCAGAGAGGCAGGGATGGAGGGATGGGGGCAGAGATGGAGGGATGGAGGCAGGGGTACAGGTGTGGAGGCAGAATTTGAGGCAGGGATGCAGGGAAGGAGGCAGGGGTGTAGGGATGGAAGTAGGATTTGAGGCAAGGGTGCAGGAATGGATGCAGAGATGGAGGCAGGGTGCAGGTATAAGGCAGAATTTGAAGCAGTGTGGCAGGGAAGGAGGCAGAAAAGCAAAGCAGGGAGAGACAGAGGTGGGGATGCAGAGAGGAAGGAGAGAGGCAGATGGGGATGGAGGCAGAGATGCAGGCATTGAGGGAGGAGTTGAGGCAGGGTGGCAGGGAAGGAGGCAGGCAGGGAGGGAGGGAGAGAGAGAAAAAGGTAGGGACACAGGGATGGAGGCTGAGAGTCAGGGATGGAGACAGGGAAGCAGGCAGGGAATAAGCCAGGAAGGCAGGGAAGGAGGCAGGCAGGGAAGTGGGGAAACTGAGGCAGGCTCAGCACCAGCCAGGACACAAGTTGGTGGAGGTTCTGCAGACTGTTATTTGCATCTTTGCTCAATGAGGCATTTTCCTAATTGTTTGCAGGAAGGAATTGCGAACACTCAGGGATTTATATTTGTGCGAGTCAATCTGTAGTATATTTGGATGCTGTTCCAACAGAGCTCCTCGTAGCCTAAATAAGCCATAACCTGCCAAGATATTCATGAGAGATCTGACTAGGTTTTTGACTGCTCTCAGAATTAGGTTGACAATCAAAACAGATGTAGAATGAGACTGCAACTGGATTGCCAAAGGCAAAAAACTCCTGTCAAATTCTTTAAAGGAGGGAGCTGATAAACCACTGCAATACGTGGGAATAGTGGACATTAGCGACTAGACAAGGACACATATGTCCACCTTCAGTTTGGCTCGGGATTGTGGATTTGTTTCTCAAATTAGGTAGCAAGGGCATCGGGAAAAAAATGCTTTAAAATACACAGGTAGTGAAAGTTTAAAAAGACACAGCATCGCTGCATGAATATTACAAGATATTTCTCAGGGTTTTTTTAAAAATACGTGTTTTTGTGGAATGGCTGCGTGGCTGAGTGACAAATTGGGAAGGCACAGATCATCTGTAATTTAAAAGAAGAAAGCAATAGAGAGTTTGATTAAAAAGCAGCACAAGTCTGTATTATAGAATATCTCTTGGTTGCATCTATTATTAAGGGAGACATGAAGCGTTTTGTCTTTCACTTGAAATGTTAACTAAATCAAGATTAAATATATAAAACGAGGCTTCATCTTTAATGAGGAGAATGGATGCAGTGGCCTAATGTGTACATCTGTATCTTGTCTAAGAGTTGCAACTCAGAATTCCTCCATCCAGGCCTTTGTAACAGAGGGAAAAGGAGAGTTTTTGCAGGATGCAACACAAATGTGAAAGGTATTGGTGGGAGAAAAAAACAAAAACTGGTTTTCAGCTGCCTGCTGGGCAAAATCCCTGGCTGGAAGGACATCTCTGGGTGGAGAGATCCATATGGTGGGGCTTCATGATGTTTCAGGATAGGGATGGCTGACAAATGTGGAATGACACCTTTCCTTAGGGAAAATGCTGAGTCACTCAAAAGGGAGCCATTCACGGGGTTTGTTTCAATGAATATCCCAACTTGCAAAATTATAGAACAAATCATAGAACAGTTTTCAAAATGTTTTACTAATTAATCATGCTTTTTGAAATAAGCTTTGTTCTTCAAATGTAGCATTTGGGTGTTTTTTAGGCGTTTTTCAAACAGAAAGACATTTCAGAATCATATTTAGAATAATATTTTAACCTCAGGAAGCTTTTTAAGGTTTTTGTTTTTTTTTTCTGTGCAGAAGGTTGCTTGCCTATTTTATGTCTCCAACAGCTGTGCAGGGGTCTGGACAGTGATGGAGCCGTGCTCCTTTCCCCCAAATCTACCTCCCAAATATTGGCACCTTCCCCAAATTTTCCTGTGTGGAATGTAAAACATCCAAACCACACCTTGAATCTGCTGGTTGTGCTCAGGACCTGCACGTGCGCGTCCTCCAGCTCTGGGCAAAGGGCTCTGCGTGGCCTCCTTCAGATTTCTGGCTCATCCACACGAGCCAGAGCAGCTGGGAATGTGCCTGTCAGGAGCTGGCTGCCAGCCCCGGCCTGGCAAGTTGGCTGGGTGGTCACTTGGCACACGAGGGCCGTGGCACCGAGCTCGCCGGCGCTGCCCAGCTGAGCGTTACCGCACCCGGTCCCCGCTGGCAGAATCACTCTCCCTGCTCCAGAGATGAAGATGGATTGGCCCAAATGGAGCATCAGGTCTTCAGGGCCAAAAAATGAGCTGGAAATATGAGCTCAGGCCATCCTGGCCAAGTCCTCCTCTGTGCAGGCAGGATGTTGTCCCATGGGGACCTTGGAGCACCTCTGGGCTCACAGAAACCCTCGGAACAAACCGCTCATGACATTTCTTTAGGCTCAGCTGCTGTTTCTCTTTTTTCCAGGAGGATCTCTCCCCTCTATTAATACCTCTGTAATCTGTTTAATTAAAATGAAATCTATTTTTGATACCTCACCACCAGATCCAGCACCGTATTCCCCAGTGAAGGATGTATTCCCTCCTCACTGCAGCGTGAGGCAATGTTATTTCTTGTATTTCCAATCAAGTTGGGCAACGTTAACTTGTCATTTTTTTCTTCACCGGTATTCACTGCTTTCATATCCTGGTTAGATCTTGATAGGAAAATAGAAAAACATGTCAAGAGAGTGGTTCTGTTACAAATGGAGTGCAAAAATGGTTTTGGAGAAAGCCCATTTGTGTGTGATTTCTAACCTAATTCTGCAAACCCTGGTGGTTTGGAGAGTTTAGCATCCAGAGGTTTGGGTGTTTGCCCAAACTAACCCTAAAAAGCAAACCTTTGGCCGCCTGCCTTTCAGTTGAGTGTGTGATATAAATAGCTGTGCTAGGAACAAACAAAGGAGGTATTGCATGGAGCAGCCAAGACCACGTGAGCTGCTCTATCAGGCCGGGTTTTGCTATCCCAGTTGGAGACACGCTCCTAATTTTTCCTGATATTCATGGAGTGGTGACTGGGTGCCACAAGGCAGCGAGTCTTCACCACTTTTGTCTTTCTTCAGCTTCTGTGAAGAGTCACTATTCAAATCCCTCAGAAAAAAAACCAGAAAACAAAAGACCCGAATGATTAATTTAAAAACTACTCAGTAAAGTCCTTCTTATGCTGGCTTTGGTGGTTTTGTTGTAGAACTGTGGTTTTAGATGAGGAGAACCATGATATTGCAAGACCAGACCAGAGAGGAAGGGTTGAGATCTACTTTATCCCTGCACCCCCGTTCAGGTGAAATGAGATTTGGTGTTTTCTTCAACATTTCACAGCTTTTTTTTGTCTTTTCCTAGACTGGTTCGTGAGATTGCCTGAAGTTCTAAATAAACCTTTGTCTTACACACAAGTTTAGCTTTGACCAGGTAACAGCCTGGAATATGTTAATTGTTGGAGAAATCTAAAACCACATGGTCAGGGAAATGGTGGAATCACCATCTCTGGAAGAATTCAAAAAACTGTAGATGTGGCACTTGGGGACATGGGTTAGTGGTGGCCTTGGCAGTGCTGGAAGTCTTGATTTTAGAGAGATTTTCCAACCTAAGCAATTCTGTAACTTCAAGATTCTGTGGGGTCTTGTTATGACTGTCCTAGTATCCATTTTTGGGGTGTTCTGTTCTGTATTTGTGTACAGAAAGCAATGTTGAAAAACAGGAGCAAACACCAATTTCCCTTTGAAAGGCAAAATTTCCAGGGAAACCAACTGAAACCTCACATCCCTGGCAAAACCCCTGAGCATCCTCACAGCTCAGCTGACATCCAGGCATTCACGGGAGGTGTTGGAAGAATCAGGGTGCTTTATCTGCATCACCTCGCTTGTGCTGCCCCTTTCTTTGCTGCCGCTCTCTTTTGATGAAAATTTGCTGTAAAATTGCCACTCCACCAAACCTTTCTTTCCCTCGTGTGCCTCCCCTGACCCCTGCTCCTTCCATTTGGCAGAGCCGAGCAGCCAGAGCCCTAAATCACCCCAGCAGCCGCGGCTGGGGCGCGGTGCCTTTCCCTGGATTCCAGCTGGCGGCCGCTCCCAGCTCCTGTTTTCCCAATTCCCGTGGAGACTGAGCATTCTCACGCTGTCTAAAACCAGGGGCTGAGCTACTAATAAACCCCTGATGGATGGTGGAAGGGCTTTTCCATAATTCCCCATTCCTCATCAATGAGCGTGTTTGACATCCCGGCAGCTCAGCGTTGGAGAGTAGCTGTCGATAGTGCTGAAAGGAAATGGGGAACTCTTACATCATTGATGGGAGGTGGTTATTGATGTCACCACTCCTGTCACTCACTGATAGATACAGCCCACAGTGACTTCCCTCCCAGCTGTAGAGCCGTGGATTTGAAAATAAATGTCAGTAACTTTAAAATCACCATACAATTGAGGTGATGTCAACTCCAAGTGGTGATGAATCTTGGATTTTCTTCTGCCTGTTTCCATATTTTGCCCTCCTAAAGGACATGTGGGCACTTGCCTGTGCCATTTTGGATAAGGTAGATATTCGGATTACAACGAGGGCCTGAATCACTGGTGCCTTGTTCTCAAATTGCTTCATAGATGGATCTGTGTGTCAAATGTGCATAGTAGTGGCTGTAACAATATGTTGCCTATTTACCATGACAAAATTCTGATACCTTATCAATGCAAGCATTGTGCAGAATGGCCTCTAAGAGATGCTTTTGCTTGTGATCTTTTATTATTGGTTATTTTTATTATTGGTTATTTTTTTTTTTTAATCTTATTATTTGGTTATTTCTCACCAGATATAGGTGAGAAATATTCTCACCAGGTGAGAAGTGGAGATGTGGGCAATGTCCCTTTTCTCTTCTTTCAGCCTGGCTCCTGGAGATCTGATTTCCAAAATTCTGATACCTGATCAATGCAAGCATTGCTCAGAACAGCCTTTAAGAGACGCTTTTGCTCGTGATCTTTCATTCACCAGCTGAGAAGCGGAACTGTGGGCGATGTCCCTTTTCTCCTCTTCAAGGCTGGCTCCTGGAGGTCTGGTTTCCAGAGAGCAGCGAGCGGGAGCACCCGCATCTGTGTCCCAGACAGCTGGCACGCTCTGCCCGCGCCACCGCTGCCATCTGTGCCAGCGCCACGCTCCACCGAGGGCACTGGGGGGAAGGCAGGAGCCAGGGAGTGACTTCACACTGCCACAGAGGTGGGTCTGGGGGCTGAAATCTGCCCTGGGTTGGGTGTCTGCCTCTCTTTCCTTGCTGTCTTGCTGAAGGTGTTGCTGGTCAGACAATTAATTAAAGGCGTTCTGGGTGGATTTAAGGGTTTTAAGTACAAGGGATTTTGTTTCTGTAGAGGTTATGTGGAATTGTTTGGGCTCTGAGCAAACTGGTTAAGTGAAAAGTTTCCTTCCCGTGATGGTTGGAATGAGATGATCCTTAAGGTCCCTTCCAATCCATACCATTCCATGACTGAAAGCGTCAGGTATTTTTCTGATACATAAAGAGATAATTTTTCTATAGAAACTCAATTCCCCCATAGAAAGAGACAAACGTTCTTTTACATTGTGTTGAAGAAAGAGCTCAGTACCTCCCTGTAAAAGGAAGAGGTCCCCCCTGAATCTCCATGAACCCCTTCAAGGTGACAGTCACCCAGGCCAAAGCCCAGGCAGGGTTTTTTACTCCGTCCTGGAATCCTGGCAGTTCGTTGTTGCACAGCCTGAAATGGTGGCAGAGGACAACATCCACACTTAGAACTGCAGTAAACTCATGGTCTCCCCTCTGGGATGCTCTCACTTCTGCAAGGGTGGAGATTGCTGATGGTGGGGAGACACCTTCAAGGTTTCTGTTCCTCTGTGGGTGGGATGACCAGAGTGACCCTCTGCCTCAGGGGCAGGAGCTCTCCTGAACAGCCCAAAGGTGGGAAAACAGAACTTTTCTCTCCACTTTTTTATTTGCCTTCCCTTCAGAAGCAGTGGGGCACCAGGAGGACACCGCAGAGCTGTTCCCAGCCCTGTGTGGCAAACGCTGAGCCTGTCAGTCCCCTCGGGGCGGGGGAAATGAGCTCCAAACAAATGCTTCTCCATAGGTGCAATGCACATAAGTGCATTTTTGGATCATGGTCCAAGTCTGCATCCTTTGTGAGACCAGGAATGTGCCAGGATGAGTCGGTTTTTATCAGCCCTGCACTTCTCCATTGAGCAGAGACAGAGCTGGGAGCATTGCACATCAAAGAGAGGGGAATTAATGAATGAGAAAACCTTGACATTTACACAATTTAGGCATGTTACTTTTATTTAAGAGAGGGGGTTTTTTTTGTGCAAAGGGTGCAGAACCCTTGGTGAATAGACCTGTTAATGCCTCTTGTCTTTTGTGTTTATATGTGCCAGGTCTAATAATTGTCACGTCAACCTAAGTGAGAAACATCCAGACACGTTCATGGGAGAAGCCGGAGGGCTTTAGTTCAAGTGACTCCTGTTCCTCCTGGGTGGGGAAGAAGGAAGGGCAATAAACAACAGGAATTTGTTCCTTCCTCAGCACCAGGGTTCATCACGTGTAAAAATGTAGGACTTTGGAAGCCATTAATTATACATAAAGTCAATAACCAATCTTAATAGAACTTAAAGTGACAAAAGCGATGACATTTAAAAACAAATCGGCTTCCCCGTGCCACGAGTCTGGGACCATCAGGGAAAGGAAAAAGGCTGGAAACATGCTCTGGACATGCAGGAATTGTCACTGCCATTTTCTGATTTCATTAGAGAAAACTGCTTTCTGTGTAGGTAGATTAGGAAAGGGGGAAATTCTGCATCACAGAGGTCAGGTCTGTGTCTGGGATAACCTGCCCTGCCTGTCAGCAGCAAACAGAGGAATTTGGGGTAAAAAAAGTATGAGGATTTGCTCTTTTATGATATTTTAAAACTTACATAAGAACACATTTTAGCTGCACTTTTATTTCCCCCCTAAATTGAAGCAGAGTCATAATGAGCAGACAGAAAAATAATAATGCTAATAGTAATATTAGTGATAGTAATAATTCCTCTGCACTGCTGCTGGTTTCTGGAGACTGGAATCTGACCAAATCTGACAATAATTAATGCATCAGAATTTAGGCTTGTATTTCAGTTTGTAAAAATTATAAGAAATAGATGTTCCCATGAAAATCCAAGCTTTAAAAGAAGTTCTAGCGGCCAATTCAGGCATTTATTCTAATTAATCTTATGTAAGGCGAGAAGGTCTGCTATGAAGTCATCATTAATTTATATTCCTGCAGCACAGTTTATCTCCTTTACTTTGTACCTTGTTTTATTTTTTTTTCAGGGAAGATCAAGAACCAATTCTTGGCCATTATTCTTGACGGAATCCATTTGAAACGAGCCAGAGGAGTGAGAAAAGCGAGGTGCCCACACATGGATAAGTCTTGCCAGGTTCTGCACCATTTTTTTTTCAGCTGCCTAATTGAGGAAATATTTTTTTTCTCTCTGTTTCCAGGGGGTGGGTGGGTTGGTTCGTTTGTTTTCTCAGGAGTGGGGAATTTCGGTTGGTCCTCGCCCTTGTTCCAGTTTGGAAGGAGCAGGCGCCGGGGCTGTTAGCAAGTGACATGCCCAGGAATATAAAAGAGCGCTACATCTTTGGAGCTGTCTCCTGGTATTCCCCAGCATCCTTGTTTGTTATAATTTGAAAGAAGCTATTGAGCTGAAAGGAGGGACAAACAATCTCCAGGCGGACAAAGCCAGGGGGAGAGCTGGGAGCGGCCAAATTTCCATGGAACACTCGTGTTCCAATTCATATTCAAATGCGCTCCCCAGCAGCTGGACAACCTTTCTGTGGCCGGCCACAGCTGAGCGTTGTAGCCAAGCCGAAATCACAAGTAATTTGCTGACAGCAGATGAAAGGTGTGCGTGTGTTTCTGTCCTTTTAACGCGAGAGAATAAACGCGGAGCTCGCACAGGATGTCAAGATGTTGGGCAGAGTTTGAGTGTGTCAGAGCAGATTCCCAGGGCTGTGCATTTGGCTCCGCTTCCTTTGAAGCCATCCAGGTTATGCCGATTTACAGCGGCCAGAGATCAGCACAAATATGGTTGTTTCTGTAACTAATTTCCGTGCCCTTCTGCTTAATGATGATTTTTTTTTTTTTTTGAGGGAAATTATTATTTCTTACAAACGCGCTTAGGCAGTAACCACTCAATCAAGTAATTGTTTAATTCTTGAAGGGTTGAATCCTGCAGCTCTTATTAATTTAAAACTCGTGTGGGACACACCTGGAGAAAGAGACAGCCTGGGTCAAAAGTGCCTTTTTCGGTATCCTAAACTGACCTGGGCTATCCCAGCCTTCCTCAGATCCTCATTGTGATGGAAAATAACCCAAATTCTCCCCAATTTGCACCTCGCACATCTCTAACTGAGCCACCTTAGGCACGAAGGTTCTTCTGCAGTCCCCTCACCCCACTCCCTGCTCTATTCAAGGTGCCAGAGAAGGCTCCACACCTCCTAAATAACATTTTTTCCCTGAGATTTTCTCTTCCAGAGGCTGTGCTGGTATCTTTGAAGGCGTTTTGTATACAACCAGCTGGTGCAGAGCATCCTTTGTGCAGAGAGAAGCAGATTTCTCCAGGTCCAAGAGAAGTTTTTCCACAGTACAAACAGGCACGGGTTATAATTTATCCAGTGATGTTCCTGCAGGTTTATTGTGAATGAATGTTACCATTTGCTTTGAATATGGTTTAATGTACTTCAGAGGCATAACTTAATTATTCTTTGTCCTTGAGTCTCTACACTGCAGCCACTTTTATTAAGAAAAATGGCAGGAATTACTAAGAATGTTAAAAAATTACTTCTCGCAGGAGCTGGGTCAGGTTAAAGAGTGAGCTTGTTGCACAACATTCTTTGCTCTCTTTCCTTGCTCTTCTGTTTTAACCATGTGTGAGCTGTTTGCTACAGAAATCAAGCAGGGTTTGGATGATTTTCCTTCCCCCTAGGTAGATATTTCTCAAACCATCTCTTCCCTGTTTGAATTTCTTTTTGTGTCACATTAGAAGAAGTGTGAGCAGTTATTGGGCATGAGACTGGGCTTTACCTCTGATTTTTGCTGAGGTTGGAGTTTGGGAATGGTGTCTGTGTTGACAAGAGGAGGCTGAGTGTTCCTATGGCACTAGAAATATTAAAATAATCAAGAACTGGAAAGAATTAACTGGCAGCAGTTTTTAGAGCTAAAACCCAGAGAGAATTTTCATGTCTTTACTTTGACACCATGGAAGGCAGAAAAAGGTGTTTGTGCCTCCAGCTTTGTCCCTGAGCTTCCAGCAGCCACCACCCAGTCCAGGCTCTGGGATAAAGACAAGGAAAGTGCAAATCTCAGAATTCCAGTCTGGTTTGGGTTGGAAGGGACCTTAAAGCTCATCTCATTCCACCCCTGCCATGGGCAGGGACACCTCCCACTAGACCAGGTTGCTCCAAATAGCAATCAGCTTGTCCAGATAAATCAGATGGATAAATCAGATGGATAAATCATCCCATTTAATGGTGCTGGGTTGATGTCTGGACTAGATGATCTTGAAGGTCTTTTCCAACCAGGATGATTTTGTGGATCCATGATTTTGTTGTCCAGGATGTTCAGTGTTTATACACAATTCTGTATCCTGTGTTTTCCCTGAAAACGTTGTGCTGTAAACTCCTCATTACACCCCCCAGACCATTTGTGAGTCTGATTATCCCACATTCTCTTAAAATATTTTCCTTTTCTATTGACAAACTTTATTTTCTCCTCTCCCTTTCTACTACTGAAGATATTGTAGACTTAAAAACTCTGCAATCAATGGCTGACCAATATTTGCTCAGGTAATTTTTGAGGTTTAGCTGTCCCATCTATAAATCTGCAATGAGAGGAACAGTCTAAAGTAACTATTATTCAATTTATTGCTTGAATATAAAATTAGATAAACGAGCCATTACCTTCCACTTGGATAAAAATGTGGCTGAGCTGATTCCCTTTGTCTGGCCATGGTGCTCATCAGGAAACACTCAGTTATTTTTGGATGGCTACCCCAAATTCCTTGCTTTGGGAATTAGAGCTTTGAGAGAAACCTGAGTAGCTGTTTCATCCAGCAAGGGATATTTCTCCAGTAGGAGCACAATAAGCCCAGGACCTGCCTCCGGAATTGGTTGTTACACACAGTGGGCAGAGTGAAGCTATGGGGAAAAAAAAAAAAATTAAAAGGAAAAACTCAACTGGTGCCTTAAAACCAGAATTTGGCTCCTCTAGCAGTTAAATGGGCCCTGATGCCTGGTGCAACACTTTGCATTGCAAATATTTTATTTTGATTTATTTGGAGAGTGGAGTAGGACTGAAGGGGCCAGCAGTCTCTCTGCTGATTTTTGATGAGGTTAAAATTCAGTATCTGAAGTTCATTTTTATTAATAACTAATTTTCTGGCCAGGAAAATATCTGTAGAGAAAAATTAAATAATAAAACAACCCAGACTGGGAAAGAAAAAAAAACTCAAACCAATGCAAAGCCCTTGCAACTGACTAATAACCTTGCAATATTAATGATAAATGCATTATCCTCCTTCAATATTTTTTGTCCTGGGATATGGGATTTCCCAAGGAGAAAATCAGTCAAAACTACCCTTGGCTTCCACAGTTTTCCAGAGTTTTCCATGGAGCAAAGTGATTACATGGAGTGCATATACTGAATTTATGGTTCAACTTGGTTTTACACAAATAAAGCCTTGAGTGAGTGTTTTTAGCTTAAGAAATTTGGACCAAACTACTGATTGGAAAATAAAATTCTTCGTACATTTTTGCCTTTAATAAAGAGAAATCTTTACCTAAGGGAGGAAGTGATCTGGATTTGGTGCAAATAATTCAATAAAACAGAGAAATTACTAAGCAAAGCATTACTTTTTATTTAAAAGGCAAATGGAAAACAAATGTCTGAGAAAGGCAGTGAACTTGCTTAGCGTTTCCCACTCAAACACTTCGTAGTTTTACACTGAAGGAACAGGGTATTTATTGTCTTCTCTTAATGAGTGGTTTCAGCATGGAAATAATGTCACCAAAATCAGCACAATTAATTGCACAGACCTACAGTAAAAGCTACGTTGGCTGCCAGGGGTTGTCCTTAAAATAGATGCTTAATTTTGGGCATCACCAATAATCTGCAGTTAGGCTGAGGTTCATCCCAAAGATTTGCTGGGAACAGCCATGAAACTGCAGGAATTCAGCTGGGATTGACATGAGACCACCCAACCACATTAATTCCCCCCTAAAATAAACTGTGGTGGTTCCACTGGCGTCCCTGATGTTGAGACAATTCCTACCAGGAGAAGATCTGACCTGTGGAAGGAAAAGCTCTCTGCTGTGAAACAGATAATCAGTGTTGGCATCTGAATTCCCACATTTGAAGGAATCTGGAGAAGATGTAACGCAGCATCGAGCACATTTCGTTGTGCTTTCCTTTTGCTCTGTCTCCAACCTGATGCCGGGGGACCTCTTCCAAACAGGTGGCCAAAACTTCAAGGAACTTCCCTTTTTTTTTTTTTTCTTTTCTAGTGGATGTTTGACTTAAAGCTTGCAGAGAAACCTTTTGAAAATGCACGAGCGAATTACTCACTTAAAAGTGGGAACACTCCCCACCAAATCCAACAGGGAGAGGTAATTTGATAGATGAGTTCACCTAAATGATACTAGCATGTTTCTTATCTCCCTGCCATCGGGTTAAGAGCTGTTGTGCATAACTTTCTTAACCTTAACCTCATCTCTCCATCTCTCGGGGCTTCAGATTAGTACAAGGGATAAAGGAAAATCAATGCCGAGTTGGGTCCTGGTGAATGTTTATGTCTGTATGCAAAGGAAGAAGGGGGGAGAGCTTGAAACCATCCCTTCCCAGTGAAAGATTTTAATTAAATTAGGTCCTAGAAATGTGGAGTGTGATCTTTGCAGTGTTTTGATTTCGCTGGAGATTATGACCAGACTTGCCAAAACCAACAGCGAAGCCTCACATTCGTGAACCCGGCGCACAGCGCCCACGAATCTGATACATCCCAAAGAAAGAGCCTGAGTGCTGCTGTTTACATTCCTAAAGTCTTTACAAACAAGGGGAACAATATCTGCTCTTTACAGATTACCGTGGTCGGGTTCCTGTGTACAGCACCAGTGACCTTTCCGAGCTGAGCCATCGTCAGACACTCAGCGCCCAGGGCTGTGAGGAGCCCGAGGTGGATCAGCTTACCAAGAGTTCATATTTTACACCAGCGCTGATTTTTACTGTGTCCAGCTGCTCAATATCAAATGGTGGAGTTTGGGCTTTGGTAAAAGAGGACGTTCCTCTTATGTAAAGGCATAGATCCTTCCTGCTGCTGGGGAAAATGTGTATTGTGCACAATCAGGCTGAGGTTTGTGCTGTCTCCTCTGTGACTCTTTTATCTGTGCTCAGCCTGGTCCCTATATCCTTTTCCTCACCAAAATCATCTTTATGTCAGTGAGGAGAGAGGTAGCAGGTGTAGCACCTCTGGATTGTGTGCAGAGGGGTCTGGAATATCCCAGGGAGGAGACTCCAGCCCCCTCTGGGCTCTGCTCAAGGCTGGGCCCTGCCCAGAGCAGTTCTGCCCCTGTGCAGGGGAATTGCTGGGCTCAGTCCTTGCCCAAGGCTCTGGGGCCACTGCTGGGCTTGGTGCAGAGCCTGGGCCTGCTGTGACCCTCCCTGCACACAGGGACACCCAGGGACAGACAGGGACAGACAGGGACAGACAGGGACATCCAGGGACAGACAGGGATGCACAGGGATACACAGGGAAAGACAGGGACACCTAGAGACACTCAGGGACACTCAGGGATGCACCGGGGCACTCAGGGACACCCAGGGGCATACAGGGACACACAGAGACACCCAGGGATAGACAGGACACCCAAGGACCTACAGGGACACCGAGGGACACTCAGGGACACATGGGGACACCCAGGGACAGACAGGGGCACTCAGGAATACCCAGGGACACCCAGGGACACCCAGGGACAGACAGGGACACAAAGGAACAGACAGGGACGGCCAGGGACACTCAAGAGCACAGAGAGATGCCCAGGGACAGTCAGGGACATCCAGAGACACCCAGGGCTGAGGGCCCCTCTCAGCTGGGGCTCCTCTCCAGGCTGAGCAGCCCCAGCCCCCTCAGCCTTTCCTGGGCACGGAGATGCTCCAACCCTTTTGTACTCCACAGGAGTTCGAGATGTGGCACCCTTAGCACATCCAGTAAATTCTTTTCATGGAATCCTGAAGGTTGGAAGAGACCTTTAAGTTCATCAACTCCTTTTATCCAGCTCCAGACCATTGTAAATGTGTGCACAGAGCCTGGCACAGCTCAGCCTCTCCTCCTGGCCTCGGTGGCCCAAAGCAGCTTCTGTTTTGGGGAGGGTTTTGTACATTCCTAGGGGAAAAAAAGCCTCAAGGTCACTTTGAGATGGTTTGGGCACATAAAGGCAGCACATGTCAGTGCAATGATGATCTTGGGTGAGGATCTGTTTTTCTTGAGCTGGTGGGTGACACAGCGAGGGGGTGGAGGAAAACAAGTGCCTGAAAAAGCTCTTTTAGCTCCTTGAACAGGGGAGGATTATGCAGGGAAGGACCAATAAATCAAGCACTCAGTGGACATTCCTTAGCTCATTTTTGGGATAACACCGGTTCTCCCCAAACTCATTTTGCTTTCACTGTGACAGCTTTCCTACTCCAAATGCCCTGTGGTAAATCCTGCCATGCAAATAAGGATCAAATCTTCGTTTTCGTAGAGTAATGGGCTTTTTCCTTAGAAGACACCTGAAAAAGAAGACTTATGCTGTGTAAGCTTAATTTTAGTGTATTGATGGATCTTCTGGAAACAGAAGTCAGAACAACAGCCAAGCTTGCAGCTCAGCTCAGAGTTTATTTTCTGCTAAAAGAAACATGAAAAATATAGAAAATGTATAATCCAGATTCAGTTATAGAATTCAGATATGCAGCTATCACAGAGATAATTAATATCTCAGGCTATCAGTGAGGGCTTTTCTGCTTCTCAAAACCTGAATGTTACTGGTTAGAGGGGGGAGCCAGATAATGATAGGAACATCCTGTGCGATTGTAACCCAAGTGTTCTGCTGGTTGAACCCGAGGAAAGGGCACACATTATCAGCCGTATTTTGTTCTGAATTCACTCCAGGAGACGGTGAGAAAAACGGCCTAAACCTGAGAGATCAATAATTTGTATAGTGAACACAGTGTGCCGTTAAGAGGTCTAATCTTTAGATCTCTTCAAACATCAGGTGAGATGGGAGAGCGGTGGCTACCAAGGAGGAAGGAACCCGAGGAGCAATCCATGAGAACAAAGGCTGAAGAGGCCAGGTTGAACTGTTTTATTTTGCATTAGAAAAACCTGATAGGTCACCGAGCCTGGCTGGTCATTTGTAGAGAGATTTGTTACGAGAAAAGCTCGTGTGGGAATGGAATTGATCCAGCCACAGAGCCACCAACACCTTCTGTGGGGTGTTTGCTCCCGTGAATCCTCCTGCAGTGGAGTTTTGGGTTGCAGAGCAGAACTGGAGGTTTCCAGTTCCTGAAAATTGCCTTTCCCAGCTTGCTGAAGTCCCTGAAGTGCTGGAAAGAGATGCTTGGGGGGTGGTATCCATAAAATCAGAATATCCTGAGTGGAGGGGACCTGCAGGGATCCTCGAGTCCAGCTCCTGGTCATGCTCAGGACACCCCAACCATCCCACCCTGTACCTGGGAGGGTTTCCAAGCTCTTCTTGACCTCTGGCCATAAATGGTTTTTTTAAGACCGTAATGGTTTAAAAAAAATAATGGTTTTTAAAACCATTTATGGTTTACGCCATAAACAATTCCTTGGGGAACCTGTTCCAGCTCCCCACCACCCGCTGGGGGAAGAATATTCTGCAAACAAATGTCCTCCAACGACCAAGGAGAAGAACTTTTGGAGGTCCTGGTGTTTGAAAGAAAAGCACAACCCAGTAACTCCTGTGTCAGTGTTTTTACAACAAAGAAATAAAGTTCCTTGGTGTTACAGAGAAAAGAAATAAAGTTCCTTGGTGTTACAGAGAAAACAAGGTAAGAGACACCAGTTCAGCTCTGAAGGTTGAACGAGGCTTTGCCATTCTTAATTAATCAGTTAAGTAATTTCACAGAATCATGGGCTCATCGAGCTCCACCAGGCCAGAAAGGGCTGTTGGAATCACTTAAGGTGTAATGTGAACCATAAGATTTTCCAGAATTGCTGAATTTGTTTGAATGGAATTTGAATTTAACTTATTGAAGTTAATCTTTTTGAGGGAAAACTTAATCTCAGTTTCAAACCAATGGGTTCAGTTCTGTGAGGGAATAGTCTGGGGAAAAATTTTTCTTGAGCAAAGGACTAAGTAACTCGAATAGCAATGAAATAGCCTTGGTCTCCTTGTGCTATTTAAGTGGTGATTAGGTCTGAACTTGACTTTTAAGGCAAGAATACACTTCCAGGGGTGACTCCCTGAGTGAGAAGAGCTTTCAGTACTGTAGGTCTGAGTAGATTAACAGACTGTCTATAAACTGAGGGAAGAAAATAAGAAGGGAAAGAGGAAAAAGCCAAGGAGAGAGTAAAACTTGGAATTGGAAAAACAATTCCCGTTCCAGATGAAACATTTCATTACATGTGATGGGTTTAAAGGCAGTTTGCCTGATGACTTTGTATTTAACAAGGCATTGTGTGAAACATGGCATTGTTCCTTACAGGAAATAAAGAACAAGAAATCTCCTTATTTCTTCCCTGCTCGTGTTGAAAGGGGCATGAAGTTGTGATGGGGAAGCAATCGCTCCAAAGCACGGCAACCTTGAGGAATTTCCTTTTAGAGCTGCACAGCTTTATCTGAAAAATGAGGCTGCTTGGGCTGGAGGGATGTTCTGGCTCCCACAAATTGAGCCTGGGTTTATTTTTTTTTATTGCAAGTTTTTATTAAATATCTTCAGTGTACTGACATCATTTGAACCTCTGCATGCAGGGAGGTTTTAACACCCCCCTGGGGAGAGCTTGGGCCAAAACCTGAAAGTGTTATCTGCTACCACATCCAAATTCACACTTCTCACTTTCTCTGCTTTGCTCCAGAAGTTTCATGCTTGAGCCTTCTCATTGTCATACTCCATTGCTCATTCAGCTGGGCTGAATGCAGAAAACAAAATCCCAGATTATTCTGAGTTGGGAGGGACCCAGAAGGATCAGCAGAGTCCAATTCCTGAAAATCCTACAAGATCTGTGGACTGGTGGAGGGGTTGTGGGCTTGGCTGAGCAAACAGACAAAGAGAGGTTGTCCTAAATTTTGGGATCTTGTGTTGAGGGTGGCCAATGCCACGAGCTGAGTGGTGTCCTGAATTTCTCATATCCTGAATATTTCATATCCTGAATATCTCATATCCTGAATATCTCATGCCCTGAGTCCTGAGTTCTACTGTTCGGTGTGAGGAAAGACGTCACTGACAGGTTTGAAGAATATATCCCCCAAAATGACATTTTTCTAGAAATTAATTGTTTGGGGTTTTGTTTAATTAAAACTTGAGCAGTCTTTGAATAATTCTTCCTTCTCAGCTGAGCTTGGTCTCTCCCTGCTCCTGAGATTCTCTTTCAGACAGCAGATCAGGGCAGGAGCTTTGGAGGAATGGAGGCAAAGAACTGATGGACATTTTCACTTCATTTTTTCCTCCCCCTTTCTTTTCCTATTACTGATTTATTATTATTATTATTATTATTATTATTATTATTATTATTATTATTATTATTTAGGGTTTTTTATTATTCACTGTCAAGAATTTTTTACATTTTCTGTCCACTTGGCCCAAAATTTGGTGTCTGTACTTCATTGCTGTGCTTTCCTCGTGCTGGCTGCACAGCACAGAGCATTTGGGAGAGCAAAGTTTGCTGAAGAAGGAGCCTGAAACAGCTGCCAGGGCTGACAACTGAAAGGCACAAGGGGGGACAAAGCCGAGCAGACGGAGTGATGTGGGAACATTAACACTTGGGAGGGACTCTCTTCTTCCCTCCCCTCTTTCTGAAGAAGGGAAAGAAGCTGGGTCTTTGTCCAAAAAAACACATTTAAACGTTTGCTTGACCTTAAAACGTGTGAAAAGATTCTATCTCCATCCATTCCTGTGGCTTTCTGTTACTCGGATGTGCATTTAAGGGAATAAATGTTCATCTCTTTGCTCCTGTACTTAAGGAAGATGAACCGCGTTTTTCACTCCCTGAAAAGAGGAAAATCTGTTTGTTATGTCACAGCTGTGCCAGCAGATTTCCAGGAAACTGATCACGGGGTGTCCGTGTTTAGTATTCGGGAGGTTGCACCACCCCTCGATTAGCAGGGAAAGTTATCACGTGAAAAAAGTGTGCAGAGATGGTTTTAATCTCATCCTGCACCGGACTGGGAAAGGAGAAGGATTAAAGTGTCTTAACCATAAAGCTTGGCAGCAGTTGTGGAGAGCAGAAATGAAAATAGTTTAGGAGAACAGTGCAGGCAATAACTCACTTGGGGGGTCGGCAGAGGACCAGAAGAAGTGGCCAGACTGACATTGCTTGGTTTTATTAACTCATCCATAATTAGCCCATAGCTTAGATACAATTTAGCTTGTGCCATATGGGCTAATATAGTGCTGAAAGTTACCCCCCATGCAGGTGACAGTCTGTCACGCTGAAGGAAGATTAGCATAAAACAAACAACAATGCACCCTTAATGACAGTGGCACCATTTGCCACGCCATACTTGAGGATGGGGGAGCACGGCCATTATAACCCAATCTTCAAGATTTTATTAAGTAGAAATAAAAGCAATGTGCACACAGACCTCCCCCCTTACAGCCCAGTGAATCCTTCCTTCAGCTCGCAGGCAAAACTGTTGTGTATTTTGGTTTTTTTTAAAGATATTTAATTTTTTTTAATGGTAAAAATAGCTAATGTAGGGATTTATTCACAGCTTTGCTGGTGTGCCTTGGAACAGTGTGTACAATTAGCTGAAACATGTTGGGCAAATGCACCTTGATGGTTTGTGCCTTGATAAAGGTGGGACAGAGTAATTCTTAAACAGAAATAAAAATGAGAAAACTCCACTGTATGTGCTCATCAACTCGATCAGAACTTTTTAGAGTAGATACAAATCTGACAATAGTGTAACTGTGCAGGCAGCAGGTTATTTATGCTTAGTTATGAATTTATCCTACAAAGAGAGTGAGCCACTGTCTTTGGTGATTCCCTTTTTTGAATAGGAATTGCTCCATTAAAATGATCCCCACACGTTGTTGATCCACCCTGCATTTATGGTGGTTTGCCTACGTATTGCCAATATTTTCCTTTTTAAATCAAGGAGGAAATTTGGTGCCAGAGCCCTTCCCAAACTGTGCTGAGCTCCTGACACAAAGCAGCAGAAGCCATTAGCATTCTCAGTTAAGGCTGATCAGTCGTGCTGTTGAACCATTTCTTCTCTTCCTCCCAACATATTTGCTTTCCTGTATTTCCCAGATAAAAGGGAAGCTCCTCCTCCCCTAAGTTTTCCGGACTTTTCTTTTGAAAGGCAGCCTGCTCATTTTAAATATTTTAAACGAAATGAGTTTTGCTATGCAGACAGGAGCTGGCTTTTTTTTTTTTTTTTTTTCTCTCCCAGCTCTCATCGGCTATTTATGTGACTCCATGGTTTTCAAATGGTATAATGCTGGAGGATGCCAAATGTCCTGCCATTTAATAACCAGTAGCATACAGAGCTCTTTTCAAAATGCCACTGCTCTGAGCATCTGTTGTTATTAAGTAAGATGATCAAATTTTGTGCAGGACTTCAATTTTGCTTTTCACATCACTTATAGAGCAAGAATAATATGCAGTCTGTGTATAGAACTAATGTGTTGGGCTCATTGAGCCAATTGCTGCGTTTTGTGTTCTGCTTTATTGCAGACTGTAAAATAAACTTTGGCCTTTTTTTTTAATAAATGTTATAAAAATGCTCTGTGAATCAGGAGAGTGTCAGCAATTAAAGCCATTTAACATCATAATAATTAAAAATGCAATACTCCGGCATAGTCAGCGCTGATTCACATAAAAAGCCACATTGTTGGTCCTTAATAATTACATTATTTGACAGACACGCTGAAGAAGAGGGAAAGGTGCACGTTGTCAGTATCAGATGAGCAACTAATCCTTATTGTTCCTGGAAATCGCTGTAGGATCCTTTCCCCTCCCTGTTTTCAGCTAACAGATGTGCAGGAATGTCCTCGGCTCTCCCTCGCTTTTCTCTCCAGCAGAATCTGACTGACAACACCACCAGGGAACAGCTGGGCAGAGGCACATCATATTTTTGCTGCTCGGGAAAGAAGCTGATGAGGCTGTGGAGTGCCTAATTGGGTAAGATGCCCCTCATTTTCCAACGATAAAATTCAGAGAGTGTCGAGCAGCAAAGAGCGGCCGGGCTGGGGAGAGCCGTATGTTTGTCCCTCAGCACAACTGGACCTTTCAAACGAGCGAGTTTTTGGTTTTTTGTTGGTTGTTTTTTTTTTTTTTTACAGCTGTGGTTTGGGGCTGTGCCCGAGCTCAGCGCAGTGCGGGGCCAAATTTTTGAGGAGAGATTTAGCTCGGGCATAATAACATTTAAATCACAGCCCTGCTTCTCAGCCCGTTCCCCCTGCAAAGGCAGAAGGGCAAATTGCCCCGTGGCGTTCATTTTTGTCCTGGAAAAATGAAGCAAAAGGGAAAAAAAAGCACAGATTTACAGATTTAAGGTTTTTTTCCATGAATATTGGAGGTGTGGGATTATCCCCCAGGTTCATTACATTTTAAGTGTTGTAGAACTGATGTAATCTTCAGGTGAAATAGAGAAGTTTTGGTTGCAGGACTCTGGATCCTCGCATATCCTAAAGGGAATGGGGCCTAAAGAGGTTTTGGAGGAGCATCTTCATCCTGACCTCTGGAAATCCTGGAAAACAGAGAGTGAAAATTGACTTTAAACATCCTGAGGAGACAATTTGTTTCCTCTGTTTTCCTGGGGTGTCCAAGAGCTGCCTCTGTTCCTCTCTCTGTCTCTGGGAATACCCCCAGGCTGTGGCACTGGTTTTTTTTTGTTGCTGTTTACTCCAGTTTCGAGCCTGTTAGAGTTGGGGTTTTTAAACTTTATTTATTTATTTAGATTTTATTTATTAATATTTATTTATTTAACTTTTTTTAAAAAAAATTAATAAATAATTTTTAACTTCTAATAAATAAATATTTATTTATTACCCCAAGCTTGCACTGTAGCAATGGGGACTCAGACAATAGTGTCATTTTAATAAAAAGTGCTAAGAGGAGCTTCCAACCAGACCTTACAAGGTCTTGTATCAAGGACAAGTGATACTGGGAATATTCTCAGGTAGAATAAAATCAGCTGGCACGAAAATCTCATTTTTCTGATTTCTCTTTTAAAAACATGTAGATGTGGTGCTTGGGGATGTGGTTTAGTAGCTGGACTGGATGATCTTAGAGATATTTTCCTTAATGATTCTATGATCTTCTGACTTTTTTCTTCACCTTGCATATTCTGAATTGATTTTAATCACCTCTTGCAAGCAGCATTTGCTGCTCTCCAAGGAAACCAGTGATTCAGCACCACAGGTTTGGAGTTGGGATACAGGAATAGTGAAGATTTGGGAAGTTCACAATCTGTGAGTTAAATAATGTCAAAACTGTTCTGAAGCCGAACAAATCAAAAAGTTCCTGAGGACATGGTGAGTTGTTTTTACATCTTCACAGGTGTTATCTACAATCTTTGTGCAGATTTGTTGTTCCCAAGGTCTGGAGTGATGGGATGAGCACATCCAGTGGCCAGCAGCAATGTCCCCAGTGAAGTTTTGGGTTAAAGGGGCAGTGGTACATCCCCAAAAACACTTACAAGTCTTTTAAGAGAGTGAAAGCACCTGAAAGGCCAGAGCCCCACAAAAACCTTCCTGCCTTAGATGTAATTTATGTGTGTGCAACCATTTCAGTTCCAATATTATTCCTAGATTTTTAACAGATTATAGTTTTGGAAGGAAATAGCCATAATTGCAGGACAGAAAGGGATTTGATTTGCAGTTCTGGACATGAGTCTTGCGCACCTGAGGAGTCTTTAGGTGAAAATATAAAAGAAGAACATTATCTCCTGATTAACCTGAATCAAATAATGGAAATAAAATTCCATCTGCCATCAAAATCATAAATAATAAATACATTATTAAATCAATAAACTGAGTACAACAATGAATTTTAGATCTGATGTTGTGATTAGAGCCAGCTCTTTCTGTGGGACATATTAAACCACATTCACAGCACATTCCATTTGGGTTTTTTAATAGGTGATCTGTTTCTTTTTCAGGAAGTTCACATGAAGTTTCTGAACCTCCACTTTGCCCCTTGGGGAAAAGCAGCCCGGAAATAAGGTGAGAGTGTTCTGAAAGAAATGAGGAAATCTCAAAAGGAAATAAAAAATAAAATTGCACATTATAGAAATCTTGGTAAATAAAATAGAACCAAGGAGCAGCACGGGAAGCATTTAACCAGTGCACACCAGTTCTGTGCTGCCAGCACACGGATTGAGGGGTGAGGAATGTCAGGAGGATGGGTCTGTGTATTAGTGACATCAAATTTCATAGAAATGTTTATGATTAAAAATAAAACAACAGACAATGTATGGCAGCAGGGACAAAGATATAAAATCAGTGGTAGTCGAGGCCCTCATGGCAGCTGATCCTGTATATGGATTAAGAGTAGAGTTTCATTGAGAAAAATAACACAAATTTTTTGAAGGTTCAGTTTTGGAAAGCTGTGGCAGCTCAAGAAACTTCTGTTGTACAATCCCACATTTGTGTGGCCAGTGAAATTCCAGAACCTCCCTTGGTCTACAAGAAACCTGGAAAAGAACTTTATTTTATTGATACAGATCCATTAATTTATGCTTTGGAACATCTGTAGGACCAGATCCAGAGGTCCCTTGGCAGATCTGGTCTGATGAGACCAAACTGGACCCTGCACCTTTTGAGTTTCTTCCAAGTTTGTCTTATAAAATCAGAGTTTTTTGTCTTGGATTCGAAAAATGCCATTTTCATCCCAGCCCATGACCTCTGCCTTGAAACACAGTGGGCCACCAAGGAGGTGAGGAGTTCCTATGAATGTGAAGAACCTTAAATCCCATCCAGTCCCACCCCTGCCATGGCAGGGACACCTTCCACCATCCCAGGTTGCTCCAAGCTCCATCCAGCCTGGCCTTGGACACTTCCAGGTATGGGACAGCCTCAATTTTCCCTGCCTGGCTTGGCTCCATCATTCTGGTGTCCTCCTGCTGTTCTTGCCAACAGGGAAACCCCAGAATGCTCCAGCCCTTTCTGCCTTTCCATAGCATGCACAAATCTCCTGAGTGTTCATGTTCACCATGAACTTCTGTACCTCCTATAAATTATATTTTTGCCCATTGTCAAGATTTGGAAATGATTTATTGGTGCAGTTTTTGCAGCAGGACTGAGGCCTCTGTGGCCTCTCTAGTTAAATTCCATACAGGCTCTCTTGGCCAGCTCAAACCCCACAGCTCTTGGCATTCCTGCCGTGGCTGGGTTTTCATGAACTGCTTCAGTACAGCTGATATTTTTAAATCTGATTTTTCATAGACTCATAGAATTCCCTGAGTTGGAAGGGACCCATCAGGATTGTTGAGTCCAACTCCTGTCCCTGCACAGACACCCCAAAAATCCCACCCTGGGTACCCCTGGGAGCTTTGTCCAAACCCTCCTGGAGCTCTGGGGGCCGTGCCCATTCCCTGGGGAGCCTGGGCAGAGCCAGCACCCTCTGGGGAAGAACCTTTCCCTAAATTCAACCTAACCCTGCCTACAGAAATATTAAAATTAGACACATAGAGCTCCACTTGTACATCAGAATTTCTGCCACTCCTTTATTGCAAAGCTGCAGGAGGAATAGGACAAGCTTGGTTCACCACAGGAATGGATCTCCTGCTTTTAAAAAAGGATTTTTAGCTGTTTTTTTGGCATCTCTTGCTTGCAAGCATTTCCCTCCAAATTGCTTCTGTAGCCAGCACTGGTTCCTGCTATTCCTTCCAGGCCAGGCACTAATCCTTCAGCTCCCATTCCCCTTCTCCCACAGCCAGTTTCATAAGTAGTGACAGGCTGACTGAATTTAGAGGACACGAGAAATCTTGACATTCAACTTGTCAACATTTCTGTTGCTGAGCCTCTGTTCCCATGACTTATTTTTTAATGCAAATCAGAAGATGATTAGCTGTTTTCTCTCCTCATTGTGTTTATTTTTGCTTGTTCTTTGGGCTGTTTTTCATGCCTCATCTTGGCAGAATTCGCTCCCGTTTTTCTCCCTTCCTGTGCGTTTCTGCTCTTGCTCTGTTCTCTGCCCTTTGTTCTCAGTCACTGTTTTCCCCCCTTTTCCCTTTTGTGCCTCTCTTGCATATTTTGTGGTGCTCTATCATCTCTGTTCTTTGTCTTTACTTTTCTTTGTCTTTTCATTTTGCCTATCTTTGTTCTGTGTCCTCTTTGGTGTCTCCCTGTTCTTTGTCTTCTCTTTTTCCTTGTTCTTTCTTTTCCTCTGTCTGTCTCTTTTTATGATTCCCTTTTATCTTCGTTGTGTTCTGAGTAGGTTTGTCTTGATCTTTGTCTTTGCAGAGAACGTGCTCAAAGGAAGACAAAACACGCCATTCAAACAGAAATTGCTTATTAATTATAACATGGACACACTGCTGAAACCCAAGCCTCCCACAAAGCCAGCAAACCAACTCAGAGGAATTTTCAGGCCATCCTGTATCTTTCTGGGCATCTGGGCTGCTCTTAGGGCCCTGTGGTTGAGCACCCAGCATCTAAACCCCATCCTATTCCACTTTCCTGACTCTCAGGCCATAAATCCATCCTAAACTTTATCACTGACCCATGAAGACTTGGGTGCAAAATAACCCGAGTGAGGTATCTGGTTGTGCAGCAGCCATGAGTGAAAACGTGTATTTTGGTCTCCAGTATGGAATCCACACGATCTCCATGTCCCAAGTGCTCCCCTTCCTCCTGTGGTGAGGGGTATAATTCACTGCAGATGTCTCTGACCAACATCATCAGCTCCAAGTTATCAGTTGCTGCTAGAAGGAGTGGTTTAATTTACTAACCAGCTCTGCTGGGAATGCTGCAGCCATGTGAAAGGCAGGATTTTGTTGTGCTCTTGGTGCACAGTCCTGAGTTATTGTTGTCAATTCCTTCATATTTGAAAAAACAAAACATCTTAAAAATGTGGAAACAGGAAAATCACAGGCAGAGGTATTTTGGTAAAGGAAGTTCTTTTTTGGTCCTGAAATAAATCTTTCTGTGATCTCTCTGAGCTTTGAAAAGATTAGTATGATCTCAAAGTTTAAGCTCAAAAAGGAAAAGTTCACGTAAAAAAAAAAAGTTTAGCTTTTGGTTCATTTTCCCACCCATTTCTCCCCTCTAATAATTCATGGAAATCTCTCTGCATGTGCAATATTTGATTAATCCTCATTAAAGCCTAGGCTGAAAAACAAACCCCAGGTCTTGGAGTTTGCCCTGTTGCTGCTCTCACCTTCTTTACTTTTGCTTCCTTCATTTCCTTGTCCTCAGGAGGGCCCTGAGAGCCACCAAAGTGCAGAATGGATGAGCTGGGAGAAGTTCCCCATGGAAGAGGGGCTGGGTGCTCTGAGGACCCTGCTGCAGCCTGTGCTGGGTCCCCATTTCCCAGGGATTCAAGGGACCTTTCCTGCCCTGCCTGCCTTTCCAGGCTGCTTCTCTCTGCCTGTACCTTTGCTGTTAAATTGTCACTCTCCTGGCCAGGCTGTGGTATATAAATAGAAATCTCATATCTTTCACCTGCTGCGCTCTGGGGAAGCCCCAGCACACCCAGCACATCTCAGACCTCTGCAAACCGGCTGTAGGACCCGGCCACAATATTGCAACAAATAACCTGGCTCTGATGTGAGCTGGCCTGGAACTGGGAAACGCTGCAGGTCCCCCAGAGGCTGCAGGCTGAGCCAAGCCCAGGCTGGGGTCTTTGTGCTGCTTTTTCTGTGGATGCAGAGGTGGGATGGGGTCTTTTCCTGTCGGAACCCAGGACATCCCTCTGGCTGCCCTGGGTGATCCCAGACCCTGGCAAGGAGTCCAGAGACAAACCACGAGAGTTTGATTAGAACAGGATTAATTTATCACCGGATATAGATGTAGAATTTGGGGGTTTTTAATGGGGGTTCAAGGAGGCAAGATGGAGGAATTTGGGTGTGTCCCTGTCCTTCTGCTTCTTCTTGTTGTCTTCCATCTTCTGCTGTGGTGGTGGCACTTTTGGATTGGTTTAGTATAGAAGTGCATTGCCTAACACTGGTGATAGGTATTGGTATCTCAATATAAACATAGACCATGTAGTATGCAGTGTAAATAGTTCAGACTGCCCTGGTCAGGGGGCAGTTGGTGATGACCCATGCTGTAGCAGCACCCTAGCAGGGTGAGAACAAAATGTCCCAGGTAAGAAACAATAAACAACCCTGAGAACATGAGCTGACACATCCCGACTCTCTCTTCTGGCTCAGGGCTTGGGACAAGGACTTTTAACAAACATCTCAGGGGTTATCAGCCCAAAGAACTGAGATCTTCCCACCTCTTCCTGTTGGTGGTTTGAGCTGCTGGGGAAAGGCTGTGGGGATCAGGAGGTTCTGCCACTCCAGAGCCATCAGTGTGAGGCAGCACCCATCCCCTACAAGCTGGAAGGATGTTCCCCTGCTGGTCCTGGCAGGTGTATTTTTAAGGAAACACAGGTGATCTCCCATTCTGCATGAATATGTAGGAATTACAGGTTTGCCAGGCTAGATATTTTTTTGTCTCAATAATGTTGATTTAAATTTTACTTAAATATTAATAAAGTGATTTAAGACCAGGCCGTTTAGGCCAAATGTACATTAAAATTCCCCTTCTATTTTCCCTCTTTTTAAATCCTCCTCCTTCAGTTTATTCCCTGAGGGAGGGTTTGGTTCCTGAACTCATTGTGAGATCTTCAAACACATAATAAGAATTAATCACCATTAGTCCTCTATTTTAACAGCTGCTTCCTACCCCCTGAACCAGTACAGCTGCAAACTTCCCTCCCTCTGCCGACACCATAATCCCATTACAGCTGCAAACTTCCACACGGAAAAAAAATCCCCAAACCACGCAGGTTTAAGCTGATTTTGAAACAACTCACATTTCCTAATTGCTCAGGTCTGGGTGGGAAGCTGGTGATGCAGCTCCTGGCTGGTGGGAGCTGGAGGAGCATCATCCTTCCCAAGCACGGAGCCACCACACTGCTGCTGGTGGAGGTGCAAACCCCACCTCAACACAAATCTTGTGATTTGAATCAACCACTATTTGTGTCTTCAAATTCCTAGGAAAACAAGCACAATTTATTTATTAATAATGAGAAGATATTTGCCTGCTTGTGGAAATTTCCCTTTTCCTCCTCGTGCTTTCCCCATTCCAATATCTGCCCTTAGATTGTAATTATTTTATTTTTCTACTTTTTAGCATTAAGGTTTGAGATAGATAATTATTTTGCTTAATAGTAAATTTCGCTGCAACGTGCCCAGAGGGATCTGAAATAAAAGGTATTTAAAAATCTACCATGTTAGAAAAGTAAAATAATTTCAGCTAATGAGATTATCAAGGATAATCGGTTTACAAAAGCCCATTATGCGACTGATTCATTGATGTCTTAAAACAGAAAAGGAGAATCCTATTTATTTTTTGAAATGGTGTAGAATAAATTGCTTTTTAGAATGTAAAAGGCTGGTTTTCATATATTTTTTTTTAAATGTGGTGATTTCTGTAGCCCCATCTGCTGTTCAGTTTCAGAAGTAGCCTGAGGAAGATTTGGTGAAACGCGCGTTTTTCTCTGGAAAATTGGTGATAGGTGACTCCTGACCTGTGGATTTGACTGAATATCATCAGGAAGGGCTTCATCTCTTTCAGGATTTGTGGGAAAAAGTTGAGGGAGTGAAATGGAAGTTCCCACTTTCATTCATCCCTGACTGAGGATGGATTGTGGAGAAGGAGAAGGAGAAGGAGAAGGAGAAGGAGAAGGAGAAGGAGAAGGAGAAGGAGGAGAAGGATGAGAAGGAGGAGAAGGAGAGGTCAGTGTTGGTGGTTGCTCTTGCTGGAGTAACCATGGATGCCTTACTAATACAGCTGTTTCCTTATCCCAGCAAACTCAAATGGCTCCAACAGAAATGGGATGGGATGCTCCAGGAGAAGACAGGTCATTCCATGGCCCACATCTCTGCAGGGCACAGAGTAGGGTCATTTTAGAGGTATGAAATTTCACTGAGATATTTTCCTTCCATTTTCTCCCTGAATTTCTTGGGAGATGTGTGTTACACACTGGCTTTGTCTGCTTGCAGAGGTGGAAGTGTTGATTTGGCCCAAGAAGGGTTGAGAGGTGCTCCAACTCTACCACAGTCATGTAACACTCAAGCCAGACTATAGGCCTGGCCCTTATAAATAAACAAAATCATTATTACTGTGTTACATAAATTAAAATTCACATGTAGAAAGCTGCAGCACTGAAAAAAAAAGCAACCCAAACTATAACAATGTCTCTTTTATCTGTTGTGGTTTATTGTTTAGACCGTGTCTGGAATGTGCCTGGTGGGACTTGGACACGGAGTCTCTTCCAGGACTTTTGCTCCGTGATGATGTGGAAGGTGACTCCTCAGTAAGTAACACCAAACGATTTCAGACTTGTATAAATAATACACGTGTTCTGTCTCCTGTGATGGAGTGATGAACAGCATTGAGCGTGATTGATTTGCCGACACGTGGCGGTGGCTGGAACACTCCGTGCTGTCCTTGCATCCCTAGGACAATCCCTAGACTGGTCCTGCCTCTCCCACAGTTTTGTTTCCCCATGGGAATGGGACTCTCCAGCCTTGTGTGAATGCCAGGTCTTGGCTTGGCCATCGAGAGGGACAATGGGGACACACAGATTGAGCCCATTCTCACCGTGGTGTCCTCTGCCTGTACCTGCCTCACACACAGAGACTTTGGCCCCCCAAAATGTGACTTTTGTGCCATCTCTTCTGCTGCAGCCCAATCCTCTGCTTAAAAGATTCCCTTTTTTTTTTTTCCCCCTTTAATATTTAGCAGAAAATAATTCCGCAATAAGCTTTATTAAAGCAGCAGGATAGATTAAAAAACGAAATATGTTTAGCAAGATTTGGGGGGGGGGAAGGCTGGAGTAATTAATTTTCAAGAATACCTGGCATTTCCAGAACTCCTTTCATCCCAAGATCACCAAACAGTTTACAGACATTAATTAATTAAAGCATTATGATGCCCCAGTGTGGGGCCATCGCCGGCATGTCTGACTCAGACAAACTCCCTGCAATTCCCCGGGCAGCAGAGCAGGATCCGCTCCTCTGCCTGCACCAGGGCTATTCCTCTGAGCAAACACTGCTCAGCTTTCCCAAGGTTTGCACTGCCTGGCCCCCATGTAAATATTTTCCAATAAGTTCGATTATTTGTCTTTTATTCTCTATCAGGAGAACCCCAAATATCTCTGTAATAAATGTTCCAGGGCGTTGTTTACATGAGGGCAGTTCGGATGATTAGTTTCTGATTCAGCTGCCCATTAAAACATCCCTGCTCCTTGGAAAACTCCCTTTGCAGGCTGGGAGCTGGACATTCATTTTGAGCTTGGATCTTGGGGTAAGTGCATTAAATCAAGTGGGAAAAGAGAAGAGGGGTGCAAATAACGTCACACTCCTGGAAATCCCCTGTGATGTGTAAGCTGGGTGAAATCTTATGAAAGCTGTAGATTATCCAAACTTTCTCCAGTCCGATGATTTGATTCATGAA
Organism: Acrocephalus scirpaceus scirpaceus; assembly: GCA_910950805.1. Taxonomy (NCBI): domain Eukaryota; kingdom Metazoa; phylum Chordata; class Aves; order Passeriformes; family Sylviidae; genus Acrocephalus; species Acrocephalus scirpaceus. The sequence continues at coordinate 61,080,271 of OU383781.1, forward strand.
CGCGTAAATAGATAGATAGCTAGATCCATCACGGGGATCCCTGGGGAGCAATGGAATGGTGTTTGTGATTGGAAAAATATTATAAAAGAGCTCACGTATAGCCAATAGTTGGGCAGTTTTGTAGCGCCAAGATAAATAGGGAAGGAATGACATTTCATGATCGTATTTTTAAAGGACGTTGGAAGTTACCAAAGCAGGAGAAATGGATGTGCTGGAGGGATGCAGCTGCATTCCCGTGTGGAAATGATGCCATTTGGGCCCTGAACCCCTCACCCCACATCTTTAGGATAATGGTATGACCCTGCATCCATGGGGAAACACAGAATTGATAAGGTGGGAAAAGATCTCCAGTATCATTGAGTCCAACCTGTGCCTGATCCCCACCTTGTCACCCAGCCCAGAGCACTGAGTGCCACATCCAGCCCTTCCCTGGACTCTACCACCTCCTTGAGCATCCCATTCCAATGCCTGGCAACCCTTTCCATGAGGAATTCTTCCTGATGTTAAACCTGAACCCCGTCCGAATGACTGTACCTTGATGTTTGACCCCATCCTGGCCGTGGGATGAGTGCTTCACTTGGCCTGAGACCTTCCAGTTTAGTTGGGATATTCAGAACCAGGATCAGCCTTGAAGGATGTGTTTGTAATGGAAGATTGAGTTAAAAAACAAAACAAAACAAACAAATTTGTGGTTTGTGTGTTTGTGTGTTTGCTTGTTTGTTTGTTTGATTGACTGTTTCCCCAAAGCCAAATGAAAACCAGGATGAAATTAACAAGTCCCTTTCATTATCTTTGGTCTGACCATGGTTTTTCCTGGTTAGGCTGCCCAGCTCCAAGTTTCCCTTTATTCCAACTTGGAACTACGGTGGAGAAGAGACATTGAACGTGGGGCAGGAGGCAGATGGAGCCATGTCCCCAGTGCCACCATGAATCCCTGTCCCAAGCCACTCCTGTCACCTCAACCCACTCACCCACCAGGCTGCAAACAGAGAAATGTCATGGTGTGCTTGGGAAGGTGACACCCATGGAGGAGCCTCTGGTTTGGGAAGGAGGGAATTGGGAATGCTGCCCTCCTCCCTGCTTGTTTACCCTATGGCAAGTGCATCTTTGGGGAGCGCTGTGACTCCGAGATATGAGACGAAATTCTTCAGTAAACACAAGTGACATTTGGCATATAAATAAGTTAGGGAATACTCCTGCACGAGCAGTGCAGGTCAACAGTGATCTTTTATCTCCTGGTGTAGAGTTGGCTCCTTTGGAAATGGGAAAAAGTGCAAAGTGTTTGTGGAAGAGGTGGTGGAACTGGTCCAGAGTGAGTGGCTTCACTCCTCAGCCCTATTGGTTGTGGGGAAATCCTGGGTGTGTCAGATGGATTTCTCCACAACTTTTTTTTTCTATCATTCTTCTCTTATTTTTAAAATTTTCTCTCCTTTTTAAATTTCATCTTTTTTAAATCTTTTTCCTCTTTTTTTTTTTTAATTCTCTTTTTTCCCTCTTTTTAAAAAAAATTATCTTTTTTTCTCTTTTCTTCTTTTTTTTTGTTTGTCTTTTTTCTCTTTTTTTTCGTCTTTTTTTCTCTTTTTTTCCCTCCTTTTTTTTTTCTTTTCTTTTAAAAAATATGATTAATGCATATCAGAGCCCTTTGGAGAGTAAATACTGATTTGCAATAACACAGTAAACAAATAACAGGGGAACAGGCGTGGAGCCTGTATATCCATACATCCATAAAATCTTTTGCATCCACACATGCGCACCCGCATTCTTATTGTGTAGGTTTAGCTAAGGGGATTTACCTCCTTTTTAATATTTTTGAAGGCTGCTTTATGATCCTGTTGACCTGCTATTAGCAAAAGCTTAGCTTTCAACAAAGGTAATTAAATTATAAAATCACTGCTGCAATCATCAAACTACTCATAAAACAAGAAATGAAAAAAAAAAAATACCCTGAAATAAAAATCTTGCAGGCTTCTCCTCATGTAATATTGCTCCCTGATGTTAATTACATTTAAATGGGAGAGTACTATTTTGGTATCATTCATACGCCTCCAAAAGTACTTTCCAGTTTATCATACCTGTCAACCCCAGTGCATCACAGGCTAATACTTTATTAAGAAAAAAATCATTAGGGAGCTGCTGATCCCATTTAAGTACATTGGGCAGAATGTAAGACTAATTAAAAAGCATATTTTTACATTATTAATTTCTGAGTTTCACACTTAATGAATGTGAAATGACAGGGCTACTATTTTTATATTCAGGCTCTCTGGGCTCTTCAGCCAGGGGAATTCAATTCTGGGGATTTTTTTGCAAAGATGCTTCTTGGGAGATTTGTTTTCAAGAACAGCTAAGCTTTTTTAGCTGTGCCTTTTTCTGGGAAATTATACCAAAGCATATTACAGCCACTTAAAAAGAGTAGTTAAATAGATGTTGTGTTGGGTTTTTTTCATCACACTGCTATAAAAGTATTTTAGATGAGGTATAAAATATGGTTTTTAAATGATATTATGATTTGCAAACACTAAAAAATAATTGCGGTGGAGTTGAGAGAGAGCGAAAACATCTAATCTTTATTGTGTAAGACAATGTGATAAAATATTTTACAGCCAAAAGCTCATTTTGCATCTGGAAAATTGTGTAAACTGATGGTGGTGGGGGGGGGAGGAGAAATCTCATTAAAACAAAAGGTTATTTTTAATATTCTTCAAACAAAGCGACACTTCTAACTGCATCTCCCCTCCTCGTATTTATTAAATTAGACGATTGTACGAACGCCTGACTTTGTATTTAAATAAAGACATAAAACGACAGAGAGCGTGGGCCGAGGGTTCGGAGCGGAGGGGCAGGGAGGGAGCTCCATCCCCGAGAATGTGGGGCTGTGCCGGGCCGGGGGTGCCGCTCCGGGCGTTGGGAGCCTTGGGTGTCGCTGAGCCCTGAGCCAGGGCAACCGCGGCACTGCCACTTTTATAGGGCTCTGCAAGGAGGAGTGCAGAGAAGCAAGGATTTCTTTTTTTTTTTTTTTCCCCTCTCTTTCTTTCTCTCTCTCCTCTTTTTTTTTTTTTTTTTTTCCCCTCCAAATGTGCTTACAATTACCTCTCTGTATTTTTATTGTCTTTTTACTAACCACAAAACTCACACTGGAGGCAAATCTTAACGGCTGAGGCTTTCCTCGTGTAAATATTAGGAAATTACATTTGTACAAACTGCGCGGCTTTGTAAAGGGGGCTGGAGCCACTCCAACACAAATTAATCAGGATAAAGTTGCTCTATGTTCAACATGACCATAGTTTATTTTCTTAAAGTATTAATTTGTCAACAGCTTTCCTGCCTCGCTGTGACTCATGTGGATGGCATTGAGGGAAGACACAGATGCAATCTTGCTGCTCTACCTTGTGGTTTTAGGAACCAGCTCCAGTTAATCAAACCATAATTGTGTTTAATTCCTCAATATTTGTTTTCCCACCAAAGTCAAACGACTGAAATATGAATATGAACCTGTGTTTAAATATTGTCTTCCCTACCAAAAAAAAAAAAAGGGAAAAGAGGCATGAAACTATTTTAACTGTTTGCTAAACAATTTTTACTTCCAAGTCCTTCCCTCCTCTGTTGTTTCCCCCCCTCCCTCAGCCCCAAAATAAATAAATAAGCTCTGGCAATAGCATTTCAGCTGGTATCCTTTGCTTTTTTCCCTTCCTCAGCCTTCTCCAGTGCTGAAAGCGTTGCCTTCCACATGTGCCCCCTCCTTCTCCTGCCTTCACTTGCTGCTTATTATATCCCCCCATTTTTAATTATATCTTGATTTTCGTAAAATGATAATTTGTTGTTATGTTTCTGGAATGCAAACGTGAGCGTAATGGGATCTATTTTTCAGAGTTGCCAAAACAAATTAAGGAGAACGTTCGGCTCTTCCTTTGCCAAATGTTTTAGTGTTTTTCCATGAAAGCAAATCTTATTTCGAACTGTATATTAAAGCTTAAGTAAATAATGCAGCCTGGAAGAAGCAAATTCTATTGCAAAATCAGTTACTGTTTGCAGGCTTTGCTGGCGATACCTGCACAGGGTTCCTGCCTGGGAAGGACTGGGGTAACAATGAAACGTTGTTAATTTTAATTTGCCTTTTGCAGAGCGGGAAAAAGCTGAACTTTTTTTTTTGTTTCCCGAGCCCTGGACGCAGCCCCCATAAATATGGAGCATTTGTTGTGGCCGCCTCACGGATGCCCAGGTAGGCGAGGAGGCTCTCGGATAACGACATCACACGGGGCTGGAATGGGAGCAGCTTTAGGCACTGAGCTTTGTTAATTGTGGGGCCGGGGGCTCGCCTGTTCTTTAGCATCTTTTATTAACATACATCCCCAAATAATATTGACACTCCTCTTGTTTTATTAGCGCACGTTTACCTTGTTCATGGTTTTATTATTCAAGAATGCGGTTGTTGCCAAGTATTAATCAATATATTATGCTGCTCAGTTGGGCAAGCTGTACAAAAACATAGTGCCCCTAGGGTTAATACAGTCAAGAACTAGAAAAGTGTTTCAGACATGTACACAACATGTGGTTTACTATTATCATTAAATGAGGTGAACTGGGACTCTATACATATGGATTTTGAATTGCATAAATTTTGATTGATATCATTTGAAGACTGAGACCCTGAAAGGGTAGATTTTGTGAAAGACGATACACAGGCCAGCTATTACCACATACAATAATACCAGGAAAAATATCTGAAATGAGCAAGGCAGCTGGCTTTTAAATAGCTAAAACATAACATCAATACTTATTTTGAATAATGGAAAAAAGAGGTAAAAGATGTTGACCTCTGCCTGACAATAACATGTTCCAAAAGTAGAACTGGTCCCGGGAGAAAACCCCCTGCTCAACAGTAGCGACTAAGAAATTTTTTTCTTTCTCTCTCTCTTTCTTTCCTTCTTGTTTTCTCTTGCTTTTCTTTCCATTTTCTTTCTTGCTCTTCTTTTTTCCCCTCACATTTATACTTTATTCTCCCTCCCCGTCAAAGGTAAATTGGCTTTTGAACACGCAGACAGCCGCCAGAAGGAGAGGGGAAAAAAAAAAAACAACAAAAAACGAAACCCCAAGAATTTTTGCAAATTCAGGAAACACTTGAGAGGTAAAACCAACATCCTGAGACAGGAGACAAGGCCAGCTTTTGACACCGGGCTGGACCTGCGAGGCCGAAGGAAACCTGGAGCCAGGAAGCGGCCGCTGCCGGGGTCAGGCCGCCGGGGACCCCGCTCCTCGCCGCGCACCGCAGGCCCCCACCGGCCTTTTCATGGGAAATTTGCTGAAAATTTGCTGATCTGCATGAAACATTTATTGGAGGGGGAGAGGAAGAGCCTTCCCTTGGCTTCTTGTGGGTTCCTGGTTCATATGGCATTAAGTGGGGAGCATAATGTATGCGGGGAGGCGGCAGGGCTCGGAGGCCCCGCGTCCATTTTTTTTTCCCACTGTGTGATCCACATGGAAAATTATCAATACCTCGCTCCAGCAGATTCCTTCAATTTCCCTGTATTTGTTCAAACTTTTGAGGGAGCACCGGATGCTTAATGCTTCATTTATGATTTATGCTCCATAAATGTATTAAAACATTAACCATATTTCTGCTATGGCATACTTGAATCCTCCCGGGGAAAAGCCGGAGTGTTTCTCAGGCTGCTACTCTGGCTTCCCTGAGGAGCGAGATTATTTGTGTTGTGTTACACCTCCAAGTGTTGATTAGGCCTCGGTGTTACCCTGACAGAAGTGTCGTGTGGTGCTTCTCTTTAATGGGGTAATAAGCTACATCAACTGCATGAAGGAAATGTTCCTTTTCAAGTCAGAAACGGCGAAAAAAGTTGCTGTGCCAAGCCAGCAAAGGCTCCGTCCCCTCCGCCCCCTCCGCTCCGGTGAAACCCTCCGGAACGGGAAACTCTTGGCCATAGCACTTGGGTGGCTCTGCAAATTTATAATCGGGGTTAGAACTCTCTAATATATTAAATGGTTACACACCGGCCTTTGCCGAGCCTGATTTTAACCGGCTCGCAGCCTGGCAGGCTCCGAAACACGGCTGTTAATTGGAAAGCAGGAAGGTTAAAAAAGAGACAAACTAGTTTTCTGGCTTGGCTTTGACAGCCTGGGTTATTTATGCAGGGTTTTTTTTTTTTTTTTTTCTTTGCAGGTTTTTCTTCCCCCTCTATTTTATTTTTCCCCCCCCCTTCTATTTTTGTGCTGGGGTGGAGGGGTGGGGGGCTGTCTGGAGGATTTCTTAGTGGTTGGGAAGCTTCACATTTTTCAGTAAGCATTATTGGGTAACAATTGGTGCAAACATTATGGAGGGGGAAAGGCACATAAATCACGAAATAAAAAAATAGTTTCTGCACATTTTCAAAAAACACGTTGTGCTCTCTGAGGTCCTTTTCATTTTAACCAAATCAGGGGGAACTTGTCCTCACAGCGGCAAGGCAGATGGAACAATAAATCACAGGAACCATTGACTGCCTGCAGTGTACTCTCCGCAGCTGTCACTTTTTTGTCTCTTTGGTTTTAGCTGACATGGTTTGAGGTCCACTGTGAACCAATCTGGACTTTTTTTTTACCGTCATATCCATCAAAACGACCAGTAGCCATCAACCTACTGCAGCGATCGATTCGTTTGCTTATTCTCACGCATAAGCCAATACTCAACTCACTAGGTGAGGCTTGGGAGAAGCACCTAATTTTAGCTTTTTTTTTTTCTTTCCCTCTTTCTTTCTTTTCTTCTTTTTCCTTTTTTTTTTCCCTTTCTTTCTTTCTTTTTTTTTTTTTTTTTTTTCTCTCCCTTTCGCCTCCAGCTACAGCTGTGATTTTCTGAGCAGTCTTGGCTAACGTTATTAAAGTTGCATCATGATAGATATAGAGGGGAGCGGGAAAACAGCTTCCACCCACACCCACAGCAAAACCCGGCAACAACCGTGGGGTTTTTGCTGTTGTTGTCAGTGTTGCTTTTCAGGTGTAGCGAGACGCTCGCTAAGCTCGGAGTTTCCAACTCACTGCTTATTTTGCAAAGTAAACAAGCAAATGTTATGTGCATAACCTTAGCTGTCTCTGCAAAGGTCAGCGCCTGCCTGCCGATTTCCTCCGCCGCCTTTTGGTGGCACTCTGATGCCAGCGATTCCTCCCGCCGTGTTTGGGAAACAAGACGTCCTTTCTTAACAAAAGACTCAATCTACAAAAGGCTGCAAAACAAAACAAAACAAAAAAAAAATTGATTAAATTTGAGCTGGAGTAGGAAAGTTTAGCTGGGTGGGGGGAATGGCTCCATAGGTGCTGAACAGGGGCTGATCCGGACCGTGGGCTCAGGGGTCACTCAGGACCTTGTGGGATGCTGCAAAAACAGGGGGTCCCTCTATATCCTACAATATCCGTGGCCATACAGAGGTGGGATTGGAGATCACGTTGAGTGGGCTCAGTTTATGACCTGAAACGTTGCAAAGTGTCTTTTCCATTTTAGCCAAGTGCCCGACGTGCCTTCTGCTGCTGAAATGAACAGGGACTGAACTTCAGGGAACATTTTGGCTTTTTTTGTGGGATAAATAGCATTGTGGGATAAATAGATACACGGATAATACAGTCGTAGTAATGTTCTTTTTTAAATGTCAAAAATACCTGCTCGCTTTAAAAGGCTCCAGTTAGGTCAAGTTAAATTTATTATATACAATTTTTTTATAGCTGAACTCCATGATTTTGACTTGAGGTGACAGCTGAAAAGCACCAGAAACCCTTGGAATTTCAGATCTATATATTACTATAAAGGAAGAAAATAAAGTTCCGCTAGGAGAAGGCAGGGAATTGCATTTACCAAATATACATAGTTTAAAAAACACAACCCCTGAAACATTTACCTTAAAAAAAGTCAAGAGAGCAGAAGTTTTCGTTTGTATCTATAGAGCAAACATCTCTGGGATTTGTAATAAAAACCCAGTTATGAGATCCGGGGTCCCTCCTGTTAACAAGGATCTCTAGCAGATATTGAAATATTGCCACGTTGGAGAGAAGTTATTTAAGGACCCTCCAGGAGCTGATGCAAAGGCAGATTCTGCTGAGAGTGTTTTCCTCTCTGCAAAGATTTGAAGGGAGCGTGTCCTGAACATATTCCACTTTAGAGAGATGCAACAAATAACGAGCTGCAGTCAAAGCCGGCCCCACTTCATGATGAATTTCAGGGAGTGTGACCAATAATCCTTCTACTTATCTTAAAAATCCTGTGGAAGTAGTAAACCAGTTCCAACAGAACTGAGAGCAAAGTGCGGGGGGAAAATAAAGCAGAAACATCACAAACCAAGCCATCTGTCTGCGAGCAACCCAAGAATCCTGAGTCCACCCAAGTAGTTATTGCATGTTTTTCTGTACTGCTAATGGATTGCATATTGTTGAAAATATGAATTACAGAATAAATCAGGGCAGAGTGGAAATTAGGGGTCGGGTTCTGTTCCTGGCCGCAGCGGAATTATCAGGCTGATTCTGTTTGCTGCTATTGGGGTGCACATCAGATTAATTATTCAATGTAAACGACTGCAGATTGGCAATCTGAGCTCTCTGAATTTACCAACAGCCAGAGGAGCGAGGCTGGGAGCTGGTGAGGGTCAGACCAGTTTAGGCTGTGGGTTTTCACAAACCTTTACTCACCACCCTTAACTCCGCAAGACACACGTCTTAAACACACCTTTAAAAATGTCTTGTGCTGGGGACATGCCAAACATCTCTTGCTCCCTTTAGGGGAGACATGAAGAGTTACAAACCGTGAGCCCTGTGCCAGAGCTGCTGCCTAGGAAAAAAAAAAATACCTGAAGTGACTCAGAGTTTTGGCTGAGGAGGGAGAGCAGGATAAGAGGGCCTTGCATTATAGAAATTACCCAGGAATAAGGAATTTAACTCTGATTACCCTGCCAGCAAAATCTGTATATATCTAATATCAGATAACATCACCCTGCCTGTGAAAGGAAGGCCACTAATTCCGCAGTATTCTTATTTTCAGATGAATTCCAACGCCGAGAGCAGGGAGCAGCTTTGTTAAAAGGGACGGGCATTAATATGCCTGATGGGGACTTTTCCCCTGTTCCTACCAAACACAATCCCACACTCCAACCAGGAAGCAGTTCTTCAATTAGCTGCGGTAGATACTTAACAAAAAAAAAAAGACGGTAAAAAAGAGAAAAAAAAAATTTAAAAAATAGCAGCGCGAGCACAAAACTTTGCTCGCCACTCGCATACCAAACGCGGCGAGTTTAACCCCAAAAAAGCCGCGTGGGTTCCTGCTGGGTGAGGTTGAATTGGAGCCCCCAGTGCCCCCCTGGAGTGCCCAGCCCTGGCAGGACCGAGCCGCAGGCGCTGCCGAGCGGGCGCTGCCGCCGCCGCCGCTGCCGCTGCTGCTGTTGTTATTTTCCAAGAGGAAATATTTCGGGTCTGCCCTAACATTAGTGCAACATATCACTGCGGCTGCATTCCCTGCTGACTGCAGGCTGTTTGATGAGTAATTAGGAGACCTTCTCCTTAGTTTGTTTGACATATTTTACAAAACGTGCGGATCTGTTGAAAATTTGCTTGTTCATTTAAAAAGGCTGAGTTCCTAAATGAAGCAGAGTATTTGCTAAATAGATATAATTTTAGGATGTGGGTTTGTTGTTGGTTTTGTTTGTTTTTTTTTTTTTTTCTGTTGCAACTTCAAACACAATAGGCTCTTTTTGCCTTAGAAAGGATTTTTTTTTTTGTTTCTGTGGAGAAGTAATTATTGTTTGTGCATCTGTGTAGCTTCACTCAGAGCTCATACAGAGAATATCTCTGTAATACTTAGAGATAAACATATCTAGACATACAGATCTCCATGTGTGTACTTAAGTTTGTTTATATTTTACACCCACATGTCAAAACTGGCATCATTAAGTACTTACTGGAAAGCAATGAACACAGCTCTCTCTCCTCTGCCCAGATCAAAGGTGAACACTTTCCCCTTCATTTCCCATTAAAACATCTTTAGCAAAGAAACCTCAGAGAAAATATTAAATATTCTCAGATATTCCAGCACTCATCTACTAAATACAATTTGAAGATCATCTGCTGCCTCAGATTGCATGATTTCAGCTGCTGATTTAACTTTCCTAACTATGGCTGGGTTGTGTAATTAAAAAGTTTAATTTTTCATGATTTGAAAGCATTTGGAGTTTTTTTAAACATAAATATGATTTTCTTCATTTTAACCGTGCAAAGAAGTGACACATCTCAGCACCCTTAATTTCAGGCAGCGTTGCTCCTTGCAGTGCTCAAAATTAGAAATGAAAAATTAGACGTTCAAAAATAGAAATATAACTGCTCTCAATTTATTTAATGTCAAAAAAGCCCCACCGGTATTTAAAGCCAAGCAATCCTACAGACCCAAAGGTTAAAGTTGTCCCCAAAAAAGCAATGCTGGAATAAGGCTATGCTGCCTGAGATTAAAATCCTTTAGTGCTGCAAAATGTGAGCACAGGGATGATTTAAAAGCCCCGTACTTTTCTAGTCAGCTCCACTTATTGCTTCAGGCTGAGCATTTTGTTTTTCTTTTTTTTTTTTCCTCCCTCCTTTCTTTTATTATTATTATTTTTTTTTTCTTTTCCAGTGAACACTCCATTGCTTATTTAGGGGAAGCATCTCATTCATCTGTGCCTGCTTCTTGCCGAGACTTTTTCCTGCTGGAGAATTACTGCCTGGCACATCAATAGGCTGCAAATTATATAAGGGCTGTGTTTAACTTGCAGCCGGATTGCCATTGTCGGGAGGGTCCGTGTCTTTTTAGCTAAACTGCCTTTTTCTGCAGGAATTTCAGATGTCTGTAATTGCTGCTCCTTTCAGCGCAGCTTAAGGTATCAATATCAACTCGATTTGAATATCATAAGTGGGAAGTTGCTCTAAGCAAAACAAAAACATGTCAGTTGCCCAGGTGACATTTTGTAGCAAACAAGGAAATCACAACTCCAGGAAGTGTTGTATTTTATGCCAACAACAATATGACAGTTTTCTCTGTAAAGAAAACATGACACTTTTCCAAATATCAGAGGATGCCTCCGCTGCTCAAGGGATTCCTGTACTGTCACTGAAATGGAAGGTCACAGGCTGGTTTCATGATTTCTATAGTTTCAAAATGTTGTGGTGGAGCGTTTGCACGCTAAATGCTGTAGGCTAAGGGAAATCTTTCCCTTCATCTCTGAAAGAAGTGACAGGAAGAAAAAGGTCCTACTTTGACAGCAGTAACCTCTAGGTCTAGAGGTTCTGCCCCAAGCAACTCTGAAGTAAAATTACCTATGTTAATGTGTTGTCCTCGCTGTCATGCAGCCACACGTGTGCAAACCGTGGCCCGAGGGGCGAGTGTGCAACAGGGGCTGTGTGGGACCTCTGGAAAATCCTCCTGTCCTGTCCCTTCCTGGCCTTGGATGGAATTAAGACTGGAAAGTTTCTGCAAATGATTTCTTTTAAGAGGTGGGCTTTCCACTTTGTCTTCAAGACCTACTCACTATGTGGGTACCTGATTCTTGGAGTTTAAATAAACTGACTTTTGCTTTAAGCTGGGGAAAAGAAGTTTTAACTTCAAGGCTATGGACAGGATCAAAACACATTTGTTTCCAGCCTTCCTCCTTTTTTTTTTAATTCTTCCCTCTCCCCCTTAAAAAAAACACACCTTAGTCTATAGATTATATACTTCCTGCTGCCCTTTTTATAAGCAATAAGAATTTAATAACTGAGGGCAACTCTATAGTAATATTTATATGGGTCAAGTGGCTTAAAAGTATGCAATAAATGTAAAGTTATGAACCACATTGCCCCTTTTTAAATAATGCAGCTAGCACCAAGATATTATGTTTCATATTCTGGAAAAAGGTGTTTTAGCCTAGGCTTTAGGAGTACACCAGACATGAAAAGTTATACTGATCCCATAATAAAGTCACTGCCTGCTTAATATGGTGTGTTATGTAGAGCTCCAGATCTTAATAGCAGACCACAGCAAGAACGTCCCAGATGATATCAACAAAACCTTCGCTTTCTCATTAGCAATCAGCAAATTCTCCTGGTGGCTGCTGGTTTCAAATAAGGGCAAGTGCCTCAATTCCGAGCGGGGAGCCCAACAGGATAATAGAAATAATGCAGTCTAATCAGCGGCGAGCACGCCAGATCCCCCTGCCAGGGCAGGCACTGGTGGGCTGGGTGACTCCCCTCCTGCAGCTCTTAGCAGCCCTCCCAGTCCTGAGGAGCAGGATCCGTGGGATGGAGGGAAAGGCAGCTGGAAAAACCTCCCCCTGCATCCCCACCCTCACCTCTCTGTTCACAGATAAGAGGGGCTTGAGGACGTTGGTATAAAAATTAAGCATTAAAAATCCCCTCATAGGGGTTGCTGTGAATACCTAAAGAAAAGCTGAGCTGGTTTCTCTGTGTATAAAACACATCTACGTCTGCATGGGGAGAGGGGGGTCACAAATTGTTTTAATCTGGCCTCATGACACCATCGACTTCTTCGATAAATCAGATCAAATATTTGCCATCACGGCCCAAATGACCATTCCTTTGTCGGCCAGCCTGCTGCTGATATCTGCACCACAGCTTCCCTGGTATTTTTATTCCTTATTGCTGTTGGATTTAAACACACTCTGTGTTTGGACACACACTTGCAGCAGGGCATTATTAAGCGTGGGGACAACCATTGCTGTTGGCCATTCTGATGAAAGTGTGAAGGACACGCCATCCTCCTGCTCCTGCAGCCTGAATTATCCATGGCTATGCTTGGGGAAATGAAGAACAGTTTTAGTTTTTTGCACTGATTTTCTAATTGTAAGGGCTTTTTCCCCTCACGTTTTCCCTTGTGGTATTCACGTGCTCTTAGAATACCCTGACTTCTATTGAAGAGCGATTTTTTTGCACTCTTGTTCAGTCCTGGTTGAAAATTAAGCCTGCAAATGTGGCTGGTGCCATGCAAGGAAATGCAAGTCTAAGCTGCAGCAGTGTAAACAAAAAAGTGTTTTAAGAGGTGCTTAACTGTGTTTTGAACCCTGATTAAGCCTAAGGTTACTCAGTGTTTATATGTGCATTCGCAGTGCACTGGGAAAATTCAGCGTTTAATGGTTCCTGTGCTGATCTTTTGTTAGAGCCCTGGGCTGTGGTGCCCGAGAGCAGCGATTACTGGCCAGATTAAAAACCACAAACTCTTTCTAATTCCGAGTTTTGTCCAACTTTATTCCTGCTGATGTGAAGCAGGGCTCCGTGTATCCCTTAGGGTTTGGGATTTTAAAAGCTGACACCACAAGTCAGTCCCCTGAGCTTTTATTTAGCTGATTTAGTGGGGCAAGGTAGTGTTGTTTTGGGCACATCAAATGGAATAGTTTCCATCTATGGGTCTCATTATGGTTCTCAGGCCTGATTTTTTTTTTTTTTTGTTTAATAACCATGAGATGGTAAATGGACAAGGAGGGTACCCCTAAAGGGCAAAGGGCTCCAAAAAAATGGGTGATAACTTTGGGAGATGAGGCAACAGCACAAAGCTACATTTCCAACTTCTCTGCGCTATTTTGAATTCTGTGAATGACCTTGCTGAGTACTTCATTCTCCTAAAATAACGAGCAGGTCAATACCAGTCCTGCTTGTGTGATAAAACACAGTAATTGCTGACCAGGACATGTCCACAAAGGAGCCGGGAGAGCTGATCTGGGGGAGCGAGGACGTTTTCACCAGCAGGGTCAGGAGATCCTGACAGTTCAGGACAGTCCATGGCAGGGAAAGACAAGACATGTCGAGGCAGATTGAAAAAACAAACTGATGGATGAGGGTGACGTGACCAAAGGGAAAACTGCGTTGGCAAATAAATGCATATTTACTGAGAGAAAACCTCTTGTTTATCAGAAGTGAGAGGTGAAATTGAGACTACTGATGGTAAATTGCACCGTGATGGTGCTCAAGTGGGAGGGAAAAAGGGGCTCTGGGAGAAAAGCAGGCCCTGCAACATCTGAGCACCAGCTACCTGCACCTCCACGGAGGTTAGAAATTTCGGAGAAGGTTTCTGATATCAAAGCAGCGAGGCTGTGGAGCAGACTCCATATGTGGGTAACGATGTGAAAAACCACTAACGGCTCCTAAAGCAGAGCCTGATGACAGAGGATTAGAGGACACGTTGTCTGCGCTGGAAAGGGCCTGGGTGGGAAGACCCAAAGAGCCCCATCCAGTCCAGTTTAATGGAAACACCCTGGAAACTAGAAATGCTGAGGCACACCTAGCTCAGACTGTCTAAACTTCCATTTTTGGTTGTTTTTATTACACGGCTTTAATCCGTGCAGATTCCAGGCATAGGGAACTCTTGGCCTCAGCCACTCTGCAGTGTGGGAGGGCACCTTGCAAGAGGTGCTGCAGTAACAGGGGTAGGGTTTGAGCTTCTATTTTACCCAAAAAAGAGGTTTTGGAGTGATTTCAACAATGCTGGTGTCCTATAGAAGAGTTCAGAGTTTGAGGAGCACCAGGTGGGGCAAGAGGAGGATGTGCTCTGCTCAGATAGAGCAGATACACAAGGCCACTGTCCTGAGGTGATGCCACCTCTGTGTCTTACTCTGTAGGAACAAGAGACAGACTAAAACCAGAAAAGAAGCATAAAAAGAGAGAAAATAAAGTAGAGAAAGGGGAATATTAAGATATTAGGCAGCAATTCTTCCCTATGATCCTGGCTGAGGAATTGTGGCTGCCCCTGGATCCCTGGAAGTATCCAAGACCAGATTGGACATTGGGGCTTGGAGCAGCCTGGGAATGTGGAAGGTTTCCCTGTCATGGCAGGGGTGAAATTGCATGAGCTTTAACTTTCTTTCCAACCCAGACCAGTAACTCTTGCCTAAGCTTTCAAGACTGATGTCAAAGTTGCTTTGCTCCAGCCTGGGGTTGCACTGGAACAGCACCAGCATGAATTGTGCCCAGGGAGTGTCATTTGCTTGGTGGCTTTCATTGCATCCCACACGTGGGAATGGCAGCCTTGGAGTCCTGGAAACCTTGTGTGTGTGTGTGCAGCTTCTCTGCTCGCCTGACAAGGGATCATTAGTAACTCGCTGATGTCTCTCTCTGTTTGTTCTACTTCACGAGACACTTCCCCAACTAATTTAGAGCAAAGCTTGGTGTTTACTCGGCTTCATGAAATGACACTCTTTCCCCCCCAAGATTGCTGCAAAGTCTTGGCAAAGAATATTTACATAAACAGGTTTCAACTTCATCAAGAGCAGGTCGGGAAAGGAGGGCAAATCCAAGTGGAAGGGAAATAAAGCAGAGGATGAGGCAGAGCAGTTGATCTCTCATTTAGGGCTGCAAAAGAAGCGCTTTGAATGTTTGCAGGGCTGGTGCAGCTCTGCTGAGAGAGTCACACAGTTACCTGGGGCCCCTAAAACTCCTGGAAATAGGGAGGAAGAGCTGTGGGGAGTGGTGGAAAGGCCCATGCCTGCTTCAGGGCTGGCAGGGACAGCAAGGGCACCCACCCATCACTGCAGCCTTGTGCTGCCACCGTGCACTGCAAGGCTTTGAAGCCTGGAAATGATGAAATTTTAATTGTTAGCAACCCTCAGTGTCCTGGGGATAAAACCTCCAGGACAACTTCCCACTGGAAGGAAGGGAGAGGGTGGCAGGACTGCTGATCTCCCCGCATGAGCGTGGCCACAACTTCAATCCCCAACTTTTTCCAGCTTGAGGGAAAGGCGGCTGGTCAGTGCCCATTCCAGGAGCCCAGGGGTGTCCTGTGTGGACAGAAAGAGAAGGAATCAGTTTATGGGAAGCGGATGGGTCCGGTATGTAAATAAAAGCCACTGGCATCCTCATTATGGGGGCTCTTTTGAATAAATGTTAGCCTTTAAGTGCCAGCTGTCACTCTATGCATGGCCTCCCTTCTTACAACTAACCTCTCTGTCACCTCGCCTTGTCTCCCTAACTTGTCCTATTATGCAGTACCAAGCTGAGTCATTGTTTCAAGCAGGAGGTGACATGTTAATAGCTTAATAATAGTATAATCTCGCAAATAATAATATGCTGTCACACTGTCTGAAGCACAATGTTTACAGGAGAAGTGGTAATGTATGATGACAGTAATTTGAATAAAAATGAATTTACTGCTCTTGTCTCATTTGCAGTAAATTTTCGCATCTTTCATGCACAACTGGTGCTCCATGACCTCTTTCATTATTGTGTTCTCAGTGGCTGCTGCCTGCTTTAAAGTGAAAGGCAGGCAAATGAAACAGAAACCTGCAGCTTAATAAGGGGTCTCCAGAAAAAGAGTTCGCGCGGCGGCTTCTGGAAATCTCACTTTGTTTGTTTGCGGAGCAGAGGCGGTGCCGGCCAGGCTGTTTAATTAATGCAAGCTGGAGGTGCTGATTTAAAAGCAGGCATGAGCTGATATGATTCTGGATTGGAAATTACAAAAAAATAATCGTCAGGAAATCGTGGCAGAGGGGGAAAAGTGCTCGGAATGCAGAGAAGATCGTTGGGGTTGGAATTCGAGTTTGCGCAGCTTAAGGGAAAGCTGCTTTTTAAATGCTCTGGGTGCTTGAGGTGGAGAAAAGCAATCCTTGAGTTAGTTATAAATGCGTGGTGGTGTGATAATGGACTGGTAAAATTTAAAAATTATCCCTGAATACATAAAATATTTGGTTCTGGGTGGTTTCTGCCTCACCCTGTGCCGTATCATAAAATTCTGCTGTTTCCATGTCTGGTGCAGACCAGGACTCCTGGTATTATCCTGACAAATAAACAGGGAATGTACTCTGTATCAAAACTGCCTTTGGAAAATCTGAATTCCTAGGACAGTTCTGTTTCTCTAAGAGAAAAAAGAAGTTATTACGTGATGTGGTTCATTTGATGAAAAAGAAGAAAGTTTACAACTCACAGCTGATATGCCTGGACTAAATTTAGTTTGATGGAATGAGGACAACTAATTGAAACTTGCTGGGACTCAAAACACTGTGCAGGACAGATTCTCCCCAAAACTGCTGGGTTTTATCTGAGTTTAAGGGAATGTATAGAATTAAAAAATGTGGTTTGCATGACCTGGTTCATAGGTTGACATAATTAAGACCCTGGTTTACCTCTCTATTCCTTATATATATAAATGCAGTTATGTATTTTTTTCATTAATTGTGCTTGTACCTAACAAATACTGTATTTTCCTCTAAATTGAAAGCTCAGCAGTGTTAGTTGTTTTTGGAAATAACAATGCTGCTGCTCTTCTGATCCTCCTGCAGAAAGTGGGAGCTGAGCTGGAGACCGGCCTCACTGATAGGCCATGGCAGGTGGGAAAATCCAGTAGGAGAAGGATACACTTGGTGATGGATTATCATAAAACAAAGTTTGTCGTATTTTTGAATCTGGGTTTTTAAGAGGGGCAAAAATTAGTCTTCAGTATCCCACTTTTGCACACTGCTCCTAAAAGCTGAGCTCTTTCTTTCAGCTGTTTTTGAAAATAAAACATTGATTTAAGTAATTCAAAAGTGCTTCCAAATCTAACCCCGTGGCAGAGGATTGGAACTGGATGGTCTTCAAGGTTCCTTCCAACCCAAGCATCCAGTGATTCCATGATCCTGTGAAAAGAGTGCAGCTGATGGGTTTCATAATCACCTTGCAAGACTGAGATTGTTTTTGAACTGAATTTTCCATTTTTTTTCACATGAAAAGTACAAGAGGCTTCAGTGGGATTGCTTAGAGTGGCAAGGGCTGCAACCCTTCCAGGTAACCGCATTAAAATAAATTGTTTTGCTGAAAAGACTTTTTCCATTGGAAAACATTTTCTGCTTAAAAATAATTTATGCTTTCCCTGTATACTTTTAACCATTTTCTCCATTTTGGAAATCCCAGTCCAGCGCACCAAAAATCAAGACACTTGTGACATTACAGAGCTAAATAATGATTAATGGGGATTATGTGCAAAAGGGTAGAAAAGAACAGAGCAACAAAGTCTCTCTTTGGCTGATGGAATTTATTTCATGTATATAAAAGGTCTCTTTCCCCTGAATCACTGATGTTCAAGGGGATATCGACACTTCTATGTCCTGCTTGAAACTCAGAGGTCCTTTTTGTTGCCACCTTTTAATTATTTAAATGTAGGCGAATCTGATTAAAGCCCTTAATTAGATGTATTTAAGATTGGCAAATATGTCACTGTCCTGAGCAGCCAATGTCATCCACTGATACGTGTCAGTTATTTGCTAAATTGCAAGAAAGTTTCTTGGGGACAAAAAAAATGCCAAACCAAAAATACTGTGTTTGTGGAAATAAATAGTGGGTGGAGCTGATTTTCGTGGCATGAAAGTCAAGTGGAGTTTTTAATTGACTCCAACAGGCGCTGGATCAGGCCTGTGGGGTGTTTGGTGCTCAGTTACAAGTTAGTGCTCTCTCTAATCACCTTGTTCTCTAAAGGAAATAGATACTAAACAGGAACCATCTGGTAATACATTCTGTACCTCTTAATTACAATGTTTTGAGTGGCACCTAAATAAATTTCATTTACAAGCACATGACTGCTTGTCAAAAGCTCTGTTGATAATTTTATTATTGTAGTTTACCTTCTCGCTTAATGACCCCGGCCCAGTAAAGTCAGGAATATTCAGCTCCATTGCACAAAAAAAAATAAAAGTGATTGTCTTAAAAACAGAAAGACACAAACTGATTATTTTCAAATGTTTGGAATACACGTGACATGGGGATGGATCTGCAATAAAAATTACCAAAATTGTGATTTCTTGGTAGAGAGGAGAAGCTCAGGCAGGTCTGCAGAGAGTCTGGGATGGTTGTAAAGCGCTCGTGTTATTTTATGATCTCTATGTTCCTGTGTAGATGTACTGTAGCATTTAGACAATTTTCTCTTTGTTAGCTGCAGGAAAAGATCAATATTAAAAAGAAGTTGAGTGACTCTGTGAATTACTCTCCTGCGTTTTCACCCTGGGAAGTGGGAATTTAAATCCTGTCCCTGGTTTGGAGGCTGAACCACAAACCCAATTCCAAGACCACTTTGGAGCCACCCCTAAATTTGGAGGTTTCCAGTTTGGGCTTGCTGCTTATCCATGGCTAGAGCTGAGAATGGCTCTTCTGATGTCTTAGTAATCTCTGGTGGAAATTAATCTGAATTGCAATATCAACATATAATGTGGTGGGATGATGAGCAGCCTCCTTTGGAGAAAAACCTGGGACAGCACTGGAATGGAGCAATGCCCATGGAAGGTGCCACCTCAGTGCTTCCCTGCCCTGGCACCCTGGATTTCACAGAAGGGTTTTTTGGGGTGCAGGGAAAGATTTTCTCATGCCACAGCATCTAACAGTGGCACATCCTCTCACCAGGGATGAGCAGCTTCCTGCACAGCAAATCCTCGTCTGTCTACATTCAATAATCGTCGGAGACAAAACAAATTACAAATAACGTGCAGCTTTTGCTAAGTTTCACTGGGAAACTGCTAATTCAGCTTTGTAATTCAAAAGTCTTTTTAAAATAACAAGTTGGAGGAGACAAAAATCCTAAGAGGAAAGGCACAAGGGAGGTTTCTGGGAAAACAGGAGGAATGTGGCACCTGGAGGGGTTTTGTCCAGTTCTTTGGGATGAGCTGCCCATGGGAAAACATAGAGGCATAAAAAGTAAAATAACCTTATTTCTAAATTCATGGCAAATTAAAAAAGGATTCCTACTGCTCTCAGCAGGGTCCTTTATTCCTTTTTAGTTGCAGTTGATGGTTTTTCTCTTCTTAAAATAATTTTGTCTCCAGGTCTCAATCTTGATGTGAGAACTTTAGGAAACAGATAAGCTTTCAAATATTTTTTTTAATCAATGCTTTGGCAAGCTGGAGTTGAAATAACATTTAAATTCCGAGAGATGCTGGTGAAATAGAGGATGATCATCGCCAGGTGGGTTTGTAAGTCAGGTTTGAGGCAACTGAGCTGCCTGAGCAGGAGAGGGAATTCACCCTACACAGCAAACTGTTATCCCTTACAATATAATATCTGGATTTGAAGCTGATATTTAAAGAGGGCACTTGCTTTACTTATGAGATTAAAGGCAAATGCTCTCTTTTAAAAATGAAGTCATGCTGTGTTTTGCACCTTTTGACACTTATTAACTCAGGTCATTAAAAAGAGGCTAATTAAAAAAGAATGTAAAACAAAAGAGTCATTTGTCTATCGCCGGGCTCGGTTCTTCATGTGCGCTGGCTGGAGGCACTCTCCGTTTAAACCTTGGGTACAGACAGCACTGGGAGCCACTGGGGCATGCTTGGAGCTTGTCATGGCTTTTGGCGAGCCTGTGGTCCGGCTCATTATGCACCTCATAAAGAGGAGAAGTCATTGTCATCAAAATTAGCTGAAGCTGGAATTTACATTCATGGAAATTTTGGTTTCGCCACTGTCCTCTGGGGCTGGGCGATAAAGGAAAGCTTTTCCCAGCTGCAGTTAAAGGATGTGAAGTTCAATAAATGCTTAGTGCTTCGTTAAGGCGTTTCCAGACGGAGCTTTGCACACGTGAGGTTGTACAGCTGGTGAGAATTTGGGATGAGCAGCCTGTGAAGTTCACTGGTTCTGGTGTGGAAGATGTGCTCAGCTCATCCCAACCTGGCTTGAGAACACACCGGCCTCTTGAAACCCCAAAGATGCTCCTGTCTTTCCAAAGTGACACTTTACCAGAAGGCACCTTCTCTCCTGCCAGGTTCAAAAATTGGTTTTTTTGGAATAAACTCTTCTGATGCTGGTGAGGGAGTCCTTCCAAGGAACTCCAAGGGGGTATGAAGAGATTAATGCACTATCTTTACTAAAAGCGTGGGTTGTGCTGGTCCTGAGGCTCATCCAAGCTGAAGCTGGCTGGAGATATTTTGAGGGACCTTTTCTGGGAGGGTTTTACACCCTGTTGAGCTCTACAGAGGCAGCCACTAAGACCAGCTGTCCCTGGAGGTCTCCCACCTCTTCCCACGCAGGTTTAGGTGATAGCTTGGCATTAGTTTATCCACGATGCTGCAGGTCCAAAGCTGTAAAGATATTTATGGAAATATCTCCTGCAGGGTTTCAATCCCTTCCCACAGCTATGGGCCTTGCTCACCTCAGAGCACGGGGTCAATCAGCAAACATTTCTTGAGAGGGCTCTCCTAACAAAAGTGCGTTCCTCCGAAGATCCAAGATTTGTGGGTTGGAATCGATTTTGACCGCTGTTTTTTAAAGCCTCCCCAATCTCTCCCCACACAGATGACCGTAAATTCAGTCCAGAGCCTTGATTCACAAGGTATTTAAACAGATGCTCTTATTTAAACATAAATCCTAT
>OU383781.1:61106562-61184062 GCA_910950805.1 Acrocephalus scirpaceus scirpaceus
AAATCCCATCTCTATCCAGGTAAAGGGATGGGTTACCCCAGGCGGGGCACAGCAGAAATCTCCTCCCACGTGTATCCCTGCCCTGCTCCTGTACAAGGAGATTTAATTCCATCCCGAAACAAAGGCAGTTGTCGCTCACTGCCTCTGGAGCACGGCTGGGAAAAGTAGACTGTCAAGGGGAGTTTACTTCCTTTGTTAATAAAAGAGAAGAAAAAGAGTTTATGGATCTTTTCCTGAATATGAATATTAAATAGACTAGTTGTGGGAACCCTGATTTTAATTTCCTATGTCTTTATTTGGAATTCTACTCCCTCTTGGAAAGGTGTCTACTTAAATATAGGGGGAAAGGGAATTTAATGAATTACAAAAAGGGTTATTTTACATGGAAAATGTGTATTCCTGGCTATTTCCATTTAAAGAACATGACATTAGTGTGGAAATTGCCCCTTATGAACAGGTCATTAATGTCAACTCTACTAAAACTGACATCACCTGCTACTATTTTAATTGTGTGTTTTACTAATGCTAACCATTTTCCTGACAATAGAACCCCCCTAAGCTTAATGAATCTTTGCAGAATACATAAACCAAGGTCAATATGTAAGAAATGCCTCAAATGTTCAGAAACTCTCCCTGAGAAGCTGAAAGAAAAGTTTATTATTCTTTTACATTCATAAGAATAAGAGCAAAAATAGAAATCCTACACAATATGTTTTCCAGATCATCGTATATAAAAAGCTTTGATGCTTCTGGGAAATCTTTTCGATTAGCTACTATTTTATATGAAGAAAAGGACTTATTTTATCCAGTTACATTTCCAAGATTTATTCCTTATTTTCCATAACAAGTGTTATATTAAATAAAACACAAAAATCCCGAGTACTTCCTTAGTGTCATATGTAACAATCACATTTTTTTCCCATGGTTTGGGGGGCGAGAGGCGGGGAGGGGGGGTGGAAAGAGAGAAAATGAAATCCAGATTTGTAATTCCTAACAGGAGAAATTCGATCCTTTCCAATGTTTAAGTAATATTTCCTGTAAAACATACGAGGCCATCTGCAGAGCTGTTTCCAGACACATTTTGAAGTGGCAAGGGCAACTGAAAGAGACCCGAATGGAGGCTGGCATTTCACCTCTGGGAGATGGAGCATTAAAGGTTTTGAAAAGCTGGTTCTACAATTTTACAAAGTATTCAACCACTGCATAGTTCATAATTTGTTTAATTTACCTACCTTTTATAGGTGTGGGGAGGGGGAAATCCGCTCTGTAAGAGACAGTATAAAAACCAAGACAGCTGTAAAAAGCTAATGTACAGCTATCAAGAATGCTTCATGATTTCAGCTGATTGAAAATGTATTTTATTCTTTACAGGCCAAAATGTTCCCCTAAAAAAAACTGTGCAGAGTGAAACATATTTGGGGAGACAACAGAAACACTGAACCCTTTTTGTTATTTAAGTCTATTACGGAATTTTGTTTTATTGTTGGTCTCCAGGGTCACCTTATGAATTCGTGTTACTAAAATGTTACGGCCTCACTATAATATTCACTTTGTGGAAGGGTCTGCATTTACCAAATCTCATCCGAGATCGAATATAAATGAGAAACTTGCATCTCTCTTCAAGGAATATATTTTAGACTGTTTTCTCCCCCTTTTGGAATTACAGACAGATTCTAAAATTGAATTCTTTTTCTTGTGCCAGGATTGGGTAAAATGCCTGAACACTTAGGCTTACCTTTGATACATGTCTTAAATTTAAAATTTGCATCACTCAAATAGTTAACTTCAGGGCCAGATTCTGCCCTCAGCTGTGCATATTTGGGAACCCCATTAACTTCCCCGGAAAATAACGTTGTACTGTTTGGATGCACTGGAATGAGATAGATTACAATGTTACCTTCTGTCATTCCTCTGTAAAACTCAGTCTTTGCTGCAATTTTTATTTTGCTGGCTGGTGTAGTAACCCTTTTATTCTGTCAGTGCCAACTGGCCTGCTGGATATTTGTACCTGTCCTCTCACATCTCTGGTTGTACTGTTAAGATTAAATACGAGGAGTAGAATAAAGCTGGTGGTGCCCATGAAATTTAAAAATTGTCATCTGGTTGGTTTTTTTAAACCACGTTTGCAAAGGAATTTCTGTAGCTTAGATGGTTTTGGTTAGAACTGGGTGCACATGGGGAGAGGTAATTGTGGGTCCCCCCTCCTTGGAGCCCCAGGACTCCATCAGCTTTTGTCAAAATTACCTTGAGCAAAATATTATCCAGGAGTGGAGAATCCATGATATGAGTTGTTCCAGAACTCATTTATTTAAAAAATGAAGTTTATTTCAGTTTCCATGCAGTGCTTCTGCATGTCAGAGGGAAGGGCCCTCTTTTATCAATTTTCTTGGCTTCACACAAGTTCTTTTTGTAGATACCAGAGGCAGGAGGATCCCACCATGAGGCTGGTGATGCCACTCATCCACGGATCTGAATCCTATGGGATAATTTGGGGTTTGGAGAGAGGCTAAGTTTCACACAAAGCACTGGGGTGAGTTATTACAGCCTCTCCTTGGCACCCCTAGGGCTGCCAAACTTCACCACCCTGAAATTGGGCACTTCCACCCCTTCCCTAGCTTGTCTTAATTCCTCCTCCTCTAGCAGAATTTACAACATTGAATTTCAAAATTAACACTGAATGAGTGGGAGGACACATAGGAAATAATTTTCCACCTTAAAGGGTTTTTTTTGGTGGTCTCTTGCCCATCCCACCAGCTCCTTTTGGCCGGCAGTGCCACGGCCTCGCGCTCTCCGATCCCACACGCAGCCAGAGGAGCGCCTTCAAAAATGTCACTTCCATTTCCTCCCGAGAGCAAAACACTTCCTACAAGGGGAGCACGCATCACAGCTGAATTATAAATGAGGGCTGGTGTTTTTGCGAGGTACAAATCGCAGGCGTTCTCCATATTGTTAGAATACCAATTTTATTTTCCTGGTGTGCAGTACCCGGTGCAGCGCGGGGTCCCCGGAGATGCGCGCGCCCTCCCGAGATTACTTCAGCATTGCATTACTGCTATCACATATCCATTACATAGACTCTTTCAGACAAGTGGAAATGTTTTCACAAAAACAATCTGGAATCTTGGCTTAAAACCCAAGCTTGCTGTCAAGGCAAACAGAGTAGCCTCAAAGAGGACTTATTTCTATTTTGTTCAGACAAGTGTGTTGTTTCTGGATTATAATAAGGGGAAATATAGCAGCTATCAGTCTTCAGTTTATTTGACAAGCTTCCTCTGACAGAGCTAGAGGAATCAGCCCTGGCCCTGCAAACTCGTTCTCCTTCAGGTATTCCCTTTGGCTCCAGCACTTTTATTAGTGTGATTAAGGGCCACACACATTTTTACAGGACAGGAGTCGCAGGATGGGATGATGATATATTTCCTCGGCTGTTACTTATTTTTGCAAAGTTTTAAAAGCCTTTGCTGTTCTCAGAGCTTGTCTCTCTCTCTCAGCCAGCGCTCTAAGAGCTTGTCCCATCACCTCTCAAACAAGGTCAATGAGCAGGTTATAATCAGATGCCAAATAAACAAATGCAAACTTGAAATCAAGTGATTTACTGTCCACTTTCATTAAGTTCTTCCCAAGGAAGCAAACACTTTATGCAGCACAAGGGACCTGTGGATAGGGTCAGCGGCCGTGCTGAGGCAAGACGTGGTGTGATGGTTTTCACCCAAATGGACTTTAATGACAGTGAGTGTGAAGGGAAAGCTGCCTCGTGTGGGGAAAAGCGCCTGGAAACAGAGCAGCATCTCTTCACCTCACAGAAAATGCTCCTTTGGAAAGTGTGTGGAGTTTTAGTATTCATGTGTTTACATTACTCGGAGTTTTCTCCTCTTTAGACCAGAATTTTCCCTGTGCTGTCAGCTAAAAAAATAAAAAAATCTCAGGGTATGGGAGTTTATAGCTTTGTTATAAAGCTCAGCCCATCTTACAATTAGGATTTCAATTTGTTTAAGAATTCCAGCATGAAGCAGGAGTTCTCTCAGGGAGCAGGGGAGCAGGACACCTTTGTGTGGTGAGGTGTGGCCTCAGAGGGAAAAAAAAGAACAATGTAAAGGCAGGGAGGCTTTTAATATATCTGTGCTGTGTGTTTTCCTAAGGAATGGTGGGACTGCATCACCCTCACAGAATGGTTTGGGTTGGAAGGGACATTGAATATCACCCAGTGCCACCCCTGCCATGGCAGGGACACCTCCCACTGTCCCAGGATGCTCCAAGCCCCAATGTCCAACCTGGCCTTGGGCACTGCCAGGGATCCAGGGGCAGCCACAGCTGCTCTGGGCACTCTGTTCCCCACCCTCCCAGGGAGGAATTTCTTCCTAATTCCTATTAATACACAAAACCCTGGTGTAACAACATCTCAGAGCTCTACTGGCCCATTCCACACAGGGAAGTGACTCCAGGTTTTGGCTCCATAAATCAGGACGCTGGAGCACTGCTTGGGAAAGGCATGTCACTTGGACAACACAAAATGTTGAGCAACTGGAATTGTTTTTCCATGAGGCTTATCCCTTGATAGCACTTTGCTTTCTTGTATCTCCTTAATACAGCATAATTTCAATGTTTTCTAGGCACAGTTATAATGCTCTTTTTCCAACACAGTATTGGCTGCAGTGTGGATGCACTGGTGAGAAGTTGTGGTTTGTTTCTTTGCCATTTTGTGATTCAAGTTCAGAACAATGAATTTTAACATAATCTATTCTGAAACTTTGTAAATATCATTTACCAAAACAAAAGCTTTGCCCTCAGTTTTTCTATATTTGTTTTATAAATTTTTCAGTTCCCATATTTCAGAAAATTTCCCAAATGAGACTGAACAAAAATATTTTCCCCCCTCTCTCTCTTTTTTTTTTCCTAAAGGTTGCATAAATATTTCACATGTATCTCCCTTTAATTAGATCATAACATTGTAAAGTGGCAAAGAATCTTCTCTTTCCCCAAATTAGACATGAGAACCACAAACAAATTAATTTGTGTCTCAGGGTTTTGACTGGGCCTCTTGGCCTGCTCCAGCACTAATACAGGCACTCGTGACCCTCTGGATTTCAAACGCCTGAGGGTAAAAAGCAATTATAAAAACATGACTCTCCCAGATCAGCTTTCGAATCTGCCTTGTCTCTGTTTTATTGATGGGAGATTGAAGGAAGATTCAAATCAGCTATCCTTCAATTCTTTACCAGCAGCAAAATACAGAAATCATTAGCTTTTTCTGTGTAAATGACTTTGTCCTGCTTTATTATTCAAAACTGGCCAGGCATTTGACTTGGAAAGACCATGTTGAATATTTATTTCAAGTTTTGGTACTTGTAAATAGTAGGGTGCTTTGCACCTTATTTTCTTTTTTTTTTTTTTCCAGACTAATTTTTTGTAACAATTAGAGCGGGAACTAATTAATATGCAGGATTTTTTTTTAATAGCTAAAGAACACACACTGATGTAAATTAGGATGATCTTGCTCTCACAGGTCTATTGTTATGGTAAGGAAGCCCTGCTGCACAACCATTTCCCCAAAAAAATCAGGGGAAATAATTAAATATCTAGTTTATTTTATTTCTCTGTGTGATTCCTGATGTGCATTTAGTGAGAACTAAGGGTGGGGTGAGAACAAAATATTCTCTTTAAACCCCAGTGTAATTACATCTCCTCGTGGTGGTAAGTGTAATTAGATCCCAAAAATGGGAGAAGAGGAGGGTTTGATTTAGAGAGGAAGAAAGAGGAGGGAGGCAGTGGGAAATGCAGCCAGGCTTGGAGAGGAAACTGGGCTGAGGTGGGATTATATTTTTTAATGAGTCTAAATTGTAGAATTATTAAGGTCAGAAAAAAGCTCCAAGATGATTGAACCCAACCTTTGACCTAAGGTTGGATCATTTTGGGTGGATCAATGTGGGAACACTCCCAGGGTTTGGGGCATGATGGGGGGAGGATTTCTGTGTGTGGGGATCCATCAAGGATGGCCCTTTGCTGTTTTAAACACAACAATCCTGAAGAGAATCAGATGAGATTCGTGCAGCTCCAGAAGGGAAGGTGTGATGAGGGGGTGTCATTTCCTTGGCAGAAGCTGGAGACCTGGGCTGAAGAAAATCCTTTTTCACCCAATGTGGGTGATGACACCTGAGGGTGGGAGAGGCTCATCCCTATGCCAGTCTCTTCTTATTTCTCTCTTTGCTCAGAATAACACGAGGGTTGGACTTTGATTTCAGTCCAGGTGACAGCACGGTCCACATTGTGGGTGGGTCACATTTCCAAGGCATCAGATAAATCCAAAGGACTCCAGGTGTAAAGGTGGAGTCAAGAGTTTGTGTCCAAGTGAGCTCAGCCTCCGGCCAATCTGTCGCCTCTCTAAATCCTCCTGGGCTGGCCCTGCAGATAAAAATTCTGCATCTCTCAGATGGGGGCTTTTTAAAAATGATACAAGGCAGACATTCAATTTTAAGAAGCCGGAGCTTTATTTTTGGAATCCTAGAATGTGTACGGAATTTAAAAAGCCTAAAGCCATAATGTTTTACTGCTCCTTTGATAAAATTTATATTTAATCATATCTTAAAAACTGTTCTCATTCTGCCACTTGATGTTACCAACCAAGCGGAACCCATCAATGCAACACTATCTATCAGCCCTTCTTTTATTTCACTCTCCTACAACTCCCTTTTTTAATGGCACATCCTTTAATGAATTACACCGGAGTTTCTGGGAAGTCCAAATGAAAATCATGCTCCTACTGAAGGTGGATCGGTTACCCCCAGGTTTTTCATTTGTTAGAACCAAAATGCTGAATCTGACACATTTATGTTGCAAAACCTCCAGCACAGGCCAATCTTTTTAGTCCTTTGTCTGGAAGCTGCATAATCCAGAGGTTGGTAATAGTGACTTTCTGCATTGTTCTGAGATCTTGGGAAGGTTTGGGTTGGAAGGGACCTTAAATCCCACCCAGTGCCACCCCTGCCATGGCAGGGACACCTCCCAATGTCCCAGGTGCTCCAAGCCCCAGTGTCCAACCTCACCTGGGGCACTGCCAGGGATCCAGGGGCAGCCACAGCTGCTCTGGGAGTTCTATCCCAGCTCCTCCCCACCCTCCCAGGGAACAATTCCTGCCCAAAATCCCATCTAAATCTCCCCACTTCCAGCTTAAAGCCATTCCCTGTGTCCTGTCCCTCCAGCCCTTGTCCCCAGTCCCTCTCCAGCTTTCCTGGAGCCCCTTCAGGCCCTGCCAGGGGCTCTGAGCTCTCCCTGGAGCTTCTCCTCTCCAGGTGAGCACCCCCAGCTCTCCCAGCCTGGCTCCAGAGAGGCTCCAGCCCTTACAGCATCTCCATGGGCTCCTCTGAATCTTCATCTAAAGTTTTATTTAGAAGATGATGTTTAGGAAACCCTTCCAGAAAATGACTGACATCCCGGGCCAATGAGGGTGAGCCCCTCATTGGTAGTTTGGCTGAATTTCCAGTGCTGCCCATTTGCTGTTGGTGGTTTTAAGATTACAGAAGATTTTATACAGAGATACAGGTCTTTTTATCAAAACTGTGTCCTTAAAAGAGTAGTTAGACAAATTAAAACCTCTCCTAAGCTCTCCCTGTAGCTACACCTGTTAACTCTGCTGTTGTCCTGTTGTTGTATTTGGGTCTGGGGATGGACCCTGGACTTTGTCATTGTGTCTGTCATTCATGTGGCTGTGGCAAGAATGAGTTAAATCACTGCTCTCCATTTTTTTCTTTTTTTTCAGAACTGAAACATGTCCAGCAAAGTTGGTGGTCTCCATAAGAAATTCAAACTCTCTGCTGACCAAGTGAAAACACACATGTGCATGTATCAGACATATACATAATCTTGGCTGAAAATCAGCATCAGTGACAATTTCACTCAGTGAAATCTTAATTTTGATCCCTGCTCTTAAAAATCATGTTTGTCTCAGGAATTTTACTTTTCTACAGAAAGTTTGGGGGGAGTGGGTTTGAAAATTCTTTCCCTTTTCCTCAGAAATATCCAGCACGGCCCACGCTGCTAAAAAGCCGCCGGACCGTCGGCAATGGCGTTCCCATGTAATTCCTTCAGCTAAAAAGGATTTGTTCTTACTTTTGATAAACACATAAGTAAAAGCCTGGTCGTTTCATTCCTGTCTCTTCTCCTGGAGGACCAGGGGATGTCCCAGTGCTGTCTGTTCTTTTCCTCTGTGCTTTGCAGGCTGGGGAATCGCGCGCCAGGCTCAGCTCCGCGGCCTCTGAAGAGGCAACATTAAAGTCAGCACTTGACTGAATTTTACAGGACTTTTTTTCCCCCCCAACTCTGATATTGATATCTTTTAAGTGAGGGGAGTAAATGAGGAATCTTCCTCTAAATTACTGACTGGGTGTCTGGCGAAGAGATGAATGAAAATTATCTTTATCCCTGATAAAGGTTTGGGTGAATTGAGTTAATCTTGGGGCTTCTGCTGTGACCCTTTCCAGTATTGTTTAGGGTGAGCTAAGTGTGTGAGGAGGATTTGTGTGGGGGAGAGGAAATATAGCCTAAATTTTACTGCTGGGGACATGAAAAGAGATTTTCCACATTCCTAAATAATTTTTCTACGAAAATCAACACAGAGAAAGAGGAGGAGGGAATTGAATTAAAAACCAAACTTGGCATTGCTTTGCTTTCCTCTTTCTGCTCCCCTCAGCATTTTGCAGTAATAATTTAGGCATTTCAGATCAAAAATTTGGGGCTGAGAAGTTGGAGGAGAGCCCCAGTAAAAGAGAATTCCGTCAGGAGGAGCAGAGAGCCCACAGAAGGTCCCAGAATGTCCCTCAGAGTTTGGGACATCTCTGGTCTGCATGGACCCAGCAGGAACTGCTGGGAGAGGCTCAAAGCAGCTCAGCTCACTCCCAGGCTTATTTTTTTGGACAGTCTGAACTTATTCTCGAGGAAAAAACAGAGATAAGGGAAAATACATAAATAGTTGTGTATTTTTAGGGAAATTTGGGAAGGAAGGAAGACACCGTGACAGGTTTTGTTCTTCCAGCAACGTCTCCGTCCTTCATGTCAGTAAAAGAAGACTTTAAAAATCTGCTTTTCTGTGTATGTAAAATTCCTGCGATACAAATTTGATCACATTTGCAAGGATTAAAGGATTTGATGTGCAGAATGCATTCTCTTCCTAAGCATGACAAATGGAAGCAATTTACAGATGGCTTCTGAATATTTTCCTGAAATTATTTTCCTGTTCTGTTTTGCTTTGGCTTTTTGTTTTGTGTTGGGGTGGGTTTTCTTGTGTTTTTTTTTTTTCTTTTTCTTCTCGTGTGCCACTAGAGATCAGCATATTTTTAGACATTTAAGCAATCATAATGTCAACACAGGGGCTTAAAAAGGATCCTGCATAACTATCGAGTAGCCAAATTACTCATGACTGGCAAAACAAAACGAATAAAGTCAGGCCTGAAGGCATTGAGAAAGCAACTTTTTGCATCCAGCTTTCATATTCCCTTATTCCCTTGTTTTTTTCCAAGGCTTTGGGCATCTCTGCATATCCATTATGTTAGTTTTATTTCCCCCCAAACCCTCCTTTGTATGGCACAAAAACGAATGTGTATTACAGGAGTGCTCCCTCTTAAACCTATTATTGGCTTAACGCATTAATAATTTTAAATATACATTTTTTACTCCAGAAACAGCAGCAGGATCTTCTCAAACTTCCAGGTGTTTATATTAAATTAAAATAAATATGGGTTTTCACATGTCCTCAGTTTCTGAAACCAGACATTCTCACTTTTAGAAATTGACTCAAGCTTCGTGTTTCGTACCTGAGCACCCGGGAGAGTTGAGGATGAGTTCCCTACCTTTGAAGAAGTTCTGTCTCCTCTAACACACATTTTCTGACTCCACTGGTCACTTTTCAAGGTCGTCAATGCTGGGAAATTGTCATTTAGAGAAGAGCTGATTATTTTTCCCCTTTGTCTCCCTGTTTTTGTCCCACCTGGGCTCCAGCAGCGATTCCCGCACATCTGGGTTTTACAGATTTCAGCCACGCCGCGTCCCTGTCCCAGGCTTTTACATGGGGATGAATAAAATGTGATAAATGAGCGTTTGCACAGTGCAATAATTGTGTTTTCCTTCGGAGGCTGTGTGCTGGGTTTGGGCAGGACATTCCCGACAAGCCGGGTTTGTCAGCACATCCTAAACTGGGCTTTGTGATTAAAAACAACGGCACCAGCAGCAGGGCTCGGGGTTGCTGCTGCTCTTAAAGAGGTTTGAGATGAAATGAATAGATCAGATATTTCAAAGTTAGTTATAACTTCTTTAATTAATTTTTTTTTCCTTAAAAGCATCCAGATCTCAAGACCAAAGCTTGGATATCTTTTTAATCATGGTCAGAATTTCTTCTAATGTCCACAGTCCTAATTTGCTGGGAACTTTAAGTAGCAGGGGCTCCATTCATTTGATTTAGGGTTTCTATCAAGGAGAATAAGATCCAAACCATAATTCCACAGGTCCCCTGCAAATAAGTCTTTGTAGTTACAGTGATCATTGATAAATTAAAAAATGGAAGGAAATTTATTAACAAATCAAAATCTTAATATTGAGATATGTAGAAGAATTTTTATGCCTTCTACTTTTATAACTGATTGAAGAAGTTAATTTCAAATCAAGGATGCACAATGATGGATAAAAGAGTTCCCTATAATAAGGGGAACTCATGGAAATGTAATCACTGGAAGTTGTTTCAACTCCTTATAAAAGGAAACGGAAATAAAATATTGATTGTTTAATGATAACCAAAAAAAGAATAAAACAGAAAGAGGAGGGAGAGAGAATCCAAGGGGTTTTTCAAAGATACTTTTGCTCGACTTTTGGTGTAATTAGAGAAATTTCCTGCAGCATAGGGAAAACCGTGTGTGCAAGTGAACAGATCTTGGTGGTACAAAATTGCAAATCCCAGCTCAGGAGGAGGGACCCGGCAGGATTGGGTGAGACAGTGGGCAAACACGAAGGGCAAAAAGGGTGATGGAAAGCTTTGGAAAACATCTTTTCAACAGCAAGACAGTTGCTTGTCCCTCTGGCTTGTCTTTAGCTGAATTTTCTGTGACAGAAGGGAAAAAAACCAACACCCTTCATTAGCCTTGTAAATCCTGGCCTAGAAAGCCCCGGGGAGCTTGCTCCCAAGGAAAAGAATCCTTTGCACAATAACTGCACATTTTCAATCAGTCCTCTTGATCCCTGCTTTTGCTTATTCCCAAGAATCTGCCAAGTCTGTTGAACTTCCTCAGAGTGACCCTCCCATTTAATTCATGGGCCATTTTGTATTTACAGAGAGGTCAATAAAAGCTTTCCAGAGCTCCAAACCTCCCTGTAATGGTTGTCCTGAGCAATCCAGCCTGAAGAGCCCCAACAGGAAATTGGTAAAGCAGCAGCCAATTTCCTTTTGCTTTTTTACTGCCTTTTGGTCTTCCTGCTCTGCTCATATCCCCACTGCTGAATTATTCTAGAGCTGGTGGGATATTTCCAGCGCCACATATGGAGGAGAGCTCATATCATTCCCAGAATTTTATGTCAGGTTAATCAAACACTGGGCTTATTTAATTAATAATAGATGTAAGGTTAAAGCAAAAGAGCAACGATGAAATTTGGTTTCTGCTCTGATTTTGTTAGTGTGACTTTACACCAACTGTTACACAGATTTTTGTTGCTTTTGCTTAAAATTTGGGCAATGCCTATGGATTTTCTAGGCTGAGGTTGAGGAGCTTGGAAACCTTTGGGCACAGGGAGCAATGCAATGGGATGACACCCTGAATTTCTGCCATCTGCTCCCATTTCCAAACATGGAAAAAAATATCTGTTCTTGGGAAGAGCGAGGCCGTGGCATTATGAAATATTTTAGTTAATAAACTCTCTCCACAAAGGCTGCAGCCACACTGGCAGTAACTCACTGGAACAGCTCTGCAGGGCGAATTGCTGACACTGAGGATGAGATGTCCCCAATAAATACATTTCCAGGTTGTTCCCTTCCGATGATGGCCAGCCTGGTCCTGCTGCCCCATTCCTGCCTGGAACACGAATTCCAGCTTAGTTTCACCCCAAAGAGCAGCAGCTCGTGTGCTCCACAGCAGCTGCGTGAGGCTGACCCCGTCAGGGAAACAGGGACACGGGGGACCTGGCCTTCAGAAGCCACTCCCAACCCAAACTCCATCGCTGGCATGGATGCACTGAGGGACTTCCCAGCCGCCTCTCCCAGCATCTCAGGAGAGCACCCAGTGCTAATTTGGGCTGCCTGGCAGTGCCTGGGGAGTGTTCAGCATCTTGGAAAGCCCTGGTTGTCCGTGACAGCAGAGGTCCTGAGAGCCCAAACTAATCAATGCTGATGTTGGAGGCACCTCCCTGAGCCTCCCTCTGGACTCACAGCCTCAGACCTTTGTTTAACAGTGACAATTCCATGCAATCTTCTCCCAAAATAGGCAGAACAGACAGAGGAAGGTGTTTAAGAAACAACTGGATTTGGCTTCAGTACTCTGGTCTAGCTGACAATGTGGTGATCAGTCATGGGTGGGATTCAATGTTCTCAGAGGTCTTTTCCAATTGATTCTGGGATTCTGAGATTCTGGGAATCTGGGAGGACTACCAGGGGATGGTGTTTGTTTGATAACAATGATCGCAGCACAAAGTTTTGGCCTCTGCTCTTGAAACTTTTCTGTATTTTCTTCAATAGCTACTTAAAGCAAAATAAATGAATAAATCTTTAAGCTGGGTCAGGAACCTCTTTGCCTGAAGGAAGTCTCCTAAATCTCTGTATCCTTGTATTTCTCATCATAAGGATGTCCCTTTTTCCCCCCCTGAAAAGTAGAATATTGCCAGCACAAGGAATACACTTTTATCCCAGACAGATGAAAATAATTGTTTGGAAAGTTAGAGAGAAACTAAACTCTTCTTCCCTGGTTGGTGCAAACCCTTTTAAACCCAAGCCTTTGTGTACCATGGATGAATGTTTTGGCTCAGTTTGGGAAGTGAAAACTTCCCATTTTTGTTTTTTTAGGGTACAGCTACAGGATGGGATCCTTGACAAGATGTAGGAACTTGGTGTGAGTGCAAAGCTACGTTTGAAATGACCAAAACTATTAATTCGAGACTTGAAGACCCCAAGATTTCTTCATGATTAAGCAACTGAATGGGAGTTTTGAACTCTAAGATTTAGGCTTGGTCGCTCCACACATCCCAATTCTTGCCCCTGTATCCACGTTTTGTCCTATTATTCTAAATGATGTTTTTGCTGTTTGGCATGGAAATTGCTGTGGACCCTGGCGGAAAGGAAGTGCTGTGACAACTTTTCCTTAGCCCCAGGACATTCTTTTCTCACTATTCTGTGGGAATCAAAAATATTCTAAATTGAGATTAATAAAGAAAAATTATATGGTGAAGCAATACCCTTTATATTAATTTTGCTCCATGCACAAATAAAATTCAGGGTCATGTCAGAAGTTTTCCTGCAGCACTCAAGGCCTTTGGTCCTTTGGTTCTGACTTTTGAAGCCTGAGAAGAAAACATAAATTGGAATAATCACGGCTGTGATTCCCAGAATTTATTCACTCATGGAAAGAAAGGAAGCACAACCAAGCCTCTCACGTGGAGGAGATTTCAGCCACAGAGTCTAAAAGGATTGGGTTACCTGTCTTGTCTCGTGTTGTCTTTTGTGCTAGTTATGTATCGCTTCAAAGGTACAAAAATAACAGCTCTCATGTCTGAAATATTTTCCTTAGTTTTGCCTCATGGTCATAAAAAGCAATCTGATCCCTTTTTTTTTTTTTTTTCTTGTGAGGTTTCTTGTAGATTTTCGCTCTTCTTTGTGTCTTCAGCCTTGAGTTTAATTTTTGTCAGTTAACCTCCTGCCTCAAACACAGATTTTCTCTTCAGGCAACCACTTTGATTCTTCTCGTCAATCCCAAACTTAGCAAAACTATGGATGTGCATATTATTTTTTTCATAATTATCAAGTTTATTCTCTCTCTTTTTTTTTTTCTGTCTCTCTCTGTCTCTCTTTACCCCTTCAGGATCTTTCTGGCAAGGATTTCACTCTCCTGGGTTTCAAAGCTGCGAGAATTACAATTCACTCCGAGTTCAAGCCTTTGTTTAAGACAATGTCCTCGGGGTTATGGGGTATGTTAAATGGCACAAGAAAAACTCCTGTTCTGGCTCTCCTGTTTGGCTGCTTTGTGTCAGGTGGGTTGTGGAATATCTACTCCTGTCCCACTTGGACACCCAGATGGATTTCACAGAAGCCACTCCTGCAGCCAGGGGGATTTGGGTGGGATTTCCCTTTGGTTTTGGCCATGGTGAAGCATCAGGGCCTCCCATGCCTTCTAAAACTCCAGGATTATCACCACTGCCTTATTTATTCCTTTTTAAGGAAAGGGCTGGAGCATGGCTCAGCCCATCCTAATCCTGGCCCTGAATGAGGCTGATTCCTATGAAAAGGAATGTGGGGGAGCACCCCACAGCTCTGGTTCTTGGCATTGCACGTCTGGATTTTAGTGGTCTCTATTGATGCTACAAAGAGAATTTTCTCTTTTTTATTTTTAATATATTTTTTGCCTTTTTCCCCCCTCCTTGTAGCTAAAAGAGTTTGTAGGAACACTTGTCAATACCTGGAATGAAGAAGAGTCTCTACCAAGCTGGTAGAGGGATTGCTGGGGACCGTGCCAAGGAATTCCCAGTTTTTAGGGATCACACCCATCTCCCAACCTCATCATGGGACACTTTGTGCAGGAGGGGTTGAGCTGAGCCTGGCAGTGATGTCCCCTCAGTTGTGACACCCCAGCTCCCAGGATTCCTGGTCAGGGAGCCCCTCACTCCTGGCACAGGAATTAGGATGTAGTGAGCAGCACATCCTGGTTTTCCAGCCTGGAAGAGCCTTTCCTATTTCATTTTAAGGAAAGATTCTGACAGGATATTTTCTCCCTTCACAAAAAATGTTGACATTTATGAAATGGGAGCAAACTGTTTAAATTTTTTATAGGCTGGAAAGATTAAGCTTTGGCCAGCTGCAGTCAAAATTTCCCTGGTTCCCCATAAGAAAATGGATTGGAGTGTAAAACCTGGTTGCCCTCAGTGCTGCACGGAGAAGCCATCAGCCTGTGTCCAACCTTGTCACTTCAGCATGCATGGAAACCCAAGGTGGAGATTTGTAGGTCCGTATTTCCACCACCTCTGGTGTTCTCTCCCTCATTTCCTGGTTTATTTCATTACCTGGATACTTTATTTCATTACCTGTGGCTGGTGGCACTTGGAGAAACCATTGCTGCTCTGATGGAGGAGGTGAGCTAAACCTCTCTTCTCATCTGAGCATCTCCAGCATAAAAAAGGCTGATAAAGGAATGCAAAGAGCATTGCCAAACACCATTTATTGCAGTTTTCAGTGGTGGTGAGTACTCCAAATGAAGCCCTGAACAGCTGAAC
Organism: Acrocephalus scirpaceus scirpaceus; assembly: GCA_910950805.1. NCBI lineage: Eukaryota > Metazoa > Chordata > Aves > Passeriformes > Sylviidae > Acrocephalus > Acrocephalus scirpaceus. The sequence continues at coordinate 61,122,007 of OU383781.1, forward strand.
CTCCCCACATTTGGTGCTGCTGGGACATCAGCAGGCTGCAGTCACTCTGCTCCCTTCTGTGTCCCTGAATCCCCAATAAAAAGGAACACCCAGATTTAGGCTGGAATTTGTTTTAATCAAATACTTGTGTCTTATAGCAGGGATTTAAAATAATCACCATCCAGTGTTAAGGGATACGACATGGCATACTGGAAAACATTCCCAAGTTCTTTGGAATGTAATCGCCGAGGAGTTCATTTTCTGCAAGGTCTTAAAAATACAGCCATGTAGTAAAAAAAAAACAACTTTATTTCATTGTCTGGCTATTCCTCCAAAGTCCCTTCCTTCCTGGAATGTTTATTAAATTGAGTTTCATGCCGTCTGTAAATATATATATACACAGGAATATACACATTCTTTGCTCTCTTACCTTGGAAGGCTGGGTGGGCTGCCAGTCGCAGCCCAGATTTTGGGGAATTGGTGCTGATGCTGGAATTTTTCTGTGTGCTAACATGTGACAGAACAAGTTTGCTCTTCCTGTGGGTGATTTCCCTCCCTGCTGCTGCCGCTGAATCGCAGCCGTACCTTGTGCTGATCAAAATACACTGAATCCGTCTCCTTTTCCTTTTTCCTATTATTTTTGGTGCTGTGTTTGTGGGGTTTTTTTTACCAAGAGTACACAATATTGACTTGAGGATTCCAACACAGCTGCCTGGCAGTGTTAATCAATGCTCTCTGCTTGCTCACATCATACTGCCAGTGTTAGATCATGGTGACAAGAGCAGAACAAGCTCGCTGCAGCCTTGGAGTAAATGATCACTCTGCCCGTCACTGGGAGCTGCCTTTGGAGCAAATATTGCTTCCTGCATGGTAGAAATCAAACAATAACTGCTTCTCTTCTCTTCTCTTCTCTTCTCTTCTCTTCTCTTCTCTTCTCTTCTCTTCTCTTCTCTTCTCTTCTCTTCTCTTCTCTTCTCTTCTCTTCTCTTCTCTTCTCTTCTCTTCTCTTCTCTTCTCTTCTCTTCTCTTCTCTTCTCTTCTCTTCTCTTCTCTTCTCTTCTCTTCTCTTCTCTTCTCTTCTCTTCTCTTCTCTTCTCTTCTCTTCTCTTCTCTTCTCTTCTCTTCTCTTCTCTTCTCTTCTCTTCTCTTCTCTTCTCTTCTCTTCTCTTCTCTTCTCTTCTCTTCTCTTCTCTTCTCCTCTCTTCTCCTCTCTTCTCCTCTCTTCTCCTCTCCTCTCCTCTCCTCTCCTCTCCTCTCCTCTCCTCTCCTCTCCTCTCCTCTCCTCTCCTCTCCTCTCCTCTCCTCTCCTCTCCTCTCCTCTCCTCTCCTCTCCTCTCCTCTCCTCTCCTCTCCTCTCCTCTCCTCTCCTCTCCTCTCCTCTCCTCTCCTCTCCTCTCCTCTCCTCTCCTCTCCTCTCCTCTCCTCTCCTCTCCTCTCCTCTCCTCTCCTCTCCTCTCCTCTCCTCTCCTCTCCTCTCCTCTCCTCTCCTCTCCTCTCCTCTCCTCTCCTCTCCTCTCCTCTCCTCTCCTCTCCTCTCCTCTCCTCTCCTCTCCTCTCCTCTCCTCTCCTCTCCTCTCCTCTCCTCTCCTCTCCTCTCCTCTCCTCTCCTCTCCTCTCCTCTTCTCTTCTCTTCTCTTCTCTTCTCTTCTCTTCTCTTCTCTTCTCTTCTCTTCTCTTCTCTTCTCTTCTCTTCTCTTCTCCTTTTTCTCCCTTTCCCCTATTTCTTCCTTTCCCTTATTTCCCCCTTTCCCCTTTTCCCCCTTTCCCCTTTCCCCAATTTCACCTTTCCCCTATTTCCCCTTTCCCAAATTTCCCCTTCCTCCAATTTCCCCTTTACCCAATATCACCTTTCCCCTTTACCCAATTTCACCTTTCCCCAATTTTCCCTTTTCCCCAGTTTCCAGTTTCCCAAATTTACCCTTCTACTCTCTTTCTTTTCCCATTTTCCCTTTTTTCCCATTTTCCCTTTTTTCCTCTTTTTTCCCTTTTTTTTCCCTTTTCCCTTTTTCCCGTTTTCCCTTTCCCCCCCTTTTTTTCCCATTCTTTCCTTTTCCCCCCTTTTTCCCTTTTTCTCTTTTTTCCCCTTTTCCCTTTTCCTTCCCCTCAAATCATCAACTCTCCACTGTTTCACCCTTCTTGCTGCTGGCTCTGTTAGATCCTCACTTGTTACATCTCAAAATTGAATAAACCCCTCCTTTGTGCTGACAACTTCATTGTGCTCAGCGTTCAAAATATCAAAGGCTGAATGCTAAATGTTCCTAATGCAAAGTGTCAAGAGTGCAGTCTGGGATAATAGAATACATGTCTTGCAAACTTGCACTTTAATATGGCAAACTACTTGGTCAGCAAGCAAATTAATTCATTTATGATTTGATATTATTGCCAGCAGTGGGTCAGCGTGTGCAGGCAGCTCTGTTGAATTTTGCTGCTGCTGCTCAGTGCCTGCTCTGTTTGTAGATGCCTCCCAGAAAATGAGTGTTTGGGATCAGCTTGGGGGTATAATTTCAGTGATTTCCCTTCTATATATCACCTCACCTTGTTTTTTTAATAATATTTTTCCGAGTGCATCTCCACTGTTCAAAGGGAGCAAACCCCATTTGCTGCAGTTATCTGGTTATCCTTTGGAAATTCCAGTTGTTGTGCTGCATGAATTGATTGTGCAGATGTTTAAAACACGAACAGATGAACCCAGTGAAATGTTGTCAGTGGTGTGTTGTCTCCCACAGTTCCACAAAGAAACTTGAACATATTTTCTGGCAGAGCTGCTCACGTTCCCAGGGCGGATATTTGCAATCCTACCTCTGTAGTTTGTGAATATCGAAATGAATGGTAAATATTAACCTCTGAGAGCTGGAATAATGTGAAAAATTACGAAAGTAAATGTTAGCAGAAATATCTGTTACACAGGCAAAGAGAGAGACAGCACTGAAAGGATTTATGTTATTTTTTGAGTCTTGGCTCGTACGGGAAAGTTGTGAATCTTTCGATTGAAAGGAAAGGAAGGCCCAATTTTTCAAAAGCAGCCTTGAAGGTTTGTTTTTCAGAGTTCAGTGACCTGATTGAAAGAACAGCTCTCTGTAAAAATAATTATGGAACAAGGAAAAAAAAAAAAGAAAATACTTGACATACTGTAAAAGTTACAACTGCAAACAGATTTTCATGCTCTTGTACAGAAAAAAAAAAAAATCCCAACAAAACAACCCAACCCCAAAACCAAATGGTGAACAAATTTTATTGTTCTCCTTCTTACAGGAAAAAAGATTTGGTGACCCTTTTGACTGTGTCCTCCTTGATTGATACTCCTTAGGAGAAGCACACATCTGTAACTTATTTTTTCATCTCTCAGTGATGTCTCAGAGATGGGTATATTGAGGTCCTGCGTGATGCCAGAATGGGGTCAAATAATTCTTTGCTAAAACAAATACCTGTAAGTGAAATAATTTGGAAGTATTTATGGAACAGTTTTTAAAGCAGAGCTGCTACACTGATTTTTTGGGGCTGAACTCTGGATTTTGGGCACGGTGTGAGTCTGATTAGGGATTTCTCAGAGAAACACCTGTTCCACCACTGCTCTGCTTTTAGGTGATTTTCAACAAAAAATGATGGTGAAATTGAAGTGACAAAAGATATTCTGGTCCCTTCCTTTAGGTGGGATGCTTCCTGCTTTCCTAAAACATTGCCAAACCAGCCCTGCCCCTTTACTGCACCCATGGGTACAAAATGCCTCGTCCCTCAGCACATTTCAAACCTCGAGCTGGCTTAGCTGAGCTGCTGCAGCAAAAAAAGTTGGAGATGAACTCGTAGCCCATGACAGAACATCATCTCCACTGCTGCCTGCTCCTTCTTTACGGGCAGCCCGGTGGTCTTCCTGCCACAGCCATCTCCCTGTCATCCGCTTCCTCTGTCCCATCCCAGAAGTAGCATCAGCAGAAATTCCCTGGAAGATCACACTGGGCTGGAAGCCAATGCAGATTTATGTCTTTGGTTTTATTATTTTTTTTTTTTTCTTCTTTGTGAGCCACCTTTGATTTAAAGAGCAGCTTTTTATCACGGCTGAGGTGTTGATCTGGGGACCAGGGCTTGGCAGAGGGCTCCTGCTGACTGGCCCCTGGCAGAACATTTGGCCCAAACCCTGCTCGTGTGCTGGGTTCCTGCCTACTTAAAATCCATTTGATGCTCTCTTCTCCTTTGAAATTGTCACTGAGGGAGGTTTTGGGTTGGTTTATTTTCTCATGGATGGTGATTCCCAACTTCTCGTGTGTGAACCTTTTCTGACAGGAGGTGGTGCAGGATGGCAGCTCAGAGTCCCAGGAACAGTGGGGTAGGGATGCCCCCCACATTCAGGGGTGATCAGGACAACCCCTATGGCAACCATTAATCAACTTAGGGTTCAAATGATTAATACTGGTTTTGTGAGTGCTAATCACATCACCAGCTAATCTGCATTTGGAGAATAATTTTACATTCCACTGGGCTTGGGGCTAAAGTTGTTGCACCTGAGCCAAGCTTAAATCTAACTTTTTCCTGAGGTATTTTACCAAGGCAGATTTGTTCAGGTACCACCAGAGTGAAAAGCACTGAGCAGCAACCAACTTTGAGCAGCTCTTGGTGTTTGTTACTAATGTTGATGCCTTAAGTTTGAGCTTTCATATTTTCAGATTCTGTGCTGCCCAGGGATGCAGTTCTGAGCCTCATATTAAGTGCCATATTAAGCTCTATTCACAGAGCAGGGAGACAAAACAAATCCTTGTCCTGCTGCACACCAAGGACAACTTTCAGGCCTAAAAGCACAAACAAGGGTGGCTGGAGGGAGGAACAAGAAGGATGGGAGCTCACAGCCTGAAGCTGTAACTGGACAATTAACCCTCAATATGAAAATACACTAAAACTTATAAAAATGTAAGATTTTGTGACCGGTCAGCCATTTTGTGACCATTTTGGGTTCATTTTGTGACCATTCTTGGTCCACCTTGGATGTAGCCCTGGTCAGGCCCTGTCTTGTCCAAGGTGGATCCTCTTTCAATAAATCCCTGCTTTATTCTCTGGCTCTGTCCAGTCTCTGTTCCAGCTCAGCCTTCCCAAGGCATCAACTCCTCCACATCTGCAAATGTTCATCTGCCTGCTGTCCCCAGCCCTGGCTGTTGTGTTGTTGTCCTGTCATTAACATTAATCCTGTCTTTAGATGCTCACTCTGTGTTTAATATTAATCACCACGGTTTGTACATCGACTTTCCCTTTTTGCTCCTGGCTGGGGGTGCTCAGGGGCCCCGAGCCCGTCCTTCCCTGGCAGGCAGCGAGGCAGAAGGAGGGAAGTGCATTAGGAGCCCCCTGAGGAGGAGGCACAGCACTTAAAGGACAGAGATGCTCTTTGGGCCTGGTGGTGGGGAAGCGCGACTCTTTGGGGGGGTTTGGGCTGCATTAGGGGCTGTGGTTGTGCTTCCCGTGCTGCCCAGCGTGTCCTTCATCCCTGTGGAACATCCCAGGGCGGGTTCTTCATTCATCAGGCAGCAAAACTTCCCAGGGAAGTGGAGTGGAGGGTGGGACCACGCTGGGAGGTCCTGCTGGTCCATCAGGAGTGGGAAACCTTGTCTGATCTGCCACTGGTCTGGAGATGATCCAGGGGATGGCAAATTCCTGTGCTTTTGTAGGCTTTTGGACAATCTGTCCTGTTAGGGAAAGCCCACAAGTTTTCAGGGGCTTCTCACCTCCTCCACCTCCTCATCCAGCCAACCTCCAAGCAGAGGGAAAGTCACAGAGTGACTTTAACCCATTTAGTTGTCACTAGACTGAATGACAGCTCATTTAGTTGTCAGCACAGACTAACACGAGATGTCAGAGTTGCTCTTCAGACAGCAGAGACGTTGGATTATTGTCTTTTAGATACTTACACCGTGATTAAATCCATAATAAAGCATTATTCCTGCTCCATTGGGCTGTCGTTCCATTTGGGGTTTTTTTTCTCAGGTGTTCACCGGGTTCTCCTTCCCTTGGGATGCAAAGGACACGTGTGGGGTCTCTGCCCCCACTGCCAGGAAGCTTCATCCCCCTCTCCCATCCCACAGCCACCAAAGAAGGTGCTGGAAGAGCCATTGGTGACAGTGACTTCCACAAACCACAGGGAAAAGCCCGGAGTTGAGATGTCTATTAAATACAGTTCAAACAACACTGCACCAGTCCCGTTATGAATATTTTAAAATAGGTTCTTGAAATTAGGAATTGCCTAGCCAAGGCAGTCATTAGTGCAGGTTTCATTAGGGCGGCAAGTTATCAAGTTACGAACTAATTTAAATTATATCTATTGAAATATCCTTTTTACATAAAACAGGGGGCATCGGGCTTGTAAAACGGACTGGGGCTTAAATGCAAGCTAATAAATATCTAATAAGTTCCAGCACATGTTTAAACTGATCTAACAGACAATATTCTGAACAAATATTGTACCGTGTAACCGGAGCGGCCTCGGACAGCCCCTGGAAGCAGGTGTGGATCATTTTATTTGCTTTTTCCTGGTCTTCCCATGCCATGAGCCCTCCTCGGTCCTGCTGCTCCTCTAAAAGCACATTTACACCCCCAGCCTCTACCTGAGCCCAGCACCTGACTCTGTTTCCCCAACTAATTCATTAATGAGTCCTCCGCGTGCCTTCGGTGCCTCGTATCCATTATCCTCATTTAATAGTTTAGCCTAAGGATGTCTTTCAATATAAATAATCCTCCACAATGCTCAGATAGCAGGGTTGTGCTTCTTTTTATAGCAAATGGAAATGATATCAAAGCATTTGACCAGGTTTTGAATCATGAACACGCCACAGAGCAGGTACAGAACCTGCCCAATTTTTATTTTTTTAGGTGGGGGATGTTTCATCCCACCAGTGCTGCATCTCCCACACGGACAGAAATTCATCCAACATGTGTTCAAGTCATTTTCTCCCTCTGACTTTTAGCTGGCCACGTAGACTTTTAAACCACCCTTTCTGCCTTAAATGTAGTTTTAAATTGCACCTAATATTTGGTAGGTAATTCTTTAAAGCTGTTAGCACCTATTCACGGTGTAAGTAGGGGGATTTTTCTTTTTCATGTGTGCCTTCTGGGATGTTAAAGGATCCAAGACTGGGGATGCAATCTCAATCCAGAACTGATCTCTGCAGTTTCCTGCAAGGGTGAAATGGGAAAAGTAAAATATTACCTTATTAAAAATTGCTCAAAACACATCTTCCTTGTTAAATATGCAGAGCTATTCAAAAATATTACCTTTCTGGGAACAGTAACAATACTCTGATTGCCTGAGTTACTATTTCCAGGACTTGGTTTACTGCTAAGGAAAAATTAGGATTCCAGGTGAACAAATGAATTCCTGCATTTTCTGAGGATCAAAAAAAATGAACATCCTGTACTCTGGAGGGGTGAGAGGCTTGTGTCAGTTCATGTGAAGGTAGGAGTCACTCGGATTTGACCACGTAATTAAAAGAAGCAGGGGATAAAGTTAGTAAACACACTGTCTTAGCAGTCAGAAAAGCCCAGGGCTAGGAGAAAATTAAAGCACGATAAAATTGAAGGGTTTGTACTCTCATTAAGATATTCCTGTAAGGAATATCTTAATATCAGCAGCATCAAGGAGGAGAGGCTGAAAGCAACGTTCCTCACACCGATATAACTTTGGCACCGGTGCTTACAGTATTTACAGTACCACAGACTTCTCCTTCACAAATTAAATTAATTTGGAATCACTTATAGGCAAAGTCCATCCGTGTCTGAATCTCCTCCAGGCTGCTCTTGCAAACTCCATTTTCTATATATAAATCACCCTACAACTCGCTCAGTGAAATTAATTCCACACACTGTGTCTGCTAATGAGAGTCCACCCAATATTTTGCTATTGCAGACACTCATCAGCTCGTTCTAATTTACAGGAAGCAATCAGCATCTGCCGAGCAGAGAGCGCACAAAAGATGTCTTTAGCATTTATTGCATCTAAATGTTTGCAATGCCTCCTCACCTCTGAAGCAGTCCCACACAGCAGGTATTTTAGGATTAAGGTTCCTGGAGAACTGTTGCCTTCTTCAGGAATACCCTAGCCCTTAAACCAAACCTGTGCTAAATGATTGAAGGATATCTCGTAAATCATTTACCTCTTCCTGCTGCTAGTTTTCAGTGGATAGTGTTTACTCCATTCCCAACGTGATGGCAGAGTTAAATTTTCATTTTGCTGGAAAAAGAGCAAAATACGGCGAAGCCTTTCTGCTCGTTATTTCCTAATGTGGAAGGAGCTGGTTCTCAATCCCATGGATCACAGCTGTCCTGTCAGGGCTCATATACACTGAGTGAAGTATTTGCATCCCCGAGCCTGCTGATAGACTGAGCATGTTTGTCTACAAAGTGCTTTTAAATGAACTAATACATGATTCATGCGGGCTCCATTGAGCAGAACACCAATCCGTCTGGACACACTTTGCTGTAGGCTTGACAATGGGAACACTTCTCGAGGTGAGACAGGTACAACCAGGAAAACAGGGAAGCCTGTGGCCTGGCACATCCCAGCCCTGCCTGGGGTCACTCCAACCCCGGCTTGGAGGTTGTGTTTGGGATATTCTTCCTCCCTGTCTCTCTCTGGGTGCTCGTGACACGAGCACTGCACGAGCTGTGTCTGCTCAGTCATGCTTGAGCAGGAGAGGAGAGTGCACCACCTTTATTATTTATACAGGGATACAATGAGATTCCTTGCAGTGGAGGAGGGAAAAAAAGAAAAAAAAAAATTGATCCCAAGTATACTGTTTCCTATTGAACTAAATAGATTTTTAATCGAGTCTCTGTTCCTTTGGGTAATTGACTTAACAGTGCGGGCAAATTAATTTCAGATAAACTATAGCTGGGATTTTCCAAGGAGCACAAGGGTGCTGGGGAGTCAGCTCCAGTGCAGCGAGAGCAGGGCAAATATCTTAATTCCTCTGGCTTTCCAGGCACGCTGCAACCCAAATGTTTAGACCTGGAGCTGAATCCAGCAGCTTTTACGGCAGCAAAACTCCCGCTGAAGTCAGTCGGAAAACTGACTCGGAGAAGACAGCAGAAAATGGCTCCAAAAATTCCCAAGTGCTCCTGAATGTGTTACACACACATAACCTCCTCCCTGCATTTAATAACCTCATCTAAATGTCGCTCTTTGCAAGGCATTGCTGTGCGAGGCTTTCTGTGGTGTTTGGCACCAGCTCCTCGTTTGGGATCTTATCTGCTCAGAAAAGCCTTTGGAACAATTTTGTTTTCCTGTGGCCCGACCAAGAAGCCCATTCCAGTGGTGACAGACTGGGGAGCAAAACTGGCATCGCTCTGGAAACATCCACTTTCCTCTCTAGTAAAGCTCCTTCTAGAAAGTCTGCTAAAAAGAAACAAACAAAAAAAAAACCCCAAAACAAAAAATACCGAAACCAAAACATCAACAACAAAAAACAAAACAAAAACCCAACCAAAACAAACAAACAAAAAACTCACAAAAAAGCCCAAACAAACAAAACACTGAAAGAAAAAAGACACCCAAAAAACAAAACCAAAAACCCAGGGAATTTGGAGCATTCTGAGTTCCACTAAAGTCATAAACAGACACAGAAAAATATGTGTCCAGTGATTTGTAGCTGAGGGGTTCTCGGGGCATTGTTCCCCATCGGTTTTCCCAAATCCAGAGCCCCGGAAAGACAAGGAAAGCTGCATTCCCTTGTCCAGGCTGGCAGCAAAGCAAAGGCCAGAGGAGGAGCCCGAGGGCTGCATTTTCAGCCCTGATGGCTTTTGTCTTCTTGAGACAGGCAACTTTAGACATTTTACCTCCCTCCAACGTCAAACCTGTGAAATCCTAAATCTTTTACAGAGAGCTCTGTGCCTACAGCAACACACAGAACAAAACTCCTTCCAGTATTTTGTGAGGAAATGAAAAATACACAATTTAAGAATTAGTAGCTGCTTTCCACGACTGAAAAATTATATTCTGCAGACTGGAAACAATAAAAATACCGCTGTTATTATTAAAGAAAATTTACTGTATGGAAAGGTTGTGTTTTACATATTTTGGTGCCTTAGTCATCTAACTTCAGTAATTAAAGAGAAAATCAACTGAACTATAATTAAAATGAAATTATTCCTCAGTTGCCAGTTGCAACTGTCATGAAATCAAGGAATGCAACAAATCATACTCTGTATTATTTACATGTTCTGAAAGAAAGGATAAATATGTGTCTATATTACTTTTCTCCCAGATAAATCTTAAAAAAAAATTTGTAGTATTTTTCCTCTCTGCAGCTGTTTGCAGAGCTGATGATTTGAGATGATTTGTCATATTTTCTGTTATTCTGTCATATCCTGTTAACCTGGCTGCTTTTATTGGCATATCCTGAGTAACCATCCAAAATTTTATCATTTATTATCAAAAACTCTTGTTGGATGAGGTTTGGCTGCTGGTTGGAAAAGGCTGAAACGATGCTGAGCTCTGATGGCATTGTGGTCAGGGAAGCTTGGATTTGTGAAAATGAAAGGGAAAAACTGGATATGAAGAAAATGAATTAAAAGAAAATAATATACCATTCTGAAAAGGAGGAAATGCTGTTTTGCAGGTTTTTTTGTACTCCAAATAAAAACTTTTAGTTAGAAGCTTATTAGTAACAGCAAATAATAGATCCACTAAGAGGAATTTTGAAAGTTCATGTAAAAACCTGATACTTTTTCCGGGTTTCTCTAGCAATAAGGATGAAAGTCAGAGCAGATGAGGGAAACTCTTTTTGCTGCTCCCCTTTTCCTTGTTTGGTTATTTGCCTGCCTGGATCACCTGGGATGCAGGAGCCAATCTTCTCAGCACAGCTTTATGCCAACTCAAATATTTTTCTTTTTTTTTCCCTTAGAAGTGTATTAATATGATATTTAATAGTTTCTAGAAATTGTCATGTGGAAGGAGGGAGGGGTCACCCACAGAGGCTCTGGACTACTGCAGGGAATTCAGGATATTATGATGAATTTTTAAAATAAATATTAAACACATGATTTAGCTGGTTTTCCTTCCTTTTCTTTGCAAGTAATATGAAATTAAACACTATTTTAAAAGAACTTGCCTTTTTCCCCTGTTGCTTAGCTCATTGCCCTCAAAACTTTGAACTCGACTCAGCTGTTAATTATTCCACAGTGACAGATTCCTATTGGCTCTTCCTACTGGTTTGCTCCATTAATTCCTTTTCCAAAACACGGCACCTGCTGAACAACCCCACTCTCTGTTTCTGACCCCTCCAAAAATGCTGTTCTGGAGGTTGGACCCACTCCTTCTCCTGCCAAAAGGGGATGCTGGATAAATGTCCAGGATACTTGAGGCTGGTGGGAACTGAGCCGGGTCACTGGGAGTGAATTGGGGCTCTGCAAGGGTTCCTAACTGGGAATGGAGCTCCTTCCTGCTCCCACTTAACCCCGGTGTTATTCCAGAACAAGCCTGTTGAAATTAGGGGAGTTATCCTGGCTTAGCACCAATGTAACTGAGAGCAGAATCTGGCCCCGTGCTCTTGGCATAACTACTTTTTTGGCAGATTTGGCCACTAATGCTCTCAATGGGTTTTGAGCTTACGTTTAATGGCATTACATTTATTTTAATATTTTTTTAAATAGCTAGTGTAAATTGATTCTACTAAAAAAAAAAATCCCTTTACCTACCCGTGTTCATTTGTATTTCAAATGGCCCATTACATTTTCACTAACAATCATTAGAGCTGTGTGAGCTTATTGAAGCTTGGGCTTGGACTGAAACTGTAAAAACTGCCAGGTCTGGATTTTTTTTAATGCTGAAAATAGCACTGGAAAAGGGCTGCTTTTTTTTGTTGAAATACATGACTAAGTAACCTGAAATATGGTTAAGCTGTGGTGAAGAAATACACTGCCTTATTTTTTAGGTCCTCCAGTGGAAAATATGGGCCCAGCCTGGATGAGCTCTGATACTCTGATCAATATATTAATATTAAATCTTCCAGATTCAGGCACAGCCACCAGCTGTAATTTCAGTTCTGAGTCTGAGAAACCTGACAGGAAGTTGGTTGCAAACTTTGAGGGGCTGTGAGCACAGTGAACAATCTGAACATGATAAAGGAGCAGAACCCTTTAAAGGATTCCCACTCACTCCTGGCGTCAATCCCAAATGCGGGATCCAAAAGAGGAACACGCACGGTCCCGATGCCCGCCTCAGATGTGGGAACTGGGGAGTTTTTGGAGAGAAGGAGAGGGAGTTTTTGGGAAAGAGATGGAACATGGATGTGGCTGACCAGAGAAAGCCCTGAGCCAGCTCTCACACTCCAGACCGCTCCAGGAGTGACCGCTCCCGTGTCTGGCTATGACCCGCCTGGCGGTGCAGAGCAGGGCTGCCTCTGCTCTCAACAGCAGCTGGTGGGACAGCATCCAGGATCAGGGCAAAGAACAAGGAGGAGCCTCTCGGGTGCTCCTCAAAGGAATTTTTTCCCCAAGGGGTGCAGGGATGAGAAAGTCCAAGAGCAAAGCCTTGCACAAACTTTTAAACAGGGGAGGTACAAGGGGAAGTTACAATTCTTCAACCAGTCAGGGGTACAGCGGGGAGGAGGTTAGGAATGGGCTCACAATATGATAAGCTATGGGAAAGATCATGGGAGTGGAAAGGGTCACATGGACCAATGGGGCTTTGAAGAATAAGAGAATTCCCAGGAGGAGTTTACGCAGGGGGTTGGGACAACAAGGATTGACAGGGAACTCTCTAGAACCAGGAGTAGGGATTAGGGAAGATTGACATTATGTAAATGAGGTAACAGGTGGGTCTAGGGGGAGATGGACAACTGGGTTTTACCTTCCAACTTGGGGTAAAACCATCCACCCGAGGGGAGGAATAGGAATAAAACATTCAAATGGATTTAGAAAAATATGCATAAAGAAAAACACACCACTACAGAGCACCAGGTGCTGGACCTGCTGAGCACCATGTCCCGACAGCGCTGGCCACAGATGTCATCTGGGGCCTCTCTCCAGGGCTGGGGATGATGCATTGCCCCTTCAATCCTCGGGATACGGGGCTGATTTCCCAGGAAGAGTGCCGACCAGCTGCAGCTCCCCATTGCCCATCTGTCTTAGCAGAGGTTGGGGCATCCCCTGCTCTGCTGGCAGGTTCTTGCACACTGCTAATTGTACCTCTCCTAATTGTTGCCATTAATTCAGAGGAGTAAAGAACAGGTATTAATGTAGATGTTTAGCCTTGTACCTCGTTCACATCTCAGCCATGCGGCGCTGGAGTAGAGCCACACATGGAAATATGTGCAGCAGTCTGCACTGGTAACCTGAAAACACTCAAAATATTGGTTTGAGATAGCTGAATATGAGGTCATACACCAGGGCACAGCTCTACAAGGCTGAACAGCTTAGGCCAGGTGCAATTGTTGGCCTCTGAACAAGCTCCCTATCAGAAATGTAGTGAACAAACACTTGAAGATACAAAGAGTTTTTTGATTTGTGCTGTTGACTGACTTAATTCTGCCAACCCCCACCAGTGCCCCTTTCCAGGACCTCTTCCAGCCTGTTTGCTTCCTTTTTTTCCTTGCCTACATGTACATCTAAAGGTTCTCTAACCGTCCTTCTACTCTGCTTTTTAACTTCCCCTCATATGGCACAACACAAAGAGAGAGCAGCAATATGAGTAGTTTTACCTGGTTTATTTTTTTTTCCCCAAAGAATTGCCTCAATATTCTTTGCATTTAACAGCTCCATGTACCCATTTCTGGGCCAGCTCAAGTTGTTTTGAGTTTTATCCACTCCTGCTTGCCTCCTCCCATGCTGAGCCATTGGCAGGTCCCATCCTTTTAGACGACATCTTCCAGGTCATTGATACTCGGAGTGAAGAGTGCTGTCCTGACATTGATCTTGCTGTGCTCCAGTAGGCACTAAGAACAAACAATATTAGGTTATAGCATTGATTCCATGGATTACAATTTTTTCCCAATCATGTTCTTGTTAAGCACCTTGTAAAATACATCATGCCACATGTTCGTCCCCTCAGTTTCGTGGTGAAACAAATCCAGTGCTGACTGTTGCCTTCAGACTGGGAAACCTCATCCTCCCCAGTATCTGGGAGTTATCAGCCTTTAATTTAACTTCAGCCAATGGCTTCCAGTGCAGTATTTCAAATTTTCATAATTTGTGAGCAACTCTACAAGCCGGCCACTGAAAATGGGTATCACGATCTAATAAAAACCTAATAAAACTTTCAAAGTCGCTCCCAGGTGCTCTCAGGGGAGGATTATGCAATCCCTGCCATGCAGCAGGAGCATCTCCCTCCAGCTGATGTGCAGGCAGAGCCAGGCAGGTCTGAATGGCTTTTCATGTCCTCACTTCTTTTTTTTTGGATGAATTTCAGACTCTTTTGTCAGGCCCAGAAGTCACTACTGATACTTTTCAAAGTAACAGTGCTGTGGTTTGATGAGAGAGGAGATAATGTGGCCATGAGGCTTAGGATGTATAAACACACACATAATTTCATTAAGTGCTCTTCCTAATTATTTTACATATTAATGCACTGCCGTCACTGCCTGCCAGATAATCTTTCATGTGGAGCGCAGAGCTAAAAAGACATCAAAGCAGATTTGGCTGCTTCCTTCAATGTACAGTTTAGGAAGGCCCATTTTCTCAAGGCTGTAAGATCCCTGCATACAAATATAATAAAATAAAAATGGCACCCAAATGTTGGTACAAGTGATATTTGCAAAACAGCTGCTTTGAACAATGTACATTTCAAAATATAATGGCTAAATCAGGCAGGAGACTTGTGTGTTTAGGTGAAAAACTTCTGGTTTTGGTGCCACTTGACAGAGAAGAGAGACCCAGTGTCACAAAAGTGGTGACAACATTTTTTTCTGCTAAAAATCAAAGTTGACATTCCCAAGAGTGAGGATTTCTCACTGGAATTTTTCACTGCTCTCAAGTATAACACAGATTTCAACATTTCTGGCTCTTCATAGATTCCATCATCTCCAAATCAAATGGTCTTGACCCCCACTCATGTAGACCACTATGCTGAGGTGACCAAAGGCTATGTGGACACAAAGATCTGTTTGTATCACCATAGCTGAGTGTAATAATTCTCAACCTTATGTGAATTTGGAGTTCCTGTATTGAAATCAGCAGAACTGGAGTGTGGAGAGACAAAAAATGGGCACCTGACTCCATCCCATTTTATGGCATCCTGTGAAAAGCTGAGGCACAGAGCTGTGGAAACAGGACTGATTCTGAAAAGAAAACTGCAGGTGCTTGTCTAGAGAAATACCATTGTTATTCTTCCTCAACCTTCCTAATCCACAGCAAAGTATTTTAAAAAACATTTCAGTGACATGATGGATGTGAACCATTTAAAAGTTTTATCGAGCTTTACTGTAGTGCAAATCTTAAAAATACTATAGAAATTATATTAAGATTTTCAGTAAGGTTCCAAGCAGAATTATGAATAAATGTAAAATTGATTTCAGATTGGAAATAGATGCCAGGAAGATTTTGCATATCGGGTAGAACAATGAAATTACATTTATAGCTGTTTTGGTTTTTTCTTTTTTTAAAAAAAAGCACTTCAGCTCAGGTAATAATTGTACAGTCTATTATAATGATCCCAGGAGGTGCCTAACAGTACTGCAATTCTAAGTTTTACACTTTTATTTTTCATTTGAAGAAAAACTTGTCACAATAAAAGTGATACATTAACAGAACATCACTTCCTTTTTTTTTTATTATGCGTATTTAGATTATTTCCATGAAATTGCTTATCAAATCCCACAGGCCTTTAAAGATAACTGAACAGTTACCCATTTGTGTTAACTCTGGGATATTGTGCAAGAATTTGTGATGGGACACTGAAAAGATAAAGTGCTCTCTGAGATTCATAATTTCTGGTTTTGGCATCGAAGGGCCGCGTTTTCAAAGCTCTGTAAGGACTGAATGATCAGGGCCTTGTGGGGTACTCGAGACAACCAGATTGTCACATCAGGAATCAGATTCCCCGAGGGTCAAAAATTCCCATTAGTTTGTCTGTTCCTTCTTATAGGTGTTTGAGTACTGATAAAAATCTGGTTCTGAGGTTTTTAAGTACTGCTGGGTCTCAGCAGATGGATCCACCAGAACTATATTGCCAGTTTTAGGGATATGAAGATTTGATTTCACTCACTACTTAGATTTTACTTCCTTAAAAACATAGAATCATTTAAGATGGAAAACTTCTCTAAGACCGTTGAGTCCAACATTCCCCAGCACTGCCAAGGCCACCACTGACCCATGACCTCAAGTGCCACCTCCATATGGCTTTTAAATCCCTCCAGGGATGGGGACTCACCACTGCCCTGGGCAGTCAGTTTAAATGCTTAATAACATCGACACATTGCAAAATTAATCTTTATAGACAATATAATTTAGGATATTTCTGCTACCTTTTCTTTTCTCCAGTGAAACAGCCAGGTTTTCCAGGTCTTCCAAGCATTTTTTCTGGCTAGGTTCATGTTTCTACCACCACTGGCCCATCACTCAGTTTATGATTTCATGCTCATGGAGGTCCTGCCAAAGGAAACAGCAGTGAGAAGGGTCATGTGCTGGACCTCCAAACAAACTTGAGTGTCCCATGATTGAGGGCATGGAAAACCATGTGCCTGGTGGATAAACGAGTCAGAGAATCAATTTGGTTGGAAAAGACCTCCAAGATCATCAAGTCTGATCTTTGTTGATCCCCACCTTGTCACCAGCTCAGGGTGTTGAGTCCTCTGTGTCCTCAGAGTGTTGAAGGCCTCATCCAGGCCTTCCTTGGACACTTCTAGAGATGGAGACTCCAAACCTCCTTGGGCAGCCCCTTCCAAAGCCTAACCACCCTTTCCATGAAGAAATTCCTCCTAAAGGAGCCCAGGCTGGGATGACATGGTGAGAATTAGGCCGAGGTTGGCTTTGCCACCCTTCAGTTGATCTTGCAGTGACTCCTTCTCTCAGGCTGCTCCCAGGAAGAGCTCAAGGTGAGGTGGCCACGGAGCAGCAGCTCGTGGCAGTCAGTCACAGCACATTGGGCAATGTTCAAGGCTGTCAGCTCGGCGGCACCCAGGCCGAGCGAGCAGGACGTGGTTACAAGCAGATATTAAAGATTCAGAGGGAGGAACTCATCTGCTCATCTGCTCCTGCAGCCGTAGCACCAACCCTGAACACGCGTTGCCCCAAGACTCTCTCGCGGCGCTGGACGGCGGCGGCGAGCGGCGCTAGCTGAACTCATGCAGTAAAGAAAGAGTGATTATACATCCTGTATGTAATCACGGAACATATGTCGGCATGGCACATGAAATCTGGGCAACTTTACCCGCGTAGTAAAGATCAGGGAAATTACGAACCGGCTACAGAAGGAAAACAACTTGCCAAATTTTCCCAAACCAAGCAGGAGGTTCCAGCGAGCTGGAACTCCGCGCTGTATATTCTTGAGGGGGTTTTGGAACAGAAACCTGGATATGTCTATAGCATGTTGGCAATGCTCGTGATATAAAGAGCAGATGTCCTCACCTCCACCCACACGATTATGGCTGCCAGTTTTTCTAATATCTTCTGCCTGATGAACTGTCCAGTTGCAGGAATTTAGGCAGGAAAATATAAATGGTGTTTCTGAATTAGGGATGTTTCACTCGATGTGAACCTCTCAGAACTGGTCAAGGGAAAAAGACAGGGCAGACCAGGCAAACACATGGTTGGTCTTGGTGGGGGGGAAATTTAGATAAATAGATATTTTTAAAATGGAATTTTCTGAAAGCTTCCAACAGTTTAAATTTAAGTAGATCAAAGAATAAGAAGAGAAACACCTGCTCAGAGATAAGAGAAAAAGCAGCTTGAAAAGTATTAAGAGTAAAGGGAATTACAGTCCAAGTTGTTTTCCAGATAGCAATAGTAGAACAACAGTAAACAGTGCAGTGAAGATGAGGCTGTTGAATAAATATTCTTGTTTTATAATGCAGAAAAAAGTCAATTAGTACAGGATAGTGAACAAACTTTTGATATGTGAACAAACAAAATATCCATAACAAATCGGGGCAATGGGAAACAATGCTAATATAACTAAAAGTATGGGAAACAAGCTACTGATATTAATTCCAGATAAAATGCTGGCTTGGAAACCTGACTATTCAATTAATGAAGTGCTGATGGGGGGAATCCAATGGCTGGTGATTGTTGTGGTTGGTAGTTCATCTGTGACTGGAATCAGCTCATGGTTATGAAATCAGTCATGTATCAAGCCCCAGATTTTCTGGAATCAGCACTTCCCATCGTTTGGGAGGGCTCTTGGAAACCCAGAACCTGGAAAAACGCATAAAATTATGGATGACCAAGGTGCCAGTGAGTGAGGATGGCAGGCTTGGAGCAAGAACTGAAGGACACCTTATCCATCAAGGTGGAAGAGGAGCTGCCCCATGGGGATGGAGCAGCTGGGAAAGGGAGCAGTGGGATACAGACAGGGTGGTTATATGGATCTCGTTATTCCACTTTGCTCCTGGGCACACCTGGCTGTTTAGGGATGACAGAGGCTGCTGTCCTCAAAGGCTGTGTTCCAGGAGAAGAGGTTTCTGAGGGAAAACCAGGCTAATGATTAATGAACATACAGCTTATAGGAAAGGATTCCGGGGTTGGGTTTATTTAGCTTATCAAAGAGAAGGTTAAGGATGACTTGACCATGGCCTATACACACCCACATGATGAAGTGAACTTTAATAATGGATACTTTCATCTATCAGACAAAGATATAACAAGGTCAGTGGCTGGAAATAAATTCAGAAGAGTAATTAAGGTACATGTTTTTTAATGTTGAGAGTGATGAACTGACACAAGACCATACTAGGAAGAATAGGGAGGTCTTTATTTTTAAAATTATTTTTAAGAGGTGTTGTTTTGCTGAAAAAAAATAATTTTCTAATTCAGGTTATTGGGGGAAATTCAATGCTGAGCTGGAACTGCCCGATCACAGTCAGCCCTTCTGGCTCTGCAATTTATAAATCTGGTAGTGTGAAAAAAGGACACCCTGCCAGTACACCAGCGTTCACAGCTCCGACTGGAAAAGCAGGAGCAGCTATTGTTTGTTACCAAAGCATATTTATAAATATGAAATAAAGCTGAACCCTGGCAGACGTGCTGGCAGGAAGCTCAGTGTTCGTTCCCAGGATCTTCCTGGCAGATGTCATGTCTGGAAGTTTGGGCAGCGAAAATGAATCCTCCCCGCTCCCCCTCTGCCTGCAAGGGCCATCCTGGGGCATGGGCCCTTCCTCCCACTTTGTAAAACTCCCAGAATCCTGGGTAGGGAAAAAGGGGAGTGCAACAGAAAACCTAAAATACCTTTCAGTGCATGAAGCAGATGGGTAGGTTGGTTTTACGTTGCTGATGGCGCTGGAAATTGTTGGGGAAGAAGAGTAAACTCACAGCCATGGTGGATGTGACCCAGATGGAGACTTCCTCAGAGGGACGTCCCCAAGCATCTCCTGGGAAGGTTGAAAGAATCAGAAAAAATAATGGAATTGTTTAAGTTGGAAAATATTTCCAAAATCATTGAGTCCAAGCTTTAACCCAGCACTGCCAGGAAATGGTGGAAGGAAGAAGGTGGCTGGGATATCACCTTGTGTGAAGACCAGAGCATCTCTTGCCCTCTGAGTGAGCTCTCCACAGGCCACTCCAGAGCAGCCCAAATTGCAGCCCTGCATGGCCTCTTTTCAGTGCGTGACATTAGCCTGGTAATTTCCCTTCACTTTATTGGCTTAGCTTAATTAAACTTCAGTTATCACTTTCCTTCCAATTAAAGATTTATTTTTACTACTGGAATAAATAAAATGATGGGGGCACTGGGAGCAAATGGAAATGGCAACGGGAAAGTTCCTTCTCAATTACATTCCTTTGGTTAAATTTTGTGTTGTGGAAAACAAATCAAGCTGGGGGTCGGTTCTGGTTTGCAGCCAGAGGATTTCCAATAAATTAGATCTGATTATATTGCACAAGAAAGAGATGTGGATGGAAAGCTGTAAAAAAAAGTGAGGCTTCTGTTAAATCAGATAACTGAGATAATTTGGGAATGAGATTTCTAAAAGCACAAGAAGTCTGCAACTTCCACATCAAGTTTTTCAAGGCGCTCCAGTTCTCTCGCAGTGTAAAGCATTCGTAAATGGCACCAATAAAAATCTTCCAATTTCCATCTATATTTTGATTACCTTACAGTGAGTACAGAATATAATAAACTCCCAGTTCTGTAATGAATTCAAATAAACAAACAACTACCCTAATCCCCAAGCAGGCCTTCCCTAAACGAAATGGAGAATAATTTGGGGATATAAAGTCTCTCTGTGTTATTTGGAATTGCAGGTTGCATTAGCATCGTTTGGGTTTGCTGGTGCTCTATATGTGATATTGGTTCCTGGTGAATAGCTTAAAACAACAGGCAATTGGTAAATAAAGCAGCACAAGGGGTTTTTTTCCTGTGCAGAGGAAGGAAGTCATTTGCATTTTTATCCTATTAATTTCTTCCCTTAAAACAGGTAACAAGGAAAAAAAAAAAAAAGAAAGAAAGAAAAAAAAGAAATAGTTTTCTAGTCAAAATGTTTGGGGTTTTTTTTTTTTTTGCCCAGTGGAGTTGTGGTAATAAAGAGTAAAAAATGCAGGAGATAATTGTGAGCACTTTGCAGAAGTGCCCCTGTGGCGCTTGGCCGGGAGCGCGTCCCGCGGGAGCGGGGTGGGGGCTCGCACGGGAGAGGGGCTGGAATCCCTCTCCTCCACACCCAGCCGAGTCCTGAGCAGCGTTTAGAGCTTCCCCAGCATTTAGGAGGACAACTCCGAGCCCAGAATCATCTCTTTACCTTGCATTAGGCAGCCAAGGCCTGTAGGGGGAGATTTCTTATTACTCTTTAAAGGAAGGGAAGCGGGAGAAGCCTTGGAATGCTTATGGATGTTATTTCTTGCTGGAGGTTTCCCTCCTTTAAAGGTTTTAAATTAGATGAAAAGACCAGATGCTACTGCAATATTAAATCTAAATAGATTTTTTTATATATCTAGCACTTTATAAAGATGTAATATTAAGTTCTCATCTGAATTAGTAGATGTAATTGTTTGGCAGGGAAGGACTTGTGATTTAAATATGTAAGTGGAAGGGAAAGAGACCTGGGACCCCTTTTTGTCCCTGGGTCGGATGGAGCAGCAGCTGATCCTTGGGTGTTGGTTTCATGGAATGGCACAGGCTGGTGAAATTCCACGCCTTGGAGAGAGAAGGGAGGGAGGGGAAGGGCAGGATTTTCCTGGGGGTGCACCCTCATTCCTCACCCAGATGTCTTGGTGGGGTCCCAGGGGGTGCTGGCCCAAAAGCTGAGTCTGACAGAGGCCAGCCAAGAGGATTTGGGGAAGAAAGCAGAAAAATGCAATATTTTGCAGGTTGGTTGGATGGAGAGTGATGGAGGCAGCTGATTTTGTGCTCCTTATGGAGGGGAACACTGAGCTGCTCCTGGTCTTGGGGTCTTACAGGGTCCTACCCACCCACATCCCTGTCCCTAAGGACACAATTCCTGTCTGGATGAGCCAGAGCTGCCAGAGCCTGTGCTGGTGCTGCCGTGGCTCTTCCCTCTGTGCAAAGCTCTGCTTTCATCTGTCACAGAAATACCCCATGTCCTCCATTTGTGCAGGATAACCTGACAAAGGAGGTGATTTTATAGCCTGTTACAGTCAATCTTATCTTTGAAGTGACACCCAGTTATAGTGATTATTTTTCATTGCAAACCCAGGAAGAAAACACCACAGATCAGATCAGAAGCACACAGATTCCCTCCTTTGTACCAATAATTTGTATTTTTCCAAACATGGCCCAAAGCCTTGAGTTTTCAGACACTCGTGACCAAGTTTAACTTCACCTGTATGACAATGGAATTAGAAGCCCTGTTTTTGGCAGGAATCAGGAGTTAAATCCCAAACCAGTCCTTTCCAGCCTCTGGTGTTTGTGTAGTGAGGGGGAGAGGCTGGAAAGAAAACAGCATCTCTAAGAAATTTGCAATTTATTTTTTTTTTTTTAAAGCAGTGAGGAGCAGCTTAGTTACACTGTCTCTACTTCATGGAACAAGAAACCAAACACTGTAAGTGGAAAGGCAAACAATTGCTTTGCTCATGAGAACTTTCAAAATAACACCTTTCAAAGGCAGAAATGCTGCTTTTAACCCACCAACATCCGCAGGCACCGCAAACACCCTGTGCCAGCCCGAACTTCTGAACACAGGAAATCCCAAGTTTTTCCACTTGATGGGGAAAAAATATCCAGATCCTTTAAAATGTGACCCTGTGTAATGTAACGGGCTGGTGAATTGTTTAGATTTAAATGATTTACATGTGGGCTTGTGCTGTAAAACTGCTCAGGGCCTGGTCCTGGATAAACCCGACAGTTCTGGTGGCACCCCAGTGACACAGGGTGCTGGAAAGCACAAAGTCCCTCGAGGAAAATGCTGGGATCCATTAGTTTTTCAGCTGTCAGCACAGGGAAAATGTGTGGGTAAAGCTGGGGGTGCTCACCCAGAGAGGAGAAGCTCCAGGGAGAGCTCAGAGCCCCTGCCAGGGCCTAAAGGGATCCAGGAGAGCTGGAGAGGGGCTGGGGACAAGGGATGGAGGGACAGGACACAGGGAATGGCTTCAAACTGACAATGGGGAGATTTAGATGGGATTTGGGCAGGAATTGTTCCCTGGCAGGGTGGGCAGGCCCTGGCACAGGGTGCCCAGAGCAGCTGTGGCTGCCCCTGGATCCCTGGCAGTGCCCAAGGCCAGGCTGGACATTGGGGCTTGGAGCAGCCTGGGACAGTGGGAGGTGTCCCTGCCATGGCAGGAGTGGAATGGGATGAGCTTTAAGGTCCCTATCAACCCAACCCATTCCGTGGTTCTGAGACTGATCCTCCACGCAGCTGGAATCACTCCCTGTGTTCAGAAAAAAATTCCTGGAGATCTTTTGTCTCCTCGTGGGCACACCCAGAATTCCTCAGGGCTCTTCCTGCAGGCTCTCATGGAGCTATTAAGGAGCTGAATCGACAGCAAGTGAATCCACCAAGTGGCTTCATCACGGCCATTCCGAGCTATTACCAACAATTCTTTAGGCAGGCTCCATCCAGTGGAGTTTGCTGTCAATTAAGGGGCTATTCCTCGGCATCCCAGCATGTCAAATAGCCATTGTCTGAGTTCAATAACCCTCTCTAATTAAGTATTTACTAGATTCCACTATTAAGCCGCTATTAAGCATCTTAAAAACCTTTATTTATTATGTATTAATCAATAGTCCTTTCAGAGTATTGGATAAGTAAATGAAGTTATTACAGGTCCTTTTGGTTTAATACTTTTAGTGCAGCTGAAAAATAAGGAAATTTACTCAAACAAATGGAGGTCATATGAAAAGTCCTGTAAATCCAAGAAACACAGGCTAAGAGCTAAATCCATGCACCAGCAGCCAACACTAATATTCCAGGTTATTCCTGCATCCCTGTGTTCCCTTCTTTGTGGTGACAGAAACAAGGGGCACCTCTCACTGCTGAGACTCCAAATGAAGTTGGGGTTCCACTCCCTGCATCAGTCCCTGTCCTCTTCCCCAATTTCTCTTTCAGCCCCATTCAGATCCGGATGAATAATAATTTCATCTACAGGCACATCACTTTGTTTGCCAATAATTTGATAAAGATTTCCCCACCATGGCAATATGTGAATATGTTTACATAAGGAAACAGCAGCGAATCCAGCAGCCTAATCGGAATCCACAAAGGAACTCTGAAGTGCTTACAATCCTCTGCTCCCTTTTGGATTTCTCCCAATACCTTCACTTAATGATCACAACTCGAAAATGCTCGCATTGAACCAAATGTCTTAGACTAATTATGTGTTAGTATCTGATAACATTTTGCCACAAAAATGTTTGTTTGAATGTATCTTATCAAAGTAATGTTTGTGCCCAGGATTAGCCACTGCTTGGCTAAAGATTTATGTAATCAGCTTATTTTAAGATTAATTCATGAAAAAAACCCACAAATACCTATTACCACTTAATTTGTATAATAGATATTTACTATATTTTAACAGTGCAATTAAAAATTAATACGGACTGTAAAACCATAAGGTCATGTAAACACTCCACTATTTATTTGGTAGTTCACTTATCTTTTTATCCCGAGATGTGATTATGCAGCCCAGACCTTTCAGGTTTGCAGAGCAGAGAAAGGTCAGCAGTGAGACGAGATGAATATTCCGAACTCCGTCCCGAGCAGACGCGGACACGGCCACGCGCTGGCTCTGCTCATTCATCACTCCCTGGCTGGAGAGGTGGCAGAGCTTCCGGAGCATGGCAGTGGATTGATGGAGCCCAGGAGGTGAGGGGTCCCTGGGGTGGGCAGCTAAAGCTACTGACAGTCAGATAAAACTGTTTGCCCCCATCTTTTCTTTGCTCTGTGAGCAGTCAGGGCTTTCTGTTAATGCGTTTCTTTTAAGGGTTTGGCCTTGGCCGTGAGGTTCAAATGTCGGCGGCTTCAAAGTCTCCGTGTGGGTTTTCCTTATCTGCATTTGAGCTTCCTAAAAGTTTCTATCCTGATGAAAAGTACCTAAAACTTTCTATCTTTCTATCCTTAATTAGCACTTCTTTGTCTCGCGTGTTTTGCTTCTGCCCACCCTTGTCCAGGCTTGCAGCCTGCCCATAAACCTGGTCTATATAAAACCACATCTTCCCAGTGTCCCTCTTCAAAGGATTCTTGTGGGTTTTTTATCTTCTTTCCTTCTGTTAGAGCCGGGATTAAAGCACAGGAATCAAACTTTTCTCATGTTTGGACTCAGTTGTTTATTAATTCTTATCTATAGTACAGTCTCACAAATTGTGAGTTCCAGCCAACAAGGTAGAAAATTGGTCTGTCTCTTACTCTTTCCATGGTCTTTCAAGCACTAATTACCCCAAAACAAGATGACACCTATATTATTTATATTTTTAACCCAATAACTGACCACCTGTGGTCTGCAATGTGGACCTTTTCATCCAATTAGAAAAAAACACCCAAAACCATGAAGGAGAAAGCAGAAGAAGGTGAAAGAGGAACCTAGCCAACACCCTAAATCCTCCATATTGCTTTATATTTATTACTATGTACTAAAATCTTAAAATCTAAGTTTCCAGGGTTCCAACAGATTCTCACCCTGTGATGGGCAGGAAGATGGGAAGGGCTGAAAGCTCTTCTTGCTTCACTTCTGTCGCATTCCAACTCTCAAAATCAATGGAAAATTCCCACTGGGACCCTACCACCACCCAGTGTTTGATACCCAAACAGCTGCACCCTCAAGGTCAGCAGAACTAAACTCAAATCTAGGAATAAACACATTTGACAGATTTATAGTGGCTTTAGCATGACAGTGGACTAAAACCCCCAAAATATTAATTTTTCTTTCAGTATTTCGTTGATCCAGTTTCAGTCCGGACTTAAATCTAGAAGAGCACAGGCCTTTCGAGTTAAACACCATTTGTACATGAGTTTCTTTTGTTTTGCTGATCTTCAAACAAATTTGTGTTTCAACATCAAATTTAATAATAATTTTTAAAAATTCCTCTCTGGAAGGCTCCCAAATATCAAATCCAAGCCGGTTTAAAATAACAGTTTCTCACCTGAGTTTCTGAACTCAAGAAATTAAATCCAGGAGAAAAATCTAAGGAATTCTTTCCTGCTGGCTTTATTAGCATTTCAGAAGCAGGTCCTAGGTCCTCTATGGGCACAGTCCATAGCATCATTTAATAATTCAGGCTTGGCTAGCAAAGCATGGATGTGTCATAGCTAAAAGTCCAGTCAAAGACACATCCATATGTTCAAGGTACATCTCCAAGGGAGGATTCCCAGAGTGTTTCCTTCGGGGACCCACAGGTCAGCACGGAAGAGCTGCTGGCTGCCTTGCAGCCCTCAATGTGCCACTAATAACGCTGGTAATTCCTGACAGGGAAAATTTCCTGCCTCTTGCTTATCAATTAGTGAAAATGTGTCGATTTCTGATCAGTCATTGGCATATGAAGACAATTGAACACAAAAGAGGTTGACACCTCTTTCCCAGCAGGTGGGTAACAAGCAAACTGTTATTGCACAGTAATTTTAAATTTTTTGAAACATTTGTTTCCAAATAATAATTTCTCTTTATCTTGTTTATCTTTGTTGGTCCAATTCTGACATCAGTCTCAAGGTGTGCATAGGTTGTGATGCTCAGTGTGCTGTTTCCCAGCAGTGAAACATTCTTGTTCTACCAAATTTGACAAAAATAACCCCCCATGAGTGTTTTCCACACCACAGCAAAGAAAACCAGTTCCTTGACACTGAATATGGCAAAATAAAATCATAGTTATTGTGGGAAGCTTGACAGACTATCTGGCAACTTTGAACTGTCTCTACGAATCATTAGATTGCAAAACATTTCTGAGGGAAAAACAAATTAAAAGGTCAAGTCTTTAACACACAAACATGCAAAAAAGCTCCACAATATTAATTATTTTCAGTGTAATGTAATACTAACCATTGCATATAGTTCTGTAACAGAAGAGGAAGAATTTAATTGTGTCAGTGTGATTGTCCTGGGAATTGGGGAGCCTGCCGTAGGTAGGGAGCTGGATTTCAGCCTGCCAAGGCATTGAAAAGGCATTTCCATTCTCGTGCCATGTCCACCTCCTGCAAGCACCGGAACAAAGAGGTTTTATCTTCTCTTGTGCAAGAAAAAAATAATAAATTAAAAATAAAATTGTAAATGGTAGGTTCAGTAAGAAGAGCAGGAATAATGTTTGATGGCAAAACTTTAATATTTCCTACCCAATGACTGCTTGGGGATCACAGATTAATTCAGCATCGCTGTTGCTGTCACCTCTGTGCTCCTCAAAGATGAAATTCAGGACCATTCCAGACCTACAGACACAGGAGGCAAAATTTTGTGGTTCATTCCATGGTTAGCATCTCTTAGGAGATATTTTCATATTCAGCTGGGTTTTATTTTTCTCCTCCTTGTCCTGCAGTGAAAAAAAGTGATCCCGAGGTGTGGAAACTTTCTGTTCACTCAGGGATTGTGTTTGCTTTAGTTTTCTTGTTTAGTTGAACTGCAGACACCAAAAAAGAAATACTGTTTGGTCATGGATGTTTTCATCTAGATTTGTGTTGTTATAACATAAACTTATAAAAACCATGTAGCAGTTTCAGGTTAATTTGTAGTTATATTTGCTGGCTTATTTCATTGCATTATTAAAACATTTAGTACCGTATGTGTCATTAATATTCCAAAAAGTAATTAGCATATTTAATCAAAAACAATTAGGAGCAAGCATTGCTTCCCTTTTTAAGTGATAAAATATTTATGGCTGGAATAAACAAATGGAAAACCAAAAAGCACTTTGAGGTGTTGATTTCATGCACAGAAAACAAAACAAAAAAACCCACCCAAAAGCAAGAAGGAGAAGATGCCTTCCAGCCTCCAGCCAACCCCTGGTGGGTTTCTGGCTTTTCTTCCTCTCCAGGCTGACAATTATCATGTTACCATTTTAAACCAATCAAGTTTTGCTCCGGTTTTCCCATATTTTAGTTAAACAAGATAACAGAGTTAGGAAGAAAAAGGTGGGAATTCCACCTTGGAGCCAGCTTTGTGCAGATCCTTCCTGTGAGACACAACAAATGGTGGATGTTGGCTTGGTTGGTTCTCACAGCAGGGACAGAGATGTGCAAGCTAAAAATGTGGTGGATCCAGGTCAAGAAATTCTTCATTTATGTGGAATGGAGGGAAGGAACATGAGGAAATACAAGAGCTCCCTTGTCTTTCTGCTGACCTTGTAGAGAGCTCTCTTGAAAGAAGCCATGTAACAGTATAATAATTTTCAGCAGTTGCAAATATTTGACCAGAACTTCAAAGTAAAATTAATTAGTTGGTTTTAAGACCTCGAGACCATTTCCTCTCACTTTTCCCTTGCCAAATTGCATCTTTCAATCAGCTCTGTTGACACACCACAGGGAACATCCCACCTATGAACTTTTCCAGCTACAGCACATCCCAAATGCTGTTTCCATGACCATTGGTGATCATTGCATAAATATTTTTAAAATGTTTTAAGATTCATGAGCAGGACAAGCCCTTCTCCAAGTGGTTTTGTTCTGAGGCATTAAGATGGAGATTATGGAATGGTTTGGGTTGGAGGGGACCTAAAAGACCACACAGTTCCACTCCCTGCTATGGGCAGGGACAAATTCCACTATCCCAAGGTGCTCCAAACCCCATCCAACCTGCCCCTGGACACTTCCATGGATGAGGCAGCCCCTGCTTCTCTGGACAATCTGTGCCAGGCCCTCCTCACCCTCACAGGGAAGGATTTATTTCTAATATCTCCTCCAAACCCACTTTCTTTCAACAGCAACTTTATGTGGAGTTTGCTGGTTTTTCTATTCTTTTATATTAAAGAAGATCAAGCTCAACAAGAAGACACAAATCCTCATTCTCTGCTTTGCAGAGAAATAAGTTGTTTGCAATGATTTGAAAACAACCCCAAAGCCCAGCCCTGGCCAGGGTGGATTGGGATGGAAAGATCTGGAAAGCAGCTCCCACACAGATTTATAAAAATAGGCTGCGCTTCTCATCCTGAAACATTGCTCCACTTTGCCTGTTGTGCTGTAAATTAGCCAGTTCCTCTTTAAACAGAGTCAAAAGAAACAAAATACATATGTAACACTGCTGCCTGGAACACGTGAGGGGAGGGAAAAAAACCAACAACTTATGAAATGCGGAAAACATTTGTTCAAGTCTCCAAGGAAAATGAAGTCAAACCAAACAAGCATATAATATAGATGTACGCCTCATGGGCAAAGTTACCTCTAAGCCCATATGTTTTAACAAATTAAGAGGTAAAT
The DNA here is from genome assembly GCA_910950805.1 of Acrocephalus scirpaceus scirpaceus. Lineage (NCBI taxonomy): Eukaryota > Metazoa > Chordata > Aves > Passeriformes > Sylviidae > Acrocephalus > Acrocephalus scirpaceus. The sequence goes on from OU383781.1 coordinate 61,150,884, forward strand.
AATTTGCTGAAGGTACAGTTCAGCCACGTCAGAACACCTCTGGAAATGAGATATCTCTGCCTTTCAAGTGGTGCTTCTCATCAAAAGGTTTATTTCTCCACTTTTTAGAATAGCACACCTTGTTTTGTCTCAAGACTGTAAGTAACTATTAACCCTTCAGGGCCTCTGCAAATGATGTGGTCATTTGAAGTCGAGGCTGCTTTGCTGCTCTCGTGTCTGCGAGCAGCTGAGAGAGATTGATAAAATTCAGGTTTTCAATAGGGGAAAGCCACGAGGGACTTCCCTGGGAATGAAAAGAGACACAGAAAGGTTACTACATGTATCCTAGAGTCTGGTACATAATTCCACTGTTAAAACTTTAATTTATGAAAAAAATGCTGGTGCGGTCCCCAAATGGTTAAATTCCACTCGAACTTTTCATTTTAGTTAGTCATGAATATATCTAACATACAGAGGCCATCAGCATCTCGCCACTAGAGACTATAAAGTCTACTTACATAGGGTTCCTGGGATTTTTCATGTTCTTATGGAAAATATCTCTGAAATCCCCGAGCTGAAAATTTTGATCTCATTTGTGGATGTGAGTGATGCTGAGAAAGGGTTGAAGAGTGAAGAGAACACTTTTCTCGCATAATTTCATTTGTCAGGAGAATCTTGCCGCTGACATTGGAAGAGTGATTTAATTGATTTTAATCATACACCTGAGATTGGGAAATTGAGCCCTCTGTCCTGAAAAATAATTCTAGGCTTCCATGAGAATGTCTAATTTGCAGCTAATAGTTTTTTTTCTTGAAGTTTTGTTATGAAGTTTAGAAAATACAGATCAAAGGCTGGCACGTAGAACTGCTTAGCGCAGCCAGAGACGCCGAATCGGGGCCGCGGTGTTTTGGTCTTTCAGGGGTATTAACGGGCACATCTGCCTGGTTTTGGGCAGGCAGGAGAACAAAAGCTCTGACTAAAGAGCACAATTTGCCTTCAGAGAAGAGAGACTTTTATATGCTGAGTACAACCTGGAAGACTCGGAGTGGTGCTTCACTCCTGGTCGTGTTTAATCCTTGATTTGTCATCGAGGACAGTGTTTATAAATTGTTCATATATGCCAAGGAGAGGCTCGTTGTGTGCCCCAGCATGTTGCAATGATTTATTCTAAATAAATAATTCTTTTGCCTTTTTATTTCTCAGTTCAAAATAAACAGTGTTATTCAATTACAAATAATAATAATGAACAAAACAATGAAGCCAAGTAACTTTTGGATTATGAAGAACCAGTGTGCCTTATGTTTTTTCTTCACAATGAAATCTCCATTATCTTTATTACCTCTATCAGCTGTTATTCAGAAGGGGATTACAGGCAGCAAGAAGTTTCACTTTCCCCAATGCTTCGACACTGAGGAAATAATTATATTACAATACTTATATTCCTCCACACAATAGAAGTTGTTTGGGATGTAAAACTCAATATTTTCTTTTCTGTAACAATTCTGAAAATTTCCATACTGGATATGTACTCAGAGAATTTTATATTCCAGAACTGCACTGACAGTGCTGTTAAATAACCATTCATTTTTTTTAATGTTCCCTATTGTATGAAAACTAGAAAAAAATATTGATTACATGGCCACTTCAAGGAGGTGGGAACCTGCAGGAGAAACTGGAACAAGAAGTTTGGATGCAGAGATGGGTTTAATTTAAAATGTTTCAGGGCTGAGCCAAGGCAGCTCCACTTTTCAGTTTGGAACTGAGGACTCTTTTGTTTTAATCAGATGTTTTTGTAAGATATCTGTAAATTGAAATCTCCTTTTTCTGCTGAGGAATCAAAATCGTTGAGGCAAGCTTGGAACTTGTGATTGGAATGACTGGCTTTTATTTTCTGCATGTAGTGATATCTTGTGAAAACTCCAAAACATTGAGAATTTGCCATCTTTCTTTCTGTTTTGGCAGCAAAATCTCTCCTGAAGGAGACACCATAAGGAGTTGATAAGTTTGTGATTCATGTTATTTCTGCGGTGGCAAAAATATTTATAGTGAAGGCTCTGCACAAAGAGAAGTATCAGCTTCTGGTGAGGCAGGGACAGTTCAAATTTTGGCACAGCTGCCAAAGCACAGGGATATCAATGCCCTGTGAGGGTGCATTTTTGCCCATATCAGTGAGGGTTTGGAGTGTCTCTGTCAGCTTGGATAAATTTGCACTGGTCCTGCTGATGCACCTTTAGCAGAGGTTCTCCACTCCAGGGAGATTCAGGCTCCCCTGTAGAAGATTCCTTGCTTTTCCAAGTGCCTGGAAACAGATATTAAGTCACCAAAACTCTTTGATGGAGAGGAAATTTCCACACTGGGGCAAAAGGGAGCAAAATTGAACCTATCAGGATGAAACTGGGTCTTGTGTGCTCTGGCTGGGAACAGATCCATGAAATTCTGTTCAATGGATCAAATGGACACAAATGGGGAAATGTGTCCTGGCTGAAAAAGCACTCTGGGTATGATTTACCAAGAGAAATTGCTCTGGAAGAGCTGTGAATCCAAGTGACCAGCCCAGCACACCAATTCCATCCTTCTCTTTCCAATGGGATACAAGTCTTTATTTTGCTGTCCTGGCAAATTCAGTGTGGGAGAGGACAGAGTGATGAGGACCAGCCAAATGTCCAGCTCGTGAGTTATTTTAAGAGTGTGCAGCCCATGAATATTTGCAGCCAGGGGATATATTTAGCCAGGAGGCCTCAAATGCTTGTTTAATAATTAGTTAATGTTTGTAAAGCAGTTTGATGGTGAGCAGAGCTGTGCAAGGGTTATTATTTTATAAAATGCTAAGGCTTGTTGTACTCCTTGGGCTGTAGCAACCACAACAATCTCAATGCTGCCTGTTAATTTTCCTGAGTCTTTTATCATTGCCCTCCATTGGTGATTAAGTGTCGTTTGTCTTATAATTTTAATGTTATCTTTAACACACATAATAAAGTTTACATAATTATAGCCTATTAATATAATTTGCATGCATGTTACTGGCAAGGCACAGGAAATGTTTCATCACCCAGCGTGTAATTTGGCTTATTTAACCATTTCCTTTTAATTTTCATCAATAGATCAGCGTGCTTCCTAAATGGAGATAACCTCAATAAATTCTCTTTTCAAGATCCTTATCTGTATTAAGTCTCTAAAGGTCTCGGTAGCAGGACTATGAAGTGCTGAAGGGGGAACGTTTCTGAATGTCTGCTACGGGAAGTTTTAAAAATTCACATTTTCTTCAGACAAGCACGGGTCCTCCTAATGAAACCTGGGAACAAGGTGCTCTCACGGAAGCTTTGAAAGTGTGTGTGCACCGTACTTCATAGCTGAGCTGTAACAAGACTTTAAATGAGTAAACAGTGTTTAGATTGAACATGAAAAGAGTCGGCATGAAAAGACAGGTTCAAAATATTACATGATGCTTTGCAAAAGTGTAAATGTGCCTGCCTTTATTTTTTTTTTTTTCCCCTCTTGGTAAATGGCAAACGTTTACAACCCAACTAAAACAGTACCAAGAGAAATCCTGTGTTTGCTCTTTGGAAGATATTCAATAAATTATAGTGAGCTGCAAATGTCACTGGATTGGGAACTGTAAGAGCTTTACCTTTAAGTCTTTAAGTAAAGACTTGCAGCTGGTGCAGTGGCTTGGTAATCCCTAATGATAAGCTGCTTTTAATGTGGGGGTGAGGCAGTTTTCACACAGATATTACTGCATTAACCTTACTCTAGGTGCAGTGCAGGTGTGCACGATATTGTGCTTTGCAGCCTTCCCTACTTTATTCTCCCCGAGTATCCGAAGCCTGCTTTAACAGATCCTCTTATACCATGGTGAAAAGATTGCAGTTCAAGCCTATTATCAACAAAAACCTGCCAAAGGGGCTGCATTGTCAGACTTTATGATGGTACTAACTATTCTGTTGTTCTCTGGAGACCAAACTTAGACCATTAAATTCACTTCATTTGTGATTTCAGTGACCTGGGCTGCAGACATCGGGCTTTTGATGTAAAATGCTAGTACAGGAATCAATGGTACCATCTAGCTCCCCTTAAAGTATATCATAAAAGCATAATGGTCCTCTTCTAAACAAAAGGTGACACTACTCTTGTATAATACAATTATATGGGGATGATGTTTTCAGCAGAGTTTATTTGATATTATGATGTGCAAAGACTTTCCACATTGAAATAAACTGCGTAGCTGAGTTCACTCCATTATTTTCAATAGACTGACTCCATTGTCTGCACTGGAATATAGATAATTTTCATACAGTTGGGAGCTATTTTCATATCCTCTCCATGAAATAGATGAGATTATAAACAGGCTGGGATTACTCAAAAACCAACACAAGCCATGTCTACAGACCCATTTAAGACAAAGGCTGCCTCCGGAATGGTCTCCTTTGATCGGGAGGCTCCCAGGACTTGCTCCGTTTATTTGACAGATGACAGCTATTTATAGCAAATGTGTGGCATTTTTGAAAATTAAAATTTTACTGGTGGAATTTAAGGGTTATTTTCCACTCCAGGGACTAACATTTCTGTGAAAAATGGTCTTTTTTTTTTTTTTTTATACAGGCACCATCTTCCCTGTTAAACCTATTTGTAAACAAACGCATTGCGATAGCTCATTGTCAAACACTAACAGGTTTATAATTAATGAAATTGCTAAAACAAAATAAATGGAGAATTAATACAGCTGCCAGTATGTTTGTGTTATTGCACAAGTGAGGAGAAACTGCTGCCACCACAAACTCAACACTGGGAGCTTCTTGCAGTCTACCAGGGGTGAAAATAAACCCCAAACCAACGCAAATTCTGGTGTTTGTCTTTGCCAGAGGGTCACAACTAAACCTAAAGAGCAAATGTCAGCATTATCCAAAAAAAAATCAGAGATCTGGGTGTGCTCCCCCCACTTCCTTTTGAACTATTTTCCCATTTTGAGTGTCAAGGGACGTTGCAGGGGGCCAGCTCTGATGTGAGGTGAGGGTGAGGTGGTGTCCGACCGTGTCTTTTTGTGCCCTTTGCAGGAACTGGGAGATGTCAAAGGGTTACATGGAGGGTTAGTGCATCCAGGAGGCCCATGGATGGTGCCAAACTCAAGACATATCACAAAAATCCATCATCCTGGAAAGGAGGCTGGGAGTGGGAAGAGAGGAGGTGTGTGTTGAAGGCACAGCAGTGACTGGGGACCTGGCCACCACTGTTGGCATCACATTGCTCGGTGTCATCACCTGCTGTGGAGAAGTGGTTTCCTTCCTGCCATGGTGTGGCTCTGGCCTGGGGCCTTGCCCAAAGCTCTGGCATGTTTTTGTTTTTTTACAAAGCAATAATAACAGAAATATAAATTTAAAACTTGTTTGAGAGATCTTCAGTGATGGCTTGCTTGGTGTGCCAGTCTTGGAGGTCCTGCTGCCCATAATGGCCCAAAAGATGGGCACATTCAGCCATCAGGGATGAGGGTTATGCTCCTTTGGTGTGGCTTTCATTCTCTGTTGTTCTTGATTTCTCACATAAACACCAACAGTTCTTTCTCCTTCTGCTCAAAGCAACCTCAATCTTGTGCTAGAATAAAGTTTCTCCTTACACCAGTTAATATTTTTTGGCCTTTCTAACTCTAAAACTCCAAGATTTTCCCTTCCTTTTCTGCTCACAGAGCTTTGTTGGTCACCTCAAGCCCAGTAAGACATTGATGGGAGATTTGGCACAGGGAGGAGCATTTGCTTCACCAAGGGGAAGAGTGTCCCCAAGCTGTGGAGCTTTTGGGTGGCTTAAAGACAGAAGAGATGAGAATAACCCAAGAGCAACTTCATCCTAATTGTGTCACTTCATTATCCAGGCCCTTGCCTTCTGCTGGTGTTGCCTCCTGCTGTGCTCAGGGAACTGGGGAAGCAAATAGGTCATTCCAGGGGGTGTTAATGCTGCAGCCAAAGCCAAACCCCAGCAGCCCGAGTGTGACCATCAGCACAGGTTTCTTTATGAATGGTTTTAATTAGTTCCAATCAGGGAGACGGGGAACCCAAAGGGCGCCTCCCTCCTTCCCCCATTGGGTGTTTGCTGTTGCTTTTTTAATGTCTACCCTTGATGAACTAAAGTCTTGCAGCTGGACAAATGTTCTTAATTAAACTGAAGCAGAAGCAGATATTCCATGGATATCAGGAGTTCCCTCAAATGTGACATTTGAAGGACACTGAGTTGCAAAAAGCAATTCCTCCTGTTATCCAGTGATACTGTACACATTTGCCATTTTTTGAAATTGTAATTCTGGGCCTGCTGTCCTTATGTTTTCTAGGATTTCTCCAAAATAATCTGAAAGTTATTAAAAAATGTAAATTAAGAGTGGTTCCCATGTCTCATTTTTTTAATGGCCACCCAATGAGAGAAAGAAGTAGGAAAATTTTCAGCACAAAAATCTAGTGTTTTTATACGGAGATTATAAATCAAAAAAAACCCCTAAACTTGGATTTCTTTGCATTTGATATTTCTTTCCAATTCATACAAAAGCTTCAGGGAGCCTGATACCCAAAGTTTACCACTGCTCAGAGATATATATATATAGACTCAACTTGAGGTTTTTTCCTTTTTTTCATGCACCAATTTATTTCATGAAAGAGAATGAATTTCTCCCACTGCAAAATTTTAATAAGAAATATCTGTTAAATTAGCAGGGGGGTTTACCACTTGCATCACTAATTTGGGATTAAATAACCTGATCCCATATCCTGCAGAACCTCAAAAACACAAACTTGAGCATCCTGTGTCCTTAAAGGTAAAGGTTTCTTTGCCAATGTGGTTAACAGGAGATTTAGGGTCTTGCTGGAGACCACTTGGACATTACAGGAGCTCCCTTCTCCTCCACTCGTGGACCAGAACACCAGGGAGCTCCAGGGTCCATCCCTGTCCCTTCCCCATGGAGCACTGGGACACCTGGATACCTGTTGAGACAAAAATCAGGTGCTGCAAGCTGAGCCTGGTGACAAAAATCGCTCTGAATTGCTCTCAGTTTGAACACCCGTGTTCATTCTTTAGGGAAAGTTTATGCTTTAGGCAGAGCTTTTCTACAAGCTTTTGCACCACACATGTATACATTATAGCTCCAAATTGCCTCCAAGCTGACAGTCTTTCGGGTGCATTAACTACTTTACTACCAAAGGGGCAGCAGGATTAATACATGTATTTTTTAAACCGCCAAAGCGAAATATTTCAGCTCAGTCTTTTCTACAAATCTTTGCCTTGGTGTTCAAACCCACAAATGAGCCCATCAGCAACAGCTCAAGTCCATCAAAACCCCTCAGTGCCTTGATTGATAAATAGGGCATGTTTACACTGTGGCTCCTGTGCGTTCTTTTCTGTCAGCGCTAATTTGTCTGAAAGTCTTAACCTGCGCGCTCGAAATTCAGGAGGGTTTCGTAACGGCAGCTGAGGAAAAGAATCACCACCTGCAAATAACACCCAAAGAAGTGGGTGAAGTATTTCACCACACGAGTGGCTGTGACACACGGACAGACAGACACATTAACCTCCCAGAAATCCGGAGAATCCAAGCATTTTAAGTGTTGCCCCCTGCAATTCTTCCAGAAAAAGAGGCATGGAGCGTTAAAGCTTGAATATGAAAGCCTGAGCTATAGACAGAGAAAGGTGGAGTGGGGGAAGAAGGAGGAGAACATGCAGCTATCCTGAATGTATTTATATTATTAGGCTGAGATGATGATTATTATTATTATTTTTACTTCAGGCTTCCCTTCTGTTTGCAGGTGAGGTGGGTTTTGTGCCTGGCCCTTCCCCAGGCACGCGCGGACCCCGGCGCTACGCGGGGCTCTATTAAAGCCGCCGTTCAAGAGTTTGGTGATATTCAGACAATATTGAAACATTCCCAAATGAACTTTGCAGGGAGACATTTTCATTCGCTGCCTCCCTCCTCATGCATATTAACAAATGGTATGCAAGGCCTCATTTAATTCACTGATTTTACATTCGGATCACTTTCTCTTTTACAGCTATTTTTACCGGGCTTCATTAATCTTTGTTGAATACAATGGCATACATCTTTAATGCGGCCGCTGTCAAGTCATATTTCAGTAAGAGCTGCAAACTGAATGACAGCAAGCAATATTAATAAATTTAACATAGACTATATCAATTTTTAACAGAATGAATGTGGAAAGCTAAATGTATTATTTTTCGTTTAAATCATAGGGTTTATCACCGGTTAAGTAGCAGCGATTTCAGGAAACTTGTGACGTGCCGTACAAATAGATTTACATCTCATTAATAAGTAAATTAGGCAAATGCCTTTCAAGTTCAGACAAGTACATAAGTGTAATCTCCATATTAAAGGAGTAGTCTTTGATAAACCACTGAGGAATTGCAGCAGCCAACTATGTGACATGTTGCCAGTGCCTGAACTCTTCCACATTCCCACCTTTAATTACACTGGTTCATTACTAAAGAGATAAGTGTCTCTCCAGTTAAGATTCTATAAATGAGCAGCATGCGGGATCCTCCCAAATCATTTTTGCAGAAACCATGAAAAGGTGGTAACAGTTATGAAAAAACGAATTATCACCTGCTCTCTTTCTTCCTTCCCTGTAATAACATTAAAATATTAAGATGAATTCCTTTTAAATCTCGGGAAGAAATTGTCCATTAAGAGATGCTACTTTGTTTAAGAAAGAAAGAAGCGTTAAAAAAAAAAAAAAGAAGAAAAAGGAGGAAAAAAAAAGAAAAGAGAAAACTCTTCTGAATTTTTTTTTTAATTTCCCTTCATAAATCCCAATAGAGATAATTTGCTGTAAAATTTAAACCCAGTGAGAACTTGTCTGTCTGTGTTAAATAAAAAAGTTACGGTTGGTAGGAGACATGTTTTTGCAGTAGCTTTAGCGATTATAGGAAATTACATGCAAAGCCAGAGTTCTGATCCTAAGTTAATTTATAATTGGAAAAAACTTATTAATTAGCTATGTCATTCTAATTAAGAATTAGAGGAGTGTGCATTAGAAAGTCAGTCAATATCCAGCTGACAGAATTTAAAAAAAAAACCAACAGAAGTCTGCAAGCTCCATAGCTCTGTCCACCGTCTCCCTTGTCATCTTTTTAAGGATTTTTCTGAATGTCTAACAGAAATTAGCTCGGTAAATACAGATATCAAAGGAAATAAATTGGGAATTTTGTCGGCCTGGAAAGGAAACCCCTAAACTGAGCTGGCAGATGTACTTTACAGGGCACCTTTTGGGCCTTTCTGGGTGATTCTGAAATGCAGCTGGTGTTCGGAGGGCTCCGTCCTCCTGCAGCCAGAGAAAGAAGCACCTGCAGTGCTACCCACAGTCCCTGCAGCTCTGTCCATCAGTTCCTGCATCCCTGCAACTCTCTCCAGCAGCATCTGCAGCCCTGCAGTGGCACCCACAGTTCCTGCATCCCTGCAGCTCTATCCTGCAGTCCCTGCGTCCCTGCCATGGTACCCACCAGCACACCCTTGCCAGCACCCAGGAACTCACTCTTCCTACAAAAAACACCCAAAATACTCATGGATAAAGACAAAGGAACCGACTCTGTGGCCCAGGCATGGTCGCACAGGGAAGAACTTCAAATTTTGCCAATGTATTTATGTATAAACTGCGTGCAGGGATATGCACATTTGCCTACATATATATATTTATTTCCCATCCCACCAGCCTCAGTCCTTTTGGTGCATTCCCCCTCTAGGCCCTTTTTCTGAAATTATTATAATTCATTCTTTAAGAAACACCCCCTGTGTAAATATTTTTTTGTTAATGTTTTTCTCTCTCCAGTGTGCTGGAATTTTAAAGATCACTTTAATATGAAATTAGATAGAAAGTTTTGACCTTTTTGTGATTAAAATGATATGCATGTTACTGATAGAGGCTTCATAGGTTGAAAATCTACTTTTATATAGGCAAATATTGAAAGAGAGAAAAACAGACTTGACAAAATGTGAGACACAGCCTGGATGAAAATAAAACCAGATCTTTGCATTCAGTATTGGCAAGGCTGGAAATACAAAAAGAGAAGTAAAACTATAAAAGTTAATGTCTCAGATAATTGCACCCTTCAAAAATAAAATAAATAAATAAAATTATTAAAATAATCTGGCCTTTCTTTCACTTTGGTATGGATTCTTCTCCAGCTTTTACTGTAAATTGAAGTAAAGGAAAATAAAAATAGCTGGAGTGCTCAGTGATGGAATTCAGTTTACTTATTTAAATACCAAAAGATGACCCACTCCTAATGAAATAAAAAAATCTTTTGCATTAGCAAATTTCTCTTCTGTATTTGTTTTGCTAGCACGACACAATATTCACTTAATATGCCACCAGTATCTTATCAAGTTAATGATCTGTTGTATGTATAGAGTAAGCTTGTTACTCATTTTAAATTAGAAACAAAAGCACTACTGTATGGAAATTGGAATACTTTGGGTTTTTATGAAATTATAGGACTTTCATGCTTTAACAGTCTGTAGACAGCCTTAGTAGGACAGCAAGAGTTGGCTTTGTTAATGTGGCATTACACAGAGATGCTGCTTAGCCTGATTTAATGGATCTCAAAATCCAGTTTTGTAGAGCTCCTCTCCATTTTCAGGTTCTCAAGCTCAAAAATATAAAAGTTCCTGTATGAAACACATCCAAGGAGTTGGATTTGGAAGAAAATGATGTGGTTTAGATGAGCCACCTTGTGCAGCCATCACAGAGTGTCCAAGTGACCAATGGTAACTGCTCATGATATCCTGTGTTTGTGTATATTCAGGGAAAAAAATGGGAAAAGGCAAATATGGAGAGAGTTTAAATATGGATTGAGTTAAACCCTACAGCCATGAAACATTCTGTACCAGGACTGTAGCTGGTACTGGTCCCTGTGCAGATCTTCCCAGAGCACCCTACCCATGCATGCCGCATGCTGGCACCTAATTCATGGCAGCTTAGAGGCTGAAGATGAGATGTTTCTTATGGGTTTAGCCACAGCAGATGGATGCAGGGAATATGGGGCCACACTGCTCAGAAGAATTCTCCTTTGCTTTTTCCTACTCCAAAAGGAGCACAGGAAATTCAGCTTTGGGCAGTGTTCAGAGCATGGCTGTGCCCATGGAGCATCAGCTTCATGAGCTGCCAGGAACCTGAGGAGTGCAACATCCCTTTGGCATCCTCAGGACCTCACACATTCCCAGGGAGGTTTTGGATGTACAGGTACTGACTTTCTCATGGGCTGGTCTGGACAAATGCACATCCTTGGAGCTTTGCTGGCAGATTTGCCAAAGTGAGTTGGGTTCACACCAGCCAAAAGCAGCAGAGCTTCAGCACCCTGGTCTCTGCATTTCTCCAGATCATTTAATGAGACAATCAGCACCTTTACACCCCAAATCCAGTCCAAATCAATTTTGTCTTGGCTTATTCATGTTATTACCACTTACTTTTTTCTTGTGGTGCCAGACTCATCAGATTTTTCTTTTGTTCCTCATTCATTACTGTGACCCCACATCCCTGGGAAGGCCTCGCCTTCCTGGATAACTCCACTCCTCTGGGCAGGGCTTTAAGCCCTTTTGCTTATTCCAGCTGAGAATTTGGGGCTTCATTTCCTGCAGAGTTTTTGTGCATGGCAGGGGTGCAGGCAGAAGGGTTGAGAAAAAGTCCAGGCCAAGAGGTGCGACGGCCTGAGCCCCATGGGAATGGTTTCCATCTCCTTTTGGAGCACTCCAGAGGGCTGAAGTGCCACCCATGATGGCTCTGCAGTGACAGTGGCATGGTTTGGGTGTCCCCACTGTTTTCCTGTGTGAGTAAAGGGGAGCCACTGCCTGGCATCACCCTGCAGGGATATGGAGAGGTGATGCTGGTCCAGGCAGAGGGAGAAGCCTGTGAACGATTGTGTTTGCAATCATCTCAGGGAGAAAGATCCCCCTCATCTCCTTTTTCATCATTTACAGATGCTTTATTCACAGTTCCAAAAGACTGGCTGGGGATTACTCCATCTTCTCCTCAGCCAGGCTGAAGTTTAGATGTGCAGCTATTTGAGGGATGAAAAAACATGGTAAAAACATCTTTTTGTTTGTTTGTTTTCTTTTTATTGAGTCACTACCCAAGAACTGGTGTAAGTTTCTTTGCTTGTTGAAGTTTTCTTATTAAAATGTTACTGCAAAGGGAGGTCTGGGGTGGGTTTCAATGAACACCCCACGTTACCTCCTGGTGCTTCAGCCCCAGCCTGCTTCAACTGCTCCTCAGTGATCACTGGAAATGGGAATCACCACCCTAAATTAATTACCCCTGTTCATTACACAGATGAATTAGACTGGCCCCAATCAATAGCATTAATGAAATGTCATTTATTTAAAACCCAACCCTCGAGGGAGGTGCTTTGGGGAGGCTGGGGCAGGGTCCTGCTGTTTGGGGCACACCAACACTCTGTGTGGGTGATGCTGGAGTCATGGCTCGGCTGGTGGGGACAGGTGGAGCATCCCTGGAAAAACAAAGCATTCCTGGCTGGACAGAGCACCCCTGGGTGGACAGAGCATCACTGGGTGGACAGAGCACCACTGCAAGGTGATGCCTCAAAAGAGGAAACTTTGGCTGTGCTCCCTCTTTTCAAAATGCAACTATGTAAAGGTCACAGAGGAGGAGATGAAACTAGGAGTTGTAATAAGGAAGGAGAAATAAAAAATAATGACAGAAATAAATTGTCATAAGAGGGGATACAGTTATGATTTATTGTGATATTCTACAAATTTGGAGGTGATTAAAAGCCACCTAAAATTCACATTAACAAGTCACATAAAAATGGAATTAAACTAGTGGGCATAATGTGGCAGGGTATAAAGAAAAATCATGACAGAAATAAATTGACAGAAGAATGATACTATTCAAGTTTTACTCTGTCGCGTCACACTGACAGGAGACTAGTATTTTAATTTCAGAGTTGTGGTTGAGTTTTTGGAGTTCATTAAAGGCCCACATTAAGAATCTCATAAAAGTGAGAAGAAATTAGTGACCATAATGTGGCAGAGGAAATAAAGAAACAATAATGACAGAAATAAATTGACAGAAGAATGATACACTTAATGTTTCACTCTGACACCCTCTATTAATAGGCCGCTGCAAGCTGGAGCAAATGTCATTCATATTTTAGCCAAAGTATACCACTAATTAGGCTGGCTTTCTGCACTGGAATTAAATTTGAGATCCCTCACCTTTAGAGTGGGATCATTTGAATTCGAAAGAAAAGAGCTGGTGACAGAAAAAAAAACTTTCTGCTCGGGCTCTTCTAATGAGATAAAATTCCCCCTTCTCCCCATTTCCTAGCTATAATTGCTGATTATGTTGTTACACAGGAGCGGCTCTCCGCTCTCTCCTCCCCATCATTATGATTTAGTCTGGCATATCGGGGTGCTTCAAACACGGACTGAAGTGGTTTGAGTCTAATTTAGCACTCATTTAGGCCGCAGGTACTGACGAAGGTAAACACCGCATTGTTATAATTAATTACCCCTTAGGCCTAGCCAGGCCAGCTCTGTTTCAGCTGACCCTTATAATAATAAGGCTTAGGGGCATATTGTATTTCTTTTGACAGATTAATTAGAAATTCAGCCGTGGAGGTACAAAGCAACTCTGTCATGAATATTTAAATGGACTGACACAAAAAATCATGAAAGGGCTGCTGAACTACATGACAGACAGGGGATATTAGCCAAGTGATTCTAATCAATAATCTCTTGATCTCTTACATATTAATACACTGCCTGCTGTTATTAAGCTCCATAATAAGGAAGGGGAGAGAAAGTTAGTGTAGCTCTGCTGTAGGGCTCGCCGGGCCCCCAGTGTATACACTAACTGACGGAGAAAATGCACAGAGGAGCCGAGCCTCAGCCTCTTCAATCTCATCCAATCTTAAGGAATGGCAGCTCTGAGCATCGCTGGCCGGATAATTATTGGCCCTGACAAGGTGAAGGCGTTTGCAGGCAAATGAGATGGGAAGTAGGATAAGTCCCCAGACCACCCAGCGCAGGGCACGCTCAAAACCAACCGCGCGCTACCGCTCGGGCTTGTATTTGCTTTAGCAGGGGAAATATGGGAATCACAGCGCTTTTGAGCAGTGTTGAAGGGTCAGTGACAGTCGAACACCGGGAGCTTGCTGTTACTGTTGTTAATGTTAACTTTAACACCAAGTCAACTGGATTTACCCCCGGTCCCTTTGCTCATCTCCTATAACATCAAGGCCACCGAGTGAATTAAGCAGCAGTAGTAGAGCTGAATATCATCTAAATTCATTACAGCCGGTTCCTCCTGTAAATGGGGGAGGAAGCGCCGGCGTTGCTGGGGAAATGTGCCGCCTCCACAGCACCAAAGACTTTCTTTGTGCTGCTCAGGCTCGGGCTTGGGGAAAGAGAGAGAGCGAGCGGCAGCACCGCGCCGGCGCCGGGCAAAGGGTGTTGGTGTGATGAGGGCTGTGAGCACTGCGGGGCTAAAATGTTCTGTTATCTCCCAAAAATGAGCCCCACCACGTGCCACTGGGGCAAGGGAAGGGGCTCAGCTGGAAAAGGGAACTGGACCGGCTCCAGCACCTGCCTAAACAACTTAAAAAAAAGAGATTAAATGACAGGAGCAGGGAGTGATTATTAACATATTTAAATCGCATGCACACCATGTTCAGATGGGATTAGAGGGACGATGCTGGATTTTTAGAAAATCGTTCAACAGCCAAAATATTAGATGTACTTTTTTTTTCCCTTTTTCATTTTCTTTTCTTCTTTTTTGTTCTAATTAAAAGGGAGTCACAGGTTCAGCGCTCACCCCGGGTCCCCTGCAGCCCTGCCCATGCCCATGCTGTGGATGCAGCTTCCCAGCCAAGGCCAGGAGGAGGCAATTTGGATTTCAGAGCTTGATTTGCTTCATCACAGAAAACCCCACAAAGGTTTCAGGACTCAAAGTGAATTTGCCTAATTTCCCTGGGACAGCTGAGTGGAGGAGAGGGTCAGACACATCTCTGTGTGCAGGACAGGTTTGATGCCACCTGAATCCCATGGCCTTGGTGTCCAACTTCTAAAAAATCCAGACTGGAACTGATAGTGAAACCTCTTAACCTCTAATAGCTCATCCTTTATGTTTTACCCCTGTTTTGTTCTGATTAGGTGTCTCAGAGCTACAAAAAACCCCAAACAACCGGATTGAAGTGATAAAACAGTAGGAACAGCTTGATAAGCAACCCCAAAACACCAAGGACCCTGCTGCCAGCAGAAGAGGATTTTGTTAGGTTGTTATACCACTCCTATCAGGTGGGAACCCTCCTGGAATTGGGATCTGCCTTGGGAGCATGCCCTGGATCTCACTGCTGTTTCTGTCTCCTGCAGGTGCTGCAAAAGGGACTTAAAATATTTGCCTGGGGACAGGGTTCAGAGCAGTAGGGAATCATACCCAGCTCTTTGGCAAGCTGTGACAAGATGTTATTTCATGTTATGATTGCTCGTTGAACAGTTTCCTAAACTCTGTTTCAAAAATCATACATTTATGGGCACAGTGCCATCATATTGTGAGTAAAGAAGCCCTGTCCCATTTCCAGGCTTCATCTATTGAAGTTTCACTATTCTGAGTGAACTCAGTAAATGCTTTAGGTTTTGCAGGAACACAGAGCTAAAAATACCTAAGCCTGAAAAGTGCTTTTACACCTAAAAAAAAAAATACTATCTTGAATTTATCAACACTTATATTTGCAGGTCACACTTTACTTGCACTTATAAGTTTAAGCCTAACCCTTCTCATTACTTCAACGCTGCTTTCAAACCTCTAATGCATATTTAAGTGGTAGCATTAAAAAACAGTGTGTCAACTGCCATTGATGTGCGATGTAGGGCACTGACCCTTTGAAGGCATTATCATGTCATTGGACCCATTAAGTGCAGCCATCTCTGTTGCTCTTAATTGGGTTGTGCAGTGTGGAGCGGTTGCAAGTGGTTACAGTTTATACCATGAATTATAATAACAATAATAGCGGGTAGAGATCTGTGTGGGCACCAAACACGTGCTCAGAGGTGGCCGGGAGCGTCACCTCCACTCAACTTGTCACCCCTCCCCTTTTAAAAGTAATAGAGGTTTAATTTACGAGCTCAGAATCAGTGTGTGGGCACTCCTCAGTCTATGGCTGCTAATTAAACAGAGCCTTGTCTTCCAAAGCATCGTTAGTGGGCTGGTTCTGCTCATGGAATAATGTGCTGTTCCCCATGAATCCATTTTTTTTTTTTTTGGTAAAGTATCTGGCCCCAAAAAAGAAACCTGATACATCCTATCTGCTCTTGGTCAGAAACTGCAACTTCTCTTTCCTTCGTTTAAGTTTTTTTTTTTCCTCTTAAAAAATTGGATGTCAGGATTCATTTGGACTAAGGCCAGGCTATTTTATGGCAAGTTTCAGCAGCTGAAAATATTTGCATCTGATTTATAAAGTTTTGCAAACGGCTGTAAACCTGAGACAGAGCCTAACGATGGTGGCACTGCCTGCCATGCTGTTACAATTAGAGCTTGGCCCACGCCGAGCCCCTGGCATGGAATGACCCGAACTTTGGAGCCTGGGATGCGTTTCCAGGGGCCAAATCAAACCTCGAGGCCCTACCGCTCCTGAAATGCAGAGATTTCCTGGATCTGCCTCAAAATTTCCCAGCCAGGCCCCATCTCCAATAATTAGTAGCGTTGTCTTTAAATATCAATGGAAGTCATGATGGTTTATCATTTGCAGCTGGACATGCATGAGTGCCCTTCTTGCTGGTCTGGTGCTCCCACAGAACAGATAATTAAGGACAAGGAAAACAGACTGGGAGCAAGAGCCAAATGAAATGTCCAAATGCAAACCGTGCAGTAATTGCAATGGTAACAGTGGTGATGACAGCAACAATCATTTTGAGCCTAGCAGCTTTGTTTATAAAAATGTTAGCAAAAGGTGCAGAGCTGGAAACAAATAACTTTACCTCAGCTCTTTTATTGCAAAAACATAATAAAGTGCAAGCCAAGGAGTAAATTCATTGCAAGTCATATTAAAGGTTTTGGACCAAAGTGAAGCTGTTACAAACTACATCTGTAAAAATTGTGTAATTATTATGGGTGGGTAAAATCTGGCAAGAATTATTTTCTTAAGTAAAGCGTAAAAGAGAACAGATGTGCTGTAACTGACACATTTATTTTTTGCCAGTTTCACTAATTCTGGACAAAAAGTTGCTCTCATTTATCATATTATTCAATGGATTTCAAATTAGCGAGGCAACGGTGACTTTTTACACTGTCCCAATTTTAATGCCTGAGAAAAGAAGGGGGGGTGGGGAAGGCTGTCTCACGGAAAGAAAATTAATTTGTTTTATTGGGCACTGAAAAGCCAAGCCTTTTGTCAAACAGAGAAGCAAACATATATTTGGAGGGAGAGCTAGGTCACTAGTTAAATGTCAAGGTCTGCTAAAATCAAAAGGTAGGAGGGGTGGGTGACAATGAAATCTAAGTAGAAAACCATAAATGTAAAGAAACACCACGGTTTTCTGGGCTGGGGTGGAATGAGAAAAATGGCCAAAGACAAAGATAGGCAGCCTGGGTCTGGAAGTAATTATGGCCAAGTGAAGACAACTTAATTCCATATTACTTTGGTGGATGTCTGTAAAGGCAGTTTGGGGAGGTATTTTGGTAAGGTTTACTTTTTGGAGCTTAGCAACATAAATTTGTTGTCACTGAACTATTAAATAAAATAGACACATGTTGGCAAAGAGTGCACAGCCGAGGGATGGAACTGATTAAGGGACAGCCTATGAAATAATAGCTTAAATGGGCCCACTGCAGGATTTTAATATCCCATGACAACACTCAATTGTCAAATTCTGCTGGAGTGTCCAGGATGCTACTAAAATTAAGCCAGAAATTCCTAGATTTATTCTATTTTTTTTACAGCTCAGAACAGGAAATGCCAGTAAGCTGTGAGAATCGGAGCAAGAAACAAGAAACTGGGAAGAAAAGAGGATGGCCTAAAATTTTATGAGATTTCTGCCATTAAATCTATAACAAATGTCTTTCACCTACACACGATAAAGAGGCAATGTGGGATTTTAATTGGACTTTTGGCTTTTCTTCATTTGATTTAAACCTAGGTAGAATTTCAAACAATAACACTGGAACACCTGGTTAACACGTTAGATGATATGTATAGTTGTAAATTGTGGTTTTAATAGGTGCTCACTGGGGGATTGCAAAGGGTCCCATTGTTCAGCTTGGCAGATATTAAAAAAAGTTCATGAACTACTGGGATTTAAAACCCGCTCACATGATTTTAATATTCCTCCAGTAATGTAATTTGATAATTTGACCAAACTTGCGGCCAATTTGTGGACGGAGAATCTGATGGTCACGTTACGTGATTAAAGCACCCTGGTACAGGACTAAGCACAAGGCCTGGGTTAATTTATTGCAACAGGCCAAGCACCAGTGACTGAAATCTGATAATCGTCATATTACATGGGCATAATCAAAGAAATACCCAGAGGAAACCTGCTGCCAAGAAAAAACAGCCCGGGAACACTCAGCACATTTCTCCACTGCAGGAACCACCTCAGTAAGCCTTTTTTGGCAAGGAAGCTTCCTCTTCCTTCCTGGTTCAAGAATAAAGACTCATCAGGCTTAAAAGACACCAGTCACACTTGAAATAACTTTTTTTTAAAAAGTTTTTGAGAGTCTTTGGTCTATTTCCGCCATCTGAGTTTCCATTCTGACTTTTTCAGAGTCAACAGAGGAAAGAGGACTTCTAATGGAGCTGGTTTGGATCAGGAGAGGACATTTCAAGGAAATCCCACCTCATTCCCCTCCCTTGTTTCACTTTGCAGAGAGGTTCTCCAGTGTATCAGCTTGGGATGATTTAACCTGCACAGGCCCAGCTGGCTGATTGGTCCTCCAGCCTCCCCAAATCAAGGTGACACCCAACACAGGATGTCACCAAATGGTTGAGAGGACCAGCAGACCGTAAAACCCAATGAGAAATGTGGTTGTTGGTGGTGCTGAGCCTCATGCTGGGGCCACATGTGGGGTCGTGTCCCATCCTGAGGTGGTTCTGTTGGTTCTGATGGCTCTGTGGTCTCAGCCCCGTGGCTGAGGGTGGTGCTGAAGCTCTCCCATCACAGCTGAGTCCTCATCCTGCTCCTCTCTGCCTGTTGACTTGAGGGGCCTCCTGCTCCAGAGCAGCTCAGCCCCTGACCTTGCCTCTGCTCCCAGGTGAAACACCAAAACTAAAAACTTGAATTACAGAACCACAGAAGAGTTTGAGTTGGAAGGGACCCAGAAGGATCATTGAGTCCTTGGGTGAATGGTCCAGGCAGGGATCAAAGCCACAACCTTGGTGTTATCAACACCAACTCTGATCATCTGAGCCCATTGCAGGGTCAGACTGTCAATATTTCCTCCTTCCTTCTAGAGCTGATGCTGAAGAGATCTTGGGGAAGGTTATAAATATTAAGAGATGGGGGGTTTTGGTGAGTTTTTTTGTTGTTTTTTAGCCGGAGTACTTTATCCTTCCAGGCACAGCAGCAAAGTTTTCCTCTGCTGTTCACCTGCTGGAATGTCACTTCTTGCTCCTCCAGCTCCCTCTCCCTGCCCTGTTCCCTTTGTTCCACCTCTGCTTTCATCTGACTGGATATTTGCTCCTATGCATCTTTGTTGAGTTTCTTGAACAAGTTCAAACAGTACAAAACTTTTCCCACATCTCCATTTCTCTTTACACTCTTGTAATTGTGCACCTCGGTTTCCATCTCCACGTCCCACTTAGAAATCTTTCATAGATAACAAGACCTCCCCCAGGCCCTGATTCAGCAGAGCACTTAAGCATGTGCTTAACTTTAAATACCTTTGTAAAAGCTTTTGCTGAATCAGGATCTTAGCATTCCTCCTCATCTAACTGCTGTTCTCCCATGGTTATTTCAGTATTTGCTTACAGGAAAATCAGAGCAGAGCCCATGGATGATGTCAGCAGATTCTCGCCCCATCCAGCTGAAGCATTTAGATGCACTCAGCACCAGGGCGTGGGTAAGGACATGCAGCAGGTAATCTGATGCCCACCAGGCTCTGTTCCATGGGTTTTGCCTGTAAAAAGTTTTGAATACTCCCACTACAGAGTCAGTTCCACCAATGGCTCGTAGCAGTGAGGATGACAAACCTCCCAGGCATCTGAAGATGTGTAGGATTTCATCTCAGTTTCCAGTAAGAAATTTATATCCGAATACCAGCCATATTCAATCACTTGATTTTTACAAATTTACTTCAAATGGCTGAGCCAGAGCTCTCTGTTTTTTCCCTAACAGTTGCTAAGTACAGTTGTTTTTTAAAAAGACTTTATTGTCTTTAATAAACTGTTGATACATTAATGTTTAATTCTGTTTGCCAGGAGGCAGCGGGGTGATGAGTCTGTAATTTATTTTAAAAGATATCCTGGACCAGTGCAAATATGACTGTAATTATTCACTGCAGCTGCAGTCAGCTGTCATCCACACCACCCCTGCCAACCACTCCTTTTGGAATATATTTTATATACTCTGCTTATAACAGCACCTTTTTCTTTCAAACTGCATCTGCATCAAAAGATTTCAGCTGCAAGTTGAGTTGCAGACCTGGTCTGGGGCTCTGGTCTGGTGGGGTTTGGGCTGAGATGACCTTTAAGGTCCCTTCCAACCCAAATCATTCTGTGTTTCTATCAAAACAGGACCATCATATCTGGTATTATATTTTAATATTCCTGCTTTACCACAGTTTCCAACTCTGCCTTTCTCTGCTCAAGGACTCAAGGGCTCAGAGGCAACCAAGACCAGAGAATTCTTGGACAAAATCTTTGATGTCTGGGGGCAAAGCTGGCAGAGGTGGGAGTTCATGGAGTTCTTCATGATCACACTTCAACAACTTGGGAAGTACAGGGCAAACAACACAAAGAACTCAAATTATATAGGATAACTTTAATTATTTTTTCTCTCCAATAAACAATCAAGTTAAATCAGGGGCAGGTCTAACATTTTTTCTTTCCCGGCGGTAGCTTGATGAATTGTAAATTATCTCTTGAAGTTTTTCCTCTTTTCCTGTCTCAGATTGGAGAGGAAGTTGATGTTTTCTAAAGGGTCATGTCATAAAAAAAAAAAAAAAAAAAAAAAAAAAAAAAAAAAAAAAAAAAAAAAAAGAGAACAGACACCCTCTAATAGGATCTATTACCTGTCTGGGTTGAATACATGTTTGGGGGTAAATTGAAAATACATATAAAATTTTTTTTGCAAGTTTTGTATTTGCTTTGATGTTTAGTGTGAATTGGATAATAGCAAGGCTGTGAGTATTTGAGGTTCACTGAACCCCATGTTATCAAAATATGGGGTGTAACTTAAGAATGTTACATCTCCTTCCTTCTCTCTAGTCTAAAGGTTTTATGGACTAGAATTGATTTTCTTTGTTTTTGAAAATTGCTTGACAAGTTCAAAATTTAAATATAAATAAATTATAATTACATAGAAGAAGGTGATCCCTCCCAAATACTAAGGAAATTTGGGATTAGGCTGGAATGTGCTATTTAACACCATAGGACATTGTCCAGCACTGAGCTTTGAACAGAAGCATTTAGAAAAATAAACAAACTCCTCCTTATACGCTGAAGGCTCAACACTGACCCAATGACTCCATGGGAAGCTGAGGTCATCCCAAGAAATTCACAGGAATTAGTGTTTGTATGGATGTGAGGAAATCTGTGTGCTGGACAGCAGACTGAAAGAGATGCAAAACTGTCCCTGGCAGCTCAAGGAAGGCACTGAGAGAAGGATTTTTCAAGGATCTTGAAAAAAATTCTGAATTAAATGCTTTTTAAATAGAAATACATGGATTAGAAGAAGGGACTCACTTCTGATTAGGTCAATTAGGAGGTAAAATTGAGTGGTTTTCTGATCTGTTCTACCAGGCATCACTTCCAATGGATTTGTCACCTTCACAAATTTTACAGGTTGTGGTTTGAAACAAAATTAAAATATTCCTGCCTGTCTGGTTGATTTGATGCAAGGTTTATCATGCCTTGGAGGGGCACCTGCCAAGCCCATGGTTGGGGGAAACCCCCCCCAAAAAATTGGTGTCAAATAATGGAGGATCTGATTTGTACAAGTGCTTTTGTAGCACTTGTGATTATGAAGGAAAAAAAAGCCACTTAAAATCCAGGTGGTTCAAACTAACAAGACAAATCTCACCCTCACATGTTTTGTTTGTAAAATATCCAGAAGCTTCCTAGAAGAACAGAGCACTAGAAACAGGAGTGGAAGTATCCGAACTGTTTTAATGAAATAAACACTTCCTGTTTATATAGAAGAGGTGTGGAGAAAAATCTGATCACCCAAGAGGTCCAAGCCAAATGGATCTCAAGCAGATCCAACATAACGTGAGGCACCTTATTGAACCATGGAGTCCTGGTGGGCCCCTGGAGAAGGGCACACAAATGTCCACTTCTTCAGGCTCCCCATTGCGCACGCTGAGCACACAGTGCTGGAAGACAGCAGGGTCTCTGAAGGCCCAGCCTGAAATCCTTAGCAAACCCCATGTGTTTTTCATTCATTTCAATAGGAAACGTCGTGGGACTCGGGAGATTCCATTCATTTTTTTTATTATTATTATTTTTTTCCAGCGGTTGTACTGAACGTGTCTGATTAAACCCCGCACGCCCGCGCTGCAAAGGAAGTTCTCTCCTCACAGCAAACCGTGCAATTTAATTCTGCTCAGAGATGAGGTTTAATTGGGATATTCCTTGTCGTGGGTAACATTGGGTTATTTCTTTACGATTTGCCAGGAAGGACACGCTGTGAAGTCATGTAAACATTGTGTGCTTGGCTGCTGAACAGCAGTAAACAGCAGCGGAACGGCGCTATCAGATGTTCAATTTAAACACACACCCAGCTACCTCTCCTCCTCTAAATCAACAGTTTCCCTCCAGAGTGATGTCAATAGACTTCTGCACATGGTACTTTCTTTTTTTTAATAATATCTTCATTTTAATGTGGATATTGCCTTTTCACCTGGGAGCAGGGCTCTATTGAAATTCTAATGGGAGAGCGTATTCTTTAACATGAGAATACCGAGGGCCTGCGTAGACGCGGCGCAGAATGAGAGATGGAGCATTAACTGATTTTTCTCCCTCCAGAAGAGGGGCCTATGTGGGTCAGACTCGCAGGGTTTTTCCCTTCCTATTTGCCTTCAGTTTCATAGCAACAATAATTTTAAACTTTATATGCGGCGGAAGATAAAGGAATCCAAATGCACCTGAATTACTGTACTGTACAAGGGAATTTAATTAAGAATATACACATTAGAATTTCAGTGGGAGCGCCTATTTAATGTTACTTTATTAAGCCTTCTATCAAACCCTTTTTTATGTATATCAGTTGATATACAATTAATCTGCTCTCTTGTGAGAAAAAAATAGCACCTGAGGTGGATGAAAAGTGTCAGATTATAATAATTATAAGCAGCTGTTCACTTGGAATCACCTCTGGCCTACATGGGGGATGCTGTGAGCTACCACTTCTCACAACAGACCACCTCATTAGACTTGACCTTCCCAGCTGGGTATTTCATTTGTGTTTTTTTAATGGGTTTGTATACTGCAAATCACAACCCCTTGCCAAGGCTGGCTCTTTGTTGCTGTAACAAAAGGGAGCAATGCAACTTCCAAAAAAATGCCTCTCCTGTCCGTCGGTGCAATGCCGTGGGTGGAGTGGGTGACTCCCCAGTACGGGACTGGTAATGCAGGGGACATCAACGCCTTGCTCGGAGTAAATGCCTTTTTCTCAAGTTTCCAGGCAGTTCTGTTCTTCTCAGTCTTCCAAGGTTGAAAAAATTAATGGTTTTGTAGTTCTTCAGCATTCCAAACTCCAGCATCAACCAGCACCTAGGCACCCGGACCTGAGAACGGCACCTGTGGTGGAAAACGCCCTGCTCCAGGCAACTGCACTCCAGTTTGGCCTGTGGACCAAAGGAAAAGCAGCAATTTGGCCTGTGGGCCAAACTGGAGGCCAGCCCCAGAGAAGATTTTTTGGTGCATGTTTCCACATGGAAATGTACACGGAGACAGAGCGTTCCCACTGACGCGTTCCGCGCGCCACATATATATATGCACATGTACATATAAAATTAAGAGATTAAAAAAGCTTCTGAACAATATATCTGGTTTCTTTTCCCCTTCCATTTATGTTTGTAATAAACTCACTCTCATACAATTAGCCTCAATTGTTTTTATATCTTCTGAGGCAATAATATAGGCAGCCTGGGGAATACAGTAGTAATCCGTATACCTGTGTTCATTTACCCAAATCACTATGGTTACAGCCAGGGCAAATTGTTTACTGTGAGAATCTTTGGAGCCCCTTTCCAGATACTAATGACCTTTCTGTTCATCCAATAACATCAACAAACCAGGGAGGCTGCCCACACCATTAAAGCCAATTGCCTCTCAAGTTACTGAGGGAGTTGTGCTTTTCCTCATTTATTTTCTCTCATCTGATGTAACTCACATGCCACTTTCTTGTCTTTAAAGAAGGGGAAAAACTGTGGATTATTGATTTGCTTCTGAACAGAAGACCAACCTAAAAGCCCCAATGAATTGTCACTCATTATTGAAATTACTGAACACTAATTAAACTGGCAGCTCAAATCCCAGCAGGCCACACTCATCTGAAGCTGAAATTCAGACACTTGGACAGTGGAAGAGAGAAAGCGTTAGCAACCACCAGGATTGTAATAAGCTTTGCATTAATTTTTGTTTCTTAAAGGCACATGCAAGGTTTGTCGGAGAGCAGGCAATGTGCTACCTGGGCTGAGGTCAGATTCACAGGGCGTTTTTCCTGGTTTCCTTCCAGCAGGCATCATTTCAAATGGGAATCCTACAGTTCCCAAACAGCGCTCCTCATCCTGCAAACCACGGGGCAGCACTGGAGGGCTGCAGCAAGATGCAAAGCCTGACTTTGGCGATGCTGACAGAGAGCTGAGCATTTAAATCGAGTGGCTGGGAGGAAACTGAGTCAGACAATGCAGAGCCACAGGGCCCCGATGCTGCCTGAGCAATAATAAATGCTAAAGATCATCTCCAATTCATAGAGCCCAATTTATAAAGAAACATCTTTGGCCCATTTTCACAGGATGTTCAAACTCCATATAAATTATGCATGCCCATGGTTAATCAACCTTAATTTTTTTTCCTTGCCTGAGAAGTAACCCTTCATTTGTTCAACTTCAAAGAGGGCAGAATGAGCGCGGAGAGGGCTGGGCTAAATATTCAATTTGCACTCTGTATTTGTGAACAAGACTTTAATTCTGGTGGTGGGGGAAGTGGAGGAGAGAACTGGCCTCTGTCATCCTATAGGCCCCTCTTGGCTTTATGGGCCATGCTATGTAGTTGTCAAAAGGCAGGGGAAAAAACCAAACCACAAACCTTTATGAAAAAGTGCTGGATCTTGGACAGTTCTAATCTGTTTTTTGGCATTAAGGCTGTCAGAGAGACATACCCAGATCCAGCACTGCACAGAGAGTGCCCTTTATAAATATGGCTTCCTATCTATGTTCATCTCATGCCAGAATTGGTTTGGAATAAATGGCAAAACAATTTTCCCCCTTCTCTCTCTGTACACATTTCCACTAAATTTCCCAGCAGCTGGTCCTTGGGACACAACTGGCAGAAGGTTTCTGAGTGAAAGCTGGAGAGAGAAATCTTTTAGGCAAATATCACTCTGGGTGAAACACTTTGCATGCTCCTGAGAGGAACAGGGCCCTTTTTCATCTGACAGCCACAAAAATTGAACCTTGCTGCCGGTGCTGGAGGCTGGAATTGTTTAAAAAGTTTTCTAGGGAGCAGATCTGTGTGGTGTAAGCACCGTGAGGTCCTTCCAGCAGCGGAGAGTTTTGGAAAGTTTAAGGAAAATTATTAATTATTTAATTCTCCTAATAAAAAATTAATTGAATTTTAGAACAAAAGAACGTGCAAACATCACCCTTCTATATTTAGGCGTGGAAACGAAGCTGTGGGTGGTGACTTAGAAAAGAAAGGAAAGAAAATGCAAATGTCCCATTATATTCTGCTGAAGTGTGAGTTGATAGCATCTCTTGTGCCTTCAAATTTGTCCCATGTCAGCAGCAGGAAACCTGAGGGGATGGAATCAGCAATGCCATTAATGTGGGACACCCCTATGTGGGATACACTGACCAGCCCTGTTTGATGTCCACAGCCACAGGGCAGTGCAAACCCAAAGTGCAAACCCATTTAGAAAGGATGCCTTGGACAGAACTGGCATTTTAAATGAATTCTGGATATCTGGGATCTTTAGGAAAAAAAAAACCTAAATTGTATCTGGAGGTTTTGTACCAAGCTGCGTTTCTGTGTCACCTCAACGAGGAAGAGGATTGAGATGGCTGGGAATGGTGGGGCACACCTGGACCATGCAGATTGTCCCTCTCCAGCATTCCAGAGCTCAGGGAGTGTTTGGACCATTCTCTCAGGCACGTGGTGTCATTCTGGGGGTCTCACGTGCAGGGCCAGGAGTTGAACTCAGTAATCCTCATGGATCCCTTCCAACTTGGGATGTTCCATGATTCCACACTGCTGCTGAAGAACATATCCAGATATTCCCCATCCCAAATGCCACTTCCTCCTGAGCACCTGAGCAGCCCAGAGATGTGTTCACAGCTTGGGGCCAGCACCAGGAGGGACCTGTCCTGGGGGGCAGCTTCTTGCAGCAGGAGGAGCCAATTAACCACTGAATATCCAACAACTCCCCAAACCTGCCCTGAACCTTTAAAATCGAGCTCCTCCCACACTTACCCTGAGTGCTGAGATGAATTCCAGCTCCTGCAGTGGCACCCAGACAGAGGGGAGGGTTTCTGATGGCCCTGCCGGGGCTGTTAAGTGCTGCCACTTTATTGTCCTTACGGGGGGAGCAGTTTAACAAGGCTGCTACCAACAAACAGCACAATATTTCCAGGCGTCTCTTCTGCAAGTCACGGTCAAGAGGAAAATAATTTCCATATGCTGGCCTTGTGTCTTGATTTTTATAGGGGTCAGAGGGATATTTATTCTCCAGAGGGATGCTTAGTTTTCTTAAAAAAAAAAAAAAGTCATGCTCCATAATCTTTTAAAGCCTTGGAGTAAACCAAGAATTGGGTTTTTGAGTAAAAATTAGGACAAATTTGTATTTAGTTATTTTAAAATACCCTCTGTAGCTTTACAGTAAATGGTTAGAGCACAATGCAACCCTCCTCCATACACGAAGCATCTTTTTAATATGCCCTATCATGAAATTAATTGGACATTAAATAGCAGGAGAAAGACATATAATAAAACCTGCAGTTATCACAGTTCCCAGTGTGACAATACCCAAAGGTTTGAAGGTTTAGTTAAGCTCCAAAAGTTTAAATACTTTTCCAAACCTCGTTGGGTTAGAAACGAGCGAGCTTTCTCATCAGGATTCCCAGTATTCCTGCGTTTGGCCGTGGCTATGCAGACTGTCAGAAAAGCCTTTGTTACAAACCTCCACTAATCCCACTTGTGTCAAAAATGAGGAAATGCAGTGCTCGTGCACCAGCAGCGCAGAGAGGGAAGTTAATCATTTGGATTTTTCAGGAAAAAAAAAAAAAGGGGGGGGGAAAAATGGGGTTTGGAATTATTCCTATCTAAAATGTCCCCCGTCCTGATTAGACTTCAGAAGAAAAAAGATTAGGAAATCATATCTGAGAAACTGGGAAGGCTCTGTCCAAAACTTTGGCGTGCCAGCTGTGACTGAGGACTTGAAAATCTTGAGCAGAATTTCTTTTTCAGCAAGAATCAAAGCTTCTTAAGTTCATCTTTTCTTTTTTTTTTTTAAGGCTCTTTGGACAGCTCTAACTGAGTTCCTGTGTGTGCAAAACAACGGAGTCCAGAGTGTAACAGGATGCTGAAATTATACCAGAGGCCTCTTGGAAATTAAAGCTGGATGCCCTCATTTCCTTGCAGAATCCGTGTCCTGCCTGTCTTGTGTCTTCCAGAGATCCAGGCTGCCTCCCATCCTGCTGTGCTGAGTTGGATGTGCAGGAGGTGTTGGGCTTTCACCCATCCAGGATGGCTGGGAGACAAAAGTCCAGCACACAGGAAAGACAGATCCCAAAATCTCTGCAGTACCCAGAGCACCTCTCCAAAAAGTAAAAAAATCCCACAGGAAAATGTTTTATTAAAAAAAACCAAAACAACCACAAACTTTTATTTTATTTTATTTTATTTTATTTTATTTTATTTTATTTTATTTTATTTTATTTTATTGATCTGATTTTTTCTGTTTTTTTAAATATTTTATTTTATTTTATTTTTCTTATTTTTTCTTATTTTATTTTTTCTGATTCTTTTTTCTGATTTTTTCTGATTTTTTCTGATTTTTTCTGATTTTTTAAAATTTTATTTTCTCTTATTTTATTTTTCTTATTTTTTCTTATTTTATTTTTTCTGATTTTTTTTCTGATTTTTTTTCTGATTTTTTCTGGTTTTTCCTGATTTTTATTTTATCTTATTTCATTTTTATCAACCCCCAGATTTCGAAAAACAAGTAGAGGCTTAAAATAGTTGCAAACACAATCTGTCTTAAAAAAATATCTTCACAGGGGGAAAAAAAAAACAAACCCTTTAATTTTTGCAATATTCTTTGGAGGTTTTGCATCTGAGTGTTCCTAACATTTCCAAAGTTTTCTGAGACCAGGCTGGGAGCAAAAGTCTTCCTTGGAGACCACTGCAGTTGTGCTACAATATGGCTCTGCCCTGACTTTATTTTTGACTTCCTGGGAGAATTAAACAGATTGAAATGTACCGAGTTTGGGAGTGAAGGGAGAAATGTCTTAATTAACTGCCCGGAGAGCCCAGTTCCAATCTGGATTTGCATCCAATATCATCTCCAGTGGGCCTTCCCTGGTCCAGAGGCAAAGAAAAGGTGTTGCAAAGGTACAAAAACTTTTTAAGATCCCAATTTTCACGGTTGATAGAGAGTGACGTCACCAAATTTCTCTTTTCTGGCATTTCAGGGGAATGTTGTGGATTTTTATCCTCCTCAGAAGTGATATTTAACATTGAATTTTCTGATGGACAGCCTGATCTAGTGGGGGACATCCCTGCCCCTGCCAGGGATTGGGAATTGGATGATCTCTAAGGTCCCTTCCAACCCCAGGCATTCCATGATTCCATGAAATTCCAGTGAAAGCATCACGTGTTGGGAAGAAGCCTGGCAAGACTGAAAACTTGGGGCTGAGCCGTGGGGCTGAATCCCAGAATTTAAACTAAGATTTAACATTCAGCAAAAATCAGCAGCGGTGACAAAGCCTGGAGTCCGAGACCAAACAAGAAATCACGCTTAGAAGAGTATTAAAAGTATTTGGAATGTCTGGATTCCTTTTTTGGGGAATATACTTAGTCCCAAATTATTTCAGATGCTTTGATCCCTCTGCTCTGACTTTTTCAGTGCCTTTTTCTAGACAAGAGGTGTCAGGCAAGGACCACCTCAAAAAACCAGCCGGGTTTGACTCACAGACAGCTCCCGGTGCTAAATGAAGGAGAACCTCCCATCCCAGCTGAACAAAAGGAATTGCCAAACACTTGCCAACCCAGGAGCAGAATTGAGAAGATTAATTCTAAATGCTCCTCCAGCTACTTCTTAAAACTGGTTTGGCTTGAGCCTGAAGAGGCAGCTATTTAAGCACTTGAAAGAGACTAAAGGCTCAAGTCTAATCTCGGCTACTCAAATGCAGATCACCAGGTATCTCAAAAAATCCATGATTGGGCTTGCACATGCATGCCCAGGAGAACGTTTTCCAAGACACACAGAGATGCAAACCCACGGATTAGAGATTAGAAATGAGCTGCCACTGCTGAACTCAAATTTATTTGGGTTTTTTTTTTTTTTTGTTTGTTTGTTTGTTTTAATCGTGACCTTCCAAAAGGGTTTAATTGTTTGATTTCAGTGTTGTGGATGATAGCGAATTTCAAAATGTTTGGTGAATCCCACACATGTTAATTCTTAAAAATAACTCCTTCATTTGTTATTGCAATGGATTGATTTTTCTTTGACTCTACAAATACATGTTGGAGCTTAGGAATTTAAGGCACATGTGAGATCTGTGCTGGAAAATTTAACCAGCATTCGTAAGAGAAGGTGAAAAATGTGGATATATGTGAGCTGAGGGCAGTTCCCCCACACAGCTTCAATAGTCACTGATACATTAAAAGTTAAAATATAATGTGAAACCTTGGCCTGGGTAATACCAGACTTGAGTTTTGAATCATCTGGAGATAAAAAAGAGCTTTTCCACCTCAGGTTGATGAATGGACTTTGCTGATTAGGAGCTCTAAGCAAACTTGTCTCCTTCAAGGCAGGTCCATACAGAACTTCCAGAATGCCTAGAGAAATCCAGTCTCACCAGTTCTTGTGCTGCTCCACCATGAAAAGAGAAGTTCCATCAGATGACACACAACTGGAATTCATCCTTTTCCTGCATCTAGCCATACAGCAACTTCCTGGAGCCCTGGGGAGCCTGGATCCCTGGATCCCTGGATCCAGCAACAGTTTCCCCCTGGCAGGGCTGGGCTGTGCCTGGCACCAACAACATCAGCCCTCTTGCCTTGTGTCCCATCCCTCTGCAAGGGCTGGGCAGGAGGGGATGTCCTCCCATGGCTGGTGCCGTGGAAAGAGCAGCCATAGGAAAAGTGGGAATCCTGGAAAACATCCAGAGCAAGCCTTGCTCTGGATAGGCTTGAAAAGTGGGGGAGGCAGAGTGTGACGGTTCTGGCTTCTTTCTCTCTCTGCCAAGGTCAGGATTAATACACGGGAAATGTCAATTTCGATTTTGTGTTGGATGTTTGTTATTTCTTATCTATTTACAGACTCGCAAGCTGCGAGCTCTAACTAGCAAGTTAAAGAAATGAGGTAAAATGGAGAGCTTCTCTATCTCTACAAGGCCTTTTCTCTACAAGGACAATCTGTCCAATTATGAAATGCTACTTAAATTATTTTTACTTTAAACCCCATGACTACTTGAAGTCTGCAATGCAACTTTACTAACCAATTACAGAAAACCACCCAAACCCATGAAGAGGAAGGAGGAAGAAGGTGAAGAAGAATATCAGGAGTAACCAGAGATTTCCCAGTTCTGCTTTGCCAAGGGTTTGCTTTCCATGCTTAGCAAGATGTGGCATCTTGTTTAGCTGTGGAAGGGTGTGTGAAGAGCAGCTGCATGAAAAACTCTTGGGAATGTGGTGAGGGGGGACTGAAAATCCCAGTGAGCAGCTGGGGGCAAAAAAGGTGAGGCAGTTTGGGAATGGAACCGAAAGGGAGTTTGGGAATACAACCAAAAGGGAGTTTGGGAATGCAACCAAAAGGGAGGGAATTCTGAAATCCCCAGAGCAGCGATCTTTCCCAGTATCCATGTCTTCTGTTTTAACTGGGAACTCCAATTCCAGCCCTCCTCTCCACCACTCTCACTTTCTCTAAAAGTAGCGAAAATTTGAGACAAACTCTCATTGCAGAGAGAGGAAACTTCAGGTGAACATCCAATTCCTGCAGCGTTTTGGGGTGTTCTGAACAGTTTTGGTTGCTCCTTCTCCATCCCCTCTTCTCTTCCTGTCTTTCTTCCTCATTTAGATCCAGAGAGCCGGGTGAGGACAAGCAGCACCACGAAACTGGAGGGTCTCCCACGTCTCCAGCACCAGAAAATGTGGCTGTGCCTCGGTGATTTATTGCAGCATCAGAGTCATGTCAGTATTGTTAGAGGGGCTGGAACTATCTAAAATCCTCATTTTCATAGAGTTTGTCCATAAAAAATTCACTCCAGGATGGAGATATTCCCAGCAAAGCAATAGTTTACATGAG
Source organism: Acrocephalus scirpaceus scirpaceus (assembly GCA_910950805.1). Classification (NCBI taxonomy): domain Eukaryota; kingdom Metazoa; phylum Chordata; class Aves; order Passeriformes; family Sylviidae; genus Acrocephalus; species Acrocephalus scirpaceus. The sequence goes on from OU383781.1 coordinate 61,182,766, forward strand.
TTGGGGGAAACAAAACTCCTCACAATGTTTTCAGAGGTTTTATGTCATTCTGCCCAAGGTTTTTAGGTTTTTCCATTTTGGTTCTTGTGTTTTGCCATAAAAAATGGATTTAAATGGATTTTGTGTTTACACAAAAAAATGGATTTAAATAATTGAAAAAACCCATATCAGGTAAATATCAGAATGAAAATTGAGTTTAAATGTGTGACTATTTATAATGAGAATATTCCAAATTTTTAAGAGTTGACAACCTGTTCTGATTATGTCCCTGTAAATTTGCATTTTACCTCGTGTTTCCAGTGAAGTGGCACAGCTCAAATTCTGAGCCGACTGAAATCTGTATAAAACCCCAAGCAAGTGCTTTTCCAAGGATATTTCTCTGCATTATGCTCCAGTTTGACCTGGGAATGGTCCTCAAAAATCCAGAGCCCCCTCTAGTCTGATAGATAACGCCATAGGGCTACATTAGTCCTCAGGCTCTGAGAAAGATGTAGCATTCCATCTGTTTCCTGAATTATCCAAGAGCCAGATGAAACTCAGCCCTTTGTGGCCTCTCTTCTCTAGTGGGGATAATAGGCATGGTTCAATACGTCCTGGTTTATGCTGATTCAGATTCCTTGAGTGAGGCTGGGAAGGGGAAAAGAAAAAAAAAGACAATTTCAAGCCAAATGCTGCTTTTTCTCACCTGTTCCCTCCTCCCCAAAATAAAAGGCACTGATAGGAAATCAGTTCTGTCACTTCCTTGTTAGAGAGGTGCTAAAATCCTTTATAGACTGATCATTGTGTGTTCATTAGATAATTAAAATTATATAAATATTGCCTGCATGCTCTAATTCTGGAGTGTTATCCAAGCTCCTTTTTCCTCCTAATACCACACCACTCATATCACCCACAGAATCAAAGTTATTGGAATAAAAGTGGGTAATTTTTATAAATAATTAACAAGTCCTGAGTGCCTGGTGAATAATACATTGATAATATCATTTCCCCACAACAGAGGGTTGAGCATCTGAGATAAAACAGCCCCAAATTTGGATTTGAAAAGTTATCCCCCCTCATCTCTCCAGGTTCTGTCTCATGAGGAGAGATCTTGGGCAGTTTTTCCACCAGAAACATCTGAAACCAGATGTTTGAGATGTTGAGCTCAAACCAGGGTTTGAGCAAAAAGCCAATAGAAAAGTTAGCTTAAAAAAAAATTCTAAATGAAATGTTTTTTAAATAGAAAGACATGGATTAGAAGAAGGGACTCACTTTTGATCAGGTCTATAAAAAGGTAAAATTGAGTGGTTCTCTCATC
>OU383781.1:61189062-61294062 GCA_910950805.1 Acrocephalus scirpaceus scirpaceus
GCGAGTCAGACGCGCTCAAGCTGAAGGGAAAAAATAAATCAAAAGTTTAAGGATTATTCTTTATTCAGGCTGTGATCCCTCAGCAAAAAAAAAAAAAAAAGTCTCAGGGATGTGTGTTTATCTTGGTCTGGGCCCACTTTAGCAGTTTTTACCCTTTGGCTTCACCTCAAGCAAAACAATATCAAGTGAGCCAAAAGTGATGATAAACACACACACTCACACACGGAGCTCTGAAGTTTCTCCTTCCCGAGCAGGGAAAAGGCTCCACCAGCATCGTGCTGGAGTTCCTCTCATTCCCAGCACTGCCAAGTGACAGCTTTATTGTTAAATAAAACAAATTAATTGCCCCAACTGTCTTAACTAGTTGCTAGAAATGAAATTCTTCACTTGTTTAGCTGCCAAAAATAATGACAGAAATATAAACATGTTACAAAACCAAGGGTTTCTCAGGAAAGCTAAATATAATGGGTCTAATTTTGCCCTGGGCAGATGCACTGGGGCACTTCCCAGTGACTTCTGAGGGAATTTCATGAGTGTTTTTAAAGGAGAGTGAATCCCCCACACTTGACATATCAAGTGCACATCCCTCTCTCGGCTGTTATTTTTACTCTTCCTTTTCTCCTGTGTACAAGTGCCTTTGTGCCTTTCTCTTTGCACAAAGGCTGATCATAACAATTTAAAAATTTGCTTGTGTTCCTCACAAGGGTTGTGTCTCCCTGAAAGGATTTCCTGCAAGCCTTAGAAGGAGAAAAAAAAAAACGTTTTAAAGTGCGCTCAGTGGAGATGAATGTTTTGAAAAGCTTGGCTGATTTCTTGGCATTCAGGAAAACCAGAAGCCCCTGCCCTTGCACAGCCAAACACCCACACATTTGCTGATAAATGGGCAGAATTTGGGAGCCTCTGGAGTTAGGGAAAAGGTACAGAGAACATCCCGACAAGGTAAAAGGAGAAGTAATTTAATTGTCTAACTCCTTCTGTGCTCGAGAATATCAGACAGATGGGGAGGATAAAACAAGGAGCTCAATAATTAATTTTCATGTTCCTCACTAGTGGGACCTCTTTAATCCCTGTTCCTGTGATTATAGAGAAAGGTTGGATTCTGAAGTTTCACTCATTAGCCGCGTGTTGTATGAAAATACCTGTATTTTCAAAAGGAACGGTGACAAGAATGAAAAATTTCTGCTATTAGAAATATCTTGGTGTCAGGGACTTTTGTGAGAGAACAAAAACTCTCTGATTCCCTCAGATAAATAATGAAACAGATGGTTGTTGGGGGGTTAAAGGTCAAACCTTCCCTGTTGACTAAAACACAAGGTTGACTTAAAAGATTTCCCGAAGTTATTCAAAATGCAGCACATCAGCCTGTGTCTCCTGCCTCCTAATGAAATGGTGTGGGCTTCCTTAAAAACACCATTCCAGGGGCTCCTGGCAGGAATTCCAGCACCCATTCCAGCTCCAGACTGAGCTCCTGCAAACTGCATCTCTAATAAAGGATATCGGTGAGTAATTAGGTGAACTCGTCCAGGGATGTAGGTTATGAAAATCCTAAATAACAACATTTAATCCATTTCCTAAACAAACCCCTGGCTCCTCACTTGAAACAGGAGTTGGTAAAGTTGCCACAGAAATCTGGGAAGTTCTCAGAAAATTATCAATAAGGCAGTTTGGAAAAACGGGAAGAAAACAAACAAACAAACACCATGAGTGGGGTTGAGTCTCTGCATTTATGAGCAGCTCCTGTTAAAGGAGACCAGGGCGTTTTTAAAAGCAGCCCAACTAAAGAGACAGATGCTGGAACTGGGATGATTCGACACAATTTGAGCACAAATTGTCCAATCACTCAAACCCACAAACACTTCAAGGTAATTTTGGTAAATCCCTATTGTGATCTAATTTCTTATTAAGGAGAATGAAGCAGGCTGCCATTGTAATTCATCAGCCCCTTGCACTGCAGAGCGACGGCTGGAGTTCATTTCATGCTTTTCACTGCAAAAAAATAGGCTTCAATTTCTGGAATTACCAACAACAAGCTTTGACTAAATATCTACATTATTTTATTTTATTTTATTTTGCTAAATAGAATTTAAAGCTGGAAAAAAAAAATGAAGCAGGAATCTGCGGAGGCCATTGAGATCAGAGTTGATTTAAGGACCGAATCCATGAGTGTTCTGGAGGAACTTTCAAGGTTCAGAGCAGAGGACACATTTGGCTTATTGAAAGGGCATTGCTGTGGTGCAGAGCAGTGAGGGGTCACATTAAATGTCCCCTGTCTGCATTATTGCTGCCTTCCTAAACACAACCAAACATCCCTTCCTCACCCAGAGCTGGACCTGGCTCCCACAACCCTTCCCAGCCCACCTCTGTGGGCTCTTGCACCTTGAGAAGTGCCCCGAGGGGCTGCTCCCCACAAAATGGGAAGCTGTGGGCATTTGTGGTGCAGGATCTTGAAGGTTGGAAAAGAGACAGTGTGGGAAACTTTTTTTATCCCATGGAAAATGTTGTTATTTCCACGGAAAATTTCTGTCTTGATGAGAGGCAGCCTTTCACACAACTGAAGGGAAAATCAGCCTGACTTCCTACAAAAATCAGCCTGAGGGCCAAGAAATGTTGTAGGGTCAAGTGCTCCTCCAAGCTCCTCCAAGCTGGACAAAGCAGATCCTCCTGTGCAGCTCCCTCATCTCCTCTAGGACTTTCTTTACACCAAAACTATTTCCTCCAGGCATTATGCAGCAGGATAAATGGAAATGTTTGAGTCTGTGTTGGATGAGGCTTGGAACAACCTGGTCTGGAGGAAGATGTCCCTGCCTGTGGAACTGGGTGATATTTAAGATCCCTTCCAATCCTTTCTGTGGTGATTCTGTGAACACCAGTGTGGGAAATGCCTTGTGTGAGTGTGTCCATGAGTGTGCAAGAGCATTTCCTTCTGCTTGCACACCTTCCTTCATGGCCACCATCGACGTTGGAAGGGACCTTGCACATCACCTCATTCCAATCCCTCTGCCACGGACAGGGACACTTTTACCAGGCCAGGGTAAGCTCAAAGCCCCATCCATCCTGGCCTCGAACCCTTCCAGGGGTGGAGCATCCACAACTTCTCTGGACAACCTGTTCCAGCGCCTCGCCACTCTCACAGCAAAGAATTTCTTTCTAATATCTAGTCTAAAATTACTCTGTTTTAGTTTGAATCTACTCTGCCTCAGCTCCTTTAAATAGTCTCTGTTGTAGGTTCCCTTCAGGAAGGCTGTGATTAGGTCATACTCACATTCTTTTTTCCAGGGTAAAAATTTATATTATATTTATATTATATTTATATTATATTTATATTATATATACATATATATATCTCATATATATAAAAATGAATATATGTATTTAAATATATATATACATATACAATATATAAAATATATATATAATTTATATCATATGTACATATATAATATATATAAATAAATATATATTTATATATATAAATATAAATATAAAATATATAAATATATATAAACTTTATATTATATATACATATATAATATATGAAAATAAATATATTTTAGTATCTTTTAATATCTATAATATATAGATATTAAAATATAGATAATACATATATATTTATATACAATATATAAATATATATGTATTATATAAATATATAAATAATTTATATTATATGTACATATATATAAAAATGTACTGAACAGCAAATTATTGACATGACTGGGCTTTTTTACCCCCTTACTCATTTATTTATCTCTCCTTGTTCCTCCCCAAATCTCTTAAATCCCTGTTTCCTTCCTTCCATTCCTCCCCAAAACATTCCCACTCCGTGTCCCTGCCGCCACCACTAACGTTACAAACGGCCCTGCTCCCGCAGCAGCCAGGGGAATGCAATAAGTAAGACAAATAACAACCTCTTATGTGGTAATTTACAAATAAAAGTTCATTTTCCTTTCAAGGAGGAGCACAGCCCTGTGTGTGTGTGAGAGCAGAGAGGGAATTCCGCGTCTCCGCTGCCACAGGGACGAGGGATGTGCAGCCATGAGTCGACCTGATTTTTTTTTTATTTTATTTTTATTTTTTTTTTCCCCAAATACAAAATGACCTGTTAGAGCATCCCAGGGAGAATATGAATTAGCCCAGGTCAATAGGAGGTCAAATAGACAGGGTCCTAAAATCCCTTTACTACTTTGTAGTATCTTATGCTAATTCAGTTCCCTTCTCTGTGATAAACAAAGCCAGTTGAAAGTAGATAGCATCACACAGTGATGGGTCCCAAAGCTACAATTTAATACAAATCTAGTAATTCCATTATACAACACATCCAGTTCATTTAGAGGCAACGAATACTTAAGAAGGTCCAGGATTGAAATGCCTCAGCCGATACTTTAAAAATATAAATAATCCGGTAAAATTTCATTTGTCACATAAACCTAATAGGTGTGTGTGAGGGAAATGCTGCCTGTCCTTTCAAATATTTCTTAAATGCAATTCATGGGCCCTAAGTCCTTTCACACCAATATTGCAGGGGTTTAGGCACATAACCAGCAGAAATTAAAAAAAAAAAAATTAAAAAAAAAATCCTCTCTGTTTTCTCTTTGCAAAAGGTGATGCTGTAAGAGTCTAATGAGAATTGCTGAATTAATAAAGCTGAACAGCTCACGGTGTTTTACAGGTGATTTCCACCTTGGCAGGATTTTGGGAGAAGAGAGGAGAGGAGAGGAGAGGAGAGGAGAGGAGAGGAGAGGAGAGGAGAGGAGAGGAGAGGAGAGGAGAGGAGAGGAGAGGAGAGGAGAGGAGAGGAGAGGAGAGGAGAGGAGAGGAGAGGAGAGGAGAGGAGAGGAGAGGAGAGGAGAGGAGAGGAGAGGAGAGAAGAGAAGAGAAGAGAAGAGAAGAGAAGAGAAGAGAAGAGAAGAGAAGAGAAGAGAAGAGAAGAGAAGAGAAGAGAAGAGAAGAGAAGAGAAGAGAAGAGAAGAGAAGAGAAGAGAAGAGAAGAGAAGAGAAGAGAAGAGAAGAGAAGAGAAGAGAAGAGAAGAGAAGAGAAGAGGAACCTCCCGGGCCGGTGCTTTGCAGGTAATCGAGAGCAGCCAAAGCAAAACTGCTTTGCAAAGTACCGGGAGTGCCCTGGAAATGCTTAAAATCAGATCGGAGACTCATCACACTAAAGAGGCGATCAGAAGCAGCTCTGGGAAATAAAGAGGTGTGAACAGCCGAAGACTCTGCGCTGCTGGCCTGTTTGTTTTCCAAGAGAGCACCTAGGGCAGGAAAAGGAATGAGAAGTGAGGTGGTGATTTAACCTCAGGTCTCTAAAGTAGGTGTCTAAATTAGGGACATGAACTTCCCAAAGCCTGGCAGGGATATTCCCGTGAAGGGAGACTGTGTCCTCTTCCATTTCCCCATCCCACTGATGCTTCTTCAGGCTGCAGGAATATTTTTTTTTCTTTGCTGGTCGCTGTTTCCATCAATTTTAGCAACTTGTAAACTTGTAAGAGCTGGGGGATAGTGAAGAGGAGCTCAGGGAGGCGGCTGGATTTCTCTGGGCCCTTCCTGGAGGTGCAGTGTGGGAAATACTAAAGGTAAGAAGAATTTCAGAAAGCTGTGAAAGCAGGACCAAAAACAGAGAGAGCAGAAGAACTTAGAACTAGTTGTAGCTGCAAAGCCTGAAAGTAGGAAAAGTTACAATAGTGCAGCAAGCAAGGACATGAAACAATAAGTTTGAGTTTTAGGTTTGGTGAGGATAGACCTCAAAACTTCAGAAAAATATGCCCAGCAAGAGAGTAAAAGGTTTTAAGCTTAGTAAGAGTATTGTTTATTGTTAATAGAAAGCATCCAAGCAGGCTGTTTGAAGCAGGTGTAGGTGTGCTCTCAGTGACTGCTAGAACAATTGTCTGTGAGCTTTAGCAATGTGCTGTTGGCTGGAAAACTTTTAAAATGCCCTGAGACAAAGAGATCTTTGGCTGCTGCTGGCAGACATGAGCTGCTGGCATGCAGTTTTTTTCTCAAACCCTGTTATGAGGCTGATGCTGCAATAAAAGCTCGAGGAACATCTCCCAGTGATCCCATCCCATTTGTGCAAACCCTCCAGCACAGAGCATTGCCAAAACCCTGCTTTGACAGCTCTCCCAGCATCCCAGCCCTGCCCTGTCCCCTCCAAGGATGGCCCAGCAGGGTCTGGGCAGTGCTGCTGTGACCAGCCCTGGGTTCAGGAGGAGTTTTGGCCCTGGGAGCAGGAAATCTCCAGGATCTCCCTGGGGAAAGTAAATCCAGCAGGGGACAGAGCAGCACCCCGGGAGGAGGAGGGGAGTTTCTGGGAAGGATTTTGCAGCTTGGAAGGGAATTTGCTGCTGCTGAATGAATGAATTTTTGCTGTCTGCTTGACATCCTCTTTCCAGGTGAGCGCCAGTGACCTTTTCACACGTCCTGGCTGAGCTCCTGTCCTGTCCTCCAACCCTTTCTGTGTGAGATCTGGGGAGTCAATAGATCAGTCATGTCAGCTGCCAGCTGGGTTTTTATTAATTACATCATCATTTGGGTAAGATGTGCTTTTGGAAGGGTAATAACACTTTCTGCAATGGTCTCAAAGCTCTGCTGTGATAAAGAGCTTTTTATAAAGTCTTGCTGAAGCCACATCAATGAAAAAGTTGTAAACTTTTGTTTTTCTTTCATGCTGCAAAAAGGGAACCATCAATGCTCAGGTGAATGAAGCTGGATTTGTGTCACCTGGGGCGATAAAAGAATTGTTTAATCTGTCAGATTTTTTTTTTTTTTAGGTGGCTGCGCACTCTGTTTGCAGCCAAAATTTAATGGTAGAATTCCTGAGTTATGTTATGAACTGTGTTTCTGATTTTGGGCAAAATAAAGTGTTTTCTTCAGGAGAAGCAATTTTTAAAATTAAGGATGAAATTTTTCTTTTAATAACCTTTCACTTTAAATAGTGATTCATATCCATAATTCTTGCTTTTTTTCCTGTGGCCTTACAGAAAACACACTCCAGTCCTAAATACTTAAAATTTTTAAAGTCAAATGAAGAAAACTTCAGCACTACATGTTCTCTACTCTCACAAATTCCTTCATCCAGCCAAAGAGAAGGTTATTTTATGATTTCTCAGTGGTTTTATGGGCTTTCCCCTCTGTGCAATATTCCAAGTACTCAGAGTTCACACTGCTCCTTACTTTTACCAGTTCTTGTTGCATCACCAAAAAAATCCCAGGAGGTTCTGACTGGAAAAACGCTGAGGATAAAATGCTGCCCAAATGAAATGAATCCATTAAAATCTGACTTAAAAATCTTGTTTTCTTTCTCTAAGCTACCTTGTATCTGCAGGAAGTTTAGGCTGTGGTTCAGGAACAACCAGGTTGGTGCAACTGGACCAAATATGAACAGTTCAACAACTGCTCTGGACTTGAATTAAATTGTGTTGGGCATAAATTTCAGAGTTTAGTCTTAGGATCAATGCCAGGTGAAAGAAATGATGGATTAAATGGTGGTTTCTTATTCTCTCTCTTATGCCCTTTTGTTGTTCATTCCATCAAGGAAGTCCTGCAAGATCCTCCAGCTTCCTGAGCTGAGTTTAACTGAACCAAATAAAGAGTAGCCAGGAGGATTTCAAAATTTTTTGTGGGTTTTGAGTTTTTTTTTTCTTTCCAAATTATGCTACATTTTAGATATTCTGTTCCTACACACCCAGTTTTTATTTCTAGAGTTTACATTGGTGAGATTCAGTGAGTCCCTGCCCCACTGGAGTCTGTTGGAAGAACAAGACATTCCTTTCCCTGGATGAGTTGGCTCTTACATGACTTCTCAGAGTACAAAACCACCCAAAACTTCACATCTTGTCCCACCAAGCTTTGCTTGCAGTCTCTCCCCAAACTGTGCATCCGAGGGAGAGCAGCAGTGAACACGTGGTGCTGTAAGGCTGCTCCCCAAAGCTCAGCTTTTCCTTAGGCTTGACTCTTCCAGAAGCAGCAAAAAACACCTGTGAGCAGCTCAGCCAAGCCTAATCTTTGCTTTCAAGAACTATCATTATTTCAGCACTTCTTCAATCTCTAAATAAAATTTGCTTCTTTCCTGAATGTCTCTTTTCTTTTATTTTATTTTCTCTCTCCTGATGATCTTGCTTAGAGAAAGGGAGGGAAAAAAGAGCTGATCCAGAGCATTTATTTAAGCCTGAAATGCTGTCCTGGTCTGGAAAAACAAGGTTTCCCTGATTTCCAAGCTTTCTACATGAGACTTTAACGAGTCACATCTGGTGGTTCTTCCCGTCATGTTCCATTATGAATCTTTATGGGCAATTAACTGGTTGGGTATGAAAACACCCACACTGGGATGGGTCAGTGGGCACATCCAGCCTCAGAGCTCAGCTCAAATTGTTAAGTCTGTCTCCAAAAGGAAAAGCAGAGTATTTTTGTTCTGATGAATTCGTTGAGGCAGTTGTAGAGCGTGGAGTAAGCACAAAACTTTAAATATTGGCTGGTGGAAATGGTCAGCGCTCCTCCCTCCTCATCTGGAACTTTAAACAAATGGCAACAGCCAAGGAACAACTTCTGTGGGATTGCACTTGTTGTGGCCATAAAATGATTGAGGTGGTTTAAGTTGCTTGAGCTGTTCTTGGTTCAGAGGTGTCACTGGATGGAAAAAATACAGCCTGCATTTCCACATTTCCCACATTTATTTCCCACATTTCCCACATTTCCCACATTTATTTCCCATATTTCCCACATTTCCAGCTCTAGCAGGAGTTGTGCAGCCAAAAAATCTCCTCAGACTTTGAAGAGTGAGGTTGGGTCATTGCTCAAGGTTTCTGCTTCTTTCTTTTTTTTTTTTTTTTTTTTTTTTTTTTTTTTTTTTTGTTTGTTTGTTTGTTTGTTTTTTGTTTTGTTTTTTGTTTTTGTTTTTTTTTTTGTTTTTGTTTTTGTTTTCCTCCTGGAGCTTTACAAGTGTTTTTCCCTGGATATTCTCCTGGCTGATTTCTGAACCAAAGTTCAGTGTTGAGTTGTGCCAGTACCTTCAGCATTCCTGGAGAGGGCAGGGGAAGCCAGGTGTGATATTTTCCACCTGAGGTTCATTCCTGATCTGTGATCAGAGCAGATTCAGCCAGACGTTCCCAGTGCTGGGACTGTTTGCATCTCAAATTTGTACAACACAAATCCCAGAAAACAACTTCCCTGCCCTTCTCCACCTGGGAATTCCTTCGCCAAAACCCTCCGTGGTGGTGGGAGTGGACAAGAGAGAATTTTCCAGGGTCATTGGTGGTGCCAGAGCAGGATTTGGAATGGCTACAGCACATCAATACGTTAATAAAATGTACTGAATTAAATCCTAATGAATTTGAGGCCTGAATTTCAACAAGAAAATGATGTTTAAGATTAAATACTGTGAGCTGGAGGGCCAGGCAGCCGCGTGTGCCTCGGCTCAGCTCCTCGCTGCACGTGGGAAGGGAAACCAAACATTGTGAAACCAGCTCAGGTCTGAACTGTCTGCTCAGAAGAGTAACATCTCTAGTTTTTACATGAATTTTTAATTTTAGATGACACCTTTGACTGGAAGTGACAGTGGAGCAGATAATTTGCGTAATTACAGCAACAGTCGTTGAGGAAGGGAGGGAATCTCTCCCAAGCACATAAAACATGAGATGGATTTGATCGTGGGTGAACCCTGTAACCAGAGCTGCAGGAACCTTCTGGCCTGGGGAGGGAATAAACCTGGGGAAGTCCTCTAGAACATCACCAGATCAGCCTCTCTCTGTGCTTAGGGGAAGCAAAATGATGTAAAAAGTGGAAGAGGAGGAGTTTTAATGAGCCTAGGAAGGTTTAGCCACCCCTCTAAGGACAGAAATGCAGCTCTGGCAGCATGAGGGGCTGCTGCAGGAGGGTGTTCAGTGTGTGAAAACAACCCCATGCAAAGGACTGGAAGTTAACTTTGGAATCCTGAGTGGGAAAACTGCATTCATTCTGCACAGTGTTACAACCCGCTTAAATAAGCTGAGTTCATAGTGGTCTCAGAGTACAAAGGAGACAAAGGGAATACTGTTCAACTAAAAATCAATGCACTTTATTAATGTGCCCACAAAACTGATATGCAATAATGAAAGAGAGTAGAGAGAAAGAAAACTATAAAGAGAGAGAGAAGGACAGAAAAAGAGATAGGAAAGCAGGGAATAGCTACCACATCAGAGACGGGGGCAGTCCTCGTGGCTGTTCCTCTGCCAATAGACCCTTTGCAGTCCTCGTGGCATTGCTAGTGGATCCACCTCTTCTGTGAGGAGATCTCGAAGGATATATGGTTCTTTCTGAGGTGAGAGGCAATCAGCCAGAGTGGAGGAGAAATCTCGTGATGGAGTCTAGACCCAATGCAGCAGGGGGTGAACAGAACAAGCTGATCCTGCTACACCTCAGGCACAGGTGGCACAGAATTCCAGGGGCAGTGTAGGGTGGCCCCCATTGTGTCCCAGTAGGATGTAGGTCTGGTGCTGAGCAAACACACCTGGTCAGATGGTAATTCTGGTGGCAGGTTACATCAGCCTGGGGTCTCAGCACCCCCTCGTTCCCCCTCAAAGTTTCCACAACGAAATGTGAGACAAAATTGAAGATTTTTGGGCTGACTCTTACACACAGGACACTTAGTCCTGCTCCCTGCCCTGCCCTCAAGTCACACCTTCTCCAGAAATGCCTTTTTAATCAGCCCCCAGCTTTTGTTCACTGCACAAACTGTCCCAAAGCTGAAAAATGTCCTGGTTGTAATGAGACTTTCCACTTGGCTCTGGAAAATATTGTGTATGGCATATAAACATCAGGGTTTCTTACAATGAGTGCACAAATTTGTAGAAAAATAAGAAGTGACCAGCAGGTATTTACAAGCCAGGCCTGCAGAAATATATTTCTCAGAGGGAAATTCCCTGCAATGGTTGGAGAGTGCTGCAAGGAACAAATTCTCTCTAAATACCCTGTATAAGGAAAATAATCTTGGGGACAGCAATTTGTACATGTTTGAGAACTTGGTAATGATCCTAAAAGTCTGTTTTGGATAAATAGGACATTTTTTTTGCAGCTGTTTAAAAATGTAAAATCAAATGCAATTTTTTTTTTTTCTTGTTGCTTATATGAAGATCACAGCTAATTAGCCTTAGTTAGGAAAAGCACATCCTTTGAAAATTGGAGACAAGTTCCTTTGCCCTCTGAAGAATTGTCTGTTATTTACATTGTTAATATTAATATCCTGCAGCCTCTAAACTCGGAGTTGGTGTCATTGGAGACAGCCTGTAACAAACAACTCAGACCTCCAGTAAAACAACAGCTTGAGGTATTTTCTCCTTTGTTTTGCCACCAGTTGAAATAACCAGTGGTGGGTGGAGCTCAAAGTTCATAAGATAAAACCAAGATTCAAGGATCATTGATGGCTTTGGGTTGGGACGGACCTCAAAAATCACCTCGTTCCAATTGCCTGGAAAATCTGCATGGAGCAAGGCCTGAAAGCAGAGATTTATTGTGAGAGTTCTTGCAAATCTGCTCGAGTTTCCCTCTGGTTTGGAGGAGTGAACAGCTGCTGGAACTTTCCCTGGCAGGAGTGAGGTGGCAGAGTGGGGTCTGTGGGTGCAGGGTTGATTTCTTGTCCTGGAGAAGTGGCAGGGATGTTGTGTCCTCTGTCACCTCCCACTTCTCAGGCTCCTGCAGGCACCAAACCAAAGGTTTTGCAGCCCTGGAGTTCAGCTCCCAGAGCATGGCTGAGTGATAACAGTGTCAGTGCAGATCAGCTGGAAAACCATGGAAAATGTTCTTGGGGGTGATGCAGAAATGAGAGGAATTTATTAACATAGAGATGAACACTGCAGGAAGGGGCTTTGGGGATGAGTCACCAATAATCCCAGGGAAAGGCTGCAAAAATGCAGGAATTGGCATGAAAAGCTCCTCATTATTTGTGCTTTGCTGGTACTTGAAGATTTTGGTAAAAAACAAACAGTTTGTGAACCTGACACTGGGTGTGAGTGTGAGAGGACATGGAAAGGGCCTGAGTGTCTGGAGTCAAACTAAGGACAGGAGAGAGGATTCTGGATACACATGGCAGGCACAGAACTTGTCAAAATCGAGGATATTCACCAGCATGGAACCCAGAGAAGCCAGCAGCCTTTCAAAAAAATAAATAAACAAAAAATCCCTTCACTTGGCTGCTTCACGGAACTATATAGATTGAAAATAAATATTGCCAACAAAAGAAATTAAATATTTGCTGATAATATCTGCTTAAAAAATGAAGGCCATATTCAGTTATATACAATCCCATTAGGTTTTAGTATGTTCTATACGGGTTTGATAGGTTTAACATTTAGGTTCCAGTTTCTGAACTCTGTAGGATGTTTGGAAGCTCCTGCCCCATTAATTACAGTGGGAATTGAGCACCCAGATTCCCAAACTCACTTTGAAATCCTTTACCTGAACTTGTCTTTCTCCTCAGTGTTCACAGGGTTGAATAGAAGCAAAGTTGCTGGAATATGATAATTTTGTGCTGGAATCAGACTTGTGTAAGTTGAAATCCCTGGGAGCTCCAAGGTAGTAGGAGTTATGTACTGGGGAATCTTTAACAAGATCACTGAAGATATTACTGGTTCAATAAATGAAGATTTTTATCTGAGCTCCTTTGAGACAAGGGAAGACACCAAGGGACTAGAGAGAAGTAAATACAACCCCAGATTGGAAGGGAGCAGGAAAAAAAGGACTGGGAAAACCAGGCAGGCTATAAGAGACCGGTACATCTGACCTTGGTGCTAGGCAGAGCTCTAGAAACATTAATAAAGGATGAGATCACGAAACATCTGGAGAAATAAACCAGTCAGCATGGTTTCATAAAGGGTAAATCCTGTCTGACAAATCAGGGGGATTTTTTCAGGGAGATGATGTGGAAAGCAGGCATGGGTGAGAATGTTGGGCTTAATTCCATCTTTTTTGGGCTCAGGGCACTCATCCAAAAGGATTTCTCACAGAACTGGGGCGTGGGTTGGAGTAATGTTGGTGTAAGAGGGAGGGATGTGAGGTGTGAGTGGAGGCAGGAGAAATCTCCAGATGATTTCACAACCCGGAAAGGGTTAAACACGGGCAGGGTTGGAGTGCCCATCCCTGGAGGTGTCCAAGGAATTCCTGGAGGTGGCACTGGGTGCTCTGTGTGAACAGGTGGGGATGGGGCACAGCTGGGACTCCGTGGGCTGGGAGGGATTTTCCAGCCCTAACCCTGCGATCCTGAGGGTTAAACTCCAGCTCTCTGCATCCCCTGGAAAAACCTGAGTGAAGGGGTGACCCAGTGAGGTGAACAAAGTGGAGGTGATGGATTAAATCTGCAGAGAGCTGCTGTGCAAGGCTGGGGAAGGGTGGCAGAAAATCCATAGGCTCTGCTTGAGAGAAATGGTGAATTTTTACATTTGTAGCTCCAAATTGTGGGAGCACTCACCAAACAAAGGTTTGGCAGAGCTCTGGGTGAGAAGCAGGTGCAGAACTAATGCAGAGCAGAAGTTAAACCCAGGCAAGTGTGAGCTGTGAAAATATAAAAGCTCAATTTGGTGCACTGTAAAATACTTACCTGGGACACCCAATGGACATCCCAGGGATTGGGAAGGGCAGGGAATGACAGCAGCAGGGACAGAAAGGAACTTGTGGAGTTGTTACATTCAGAGAACCTGGGAAACCTGGATCTGTACTTTTTGGAGGAAAAACAAACTCGTTAAAGGATGATTTGGTTCGAAGGTTTCAAGATGCTGAGGAGAAATTTGAGAGATGAACTAGAGATAAACTCTCTAAGTTTACTCAGATTCCCAGGATGTGTGTTGATAAAATAAGTATAAAGAAATAAAAAGGAGCAGAAATAAGAATATGGATGTGTTTGATTCAAGCAGGGGGAAAAAGGAAGCAGCCTTCACTGCCATCTAAATGTGCTGGAAAATCAGGAATAATGGAGCTGGAATCGGCTCTGTCCTTTGCTAGCATAACCCACCTCTTCACTAATTACACAGTTAAAGGCCAAATAATTAATCTTGACTATCAAGACATGCAAGGAAAGGTGTGTGGTGGGTCAGAGGGCAGGTGCCACCTTCAGTGTGTAAATGGGCACAAGGAACAGGCAGAGTTGTACCTGAAGGGTTTTCTTGGCTTGTAAAATGCATCCTCTGCTGAACCTGCATCACTCCCAGGGGCCAATTTTTAATTTGTCTCCCTCTTTGTAAATAAAATCCCCCGAATTTTTGGTATCAGGAGCAAAACAGACTAAAACATGAGGGGGAAGGAAAGCCTAACCCAAAAAAACAACCCAAACCCACCCTTTTGTTATAAAAATCCCACTGTAAATATTAAAGATTTCTGAATTCTCTTAGAGCATGAAGTCACACTGCTGCAAGCACGACATGTGCCAGGGTCTGGGTTTGCCAGGCTCGTGTAAACAGATAAAAACAAAAAGTACATCAGTCCTGAAATGCCAGTGAGCAAAGGGATGTGTCAGTGTGCTCTGACCTACAAGGAAGCACCCAGCAGAGACCTTACTAATTTTTTGTTCTGGTCCACAAATACTTTTGCTTAGTGGATGACCTGCAAAGTAGCCTAATTGTAAAGCTGTAGTAGTGTACTAATTCATGGAGAAATAGGGTGAAAAAATGGAGGCAGTGCACGTTTTTTTTTTAGTGATGGGAGCTGCATTTGTGTTCTCTTACCCAATGTGTACTGAACTTTATGCACAAAAATAGAAATACCACTGTTGCCTCATGCTCAGTGACACTGGTGATGTGATGTGAGCCAGAACAGACAAGCACCACTGCATCCTCTCTGCTCTAAAAAAATCACTTTTTCCATCAGATTGTAGGAGCACAGCATAAAGCCCCTCCCATTTTTCTTAGTGTTATTCAAATCCACTTTCCTGAACTGTGCTTGTTTGGAGAGTTTTGTTTTTGTTTTTATTTTTATTTATCCCTTGTTGCAAACGTTTGGAAATTGAACATGGCTAAAATAAGACTCAGCTGGAACCTTTAAATAAATCTCTCACCCGATGAGAAACAAGAAAATGCTTTTTAAGATTTGAAATTCTAGTCATAGGTTTGCTGAGTTTGTGGGTACTTCTGCTCTTGGTGGGTTTGATTAGGAGTGATGGCCCTAAAATTCTTTTTTTAGTACTATTTAGTGCAAAATATTATATTTTATTATTTTATATTAGTATCTGACTGCAAGTAGGAAATAAAATCTTGGGCAAACAGGGGTTTAGCACAATGTGCTGCCCAGGGATGTTGTGGATCCCCCATTCCTGGAATTGTTTAGGCTTAGGTTGGATGGGGCTTGGAGCAGCCTGGGGTAGTGAAAGACATCCCTGCCATGGCAGGGGGTGGAACTGGATGATTTTTAGGGTCCATTCCAAACCACTGCAGTCTGGAATTCTCTGTTTGTAGGGTCAAGATCCAAATGTCAGAGTTTCTGACTGCTTAAGTTCCTTTCTTTTCAGAACTGCCTCCTTTGATAATTCCCTGTCGCTTTTCCCACCTTTTTGTTAATTTTGACAGTTGTCTAATTGAACTAAACAGGAATTATAATTTCATACTTCAAGTCCCTAACAGGAATACAAGAGGGAGTTGATAGAAGCTGGAATAACTCCATTCTCTTCCCAGAGCATGAAGCTGTTGTGTCTATGAAACCATATTTCTTCTTTAACCTGCTTCTCATTTGTCTGCATCTTCCGCCGCTGCCTTCAGGAGTGAGCCATTAATAGCTGCTCTTCAGGAAAAAAGTGAGAACTCTTTCAGTCCATAACTCACCCTCACAATTCAAGCAGTGAGTCAGTTCTGAACCTTTTTCTGCTCCATCATTCCATAACCACCAAACCAGATGGAGCAGTCGGTTTAGAAAGGTGATGCCAAATTCACCAGCAAGTCTCGCTGTTCCGGTCAGGAGGGTTTTATCCCAGATCTCTGCACTGGGATCAGGTGCTTGGGGCTGCTTACAGGTGGTTTTTTCCCAGTTAGGAGTTGTGCCAAGGCCTCATCCTGCTGCCCAGGGTGCTGTGACCTGCCTAACCAAGCCCCTCATGCCTCTAACTGGCCGAACACGCTGGAAATCAGTGCTCAGCTCAAACCTGACAGGCTCTTTTTTCACTGCAGATAAAAGTCTGTTGATTTGCCAACCCCGACTGTGAAACGCTCCTGCTGCCTGAACTGTTTTCCACACAACACTTGTTTTCTTTGTAAAAGCCTTTTCCTATTGATCTGAATTGACTGGTGCAGCAAAGCCTTGTGAATTCGATGCAAATTGTTGCTGTGCACTTACTGGGAGCAGCAGAGCAATACAAAAGGATGTTTTGGCGTAGATGTGCAACACTCTTATTTCAAGACATGTCTCCCTGTATTGATATTTGGCCTGATCTTGCTTGCAGAGTATAAGCAAACAGTCAATTAACGCATTTTTAAATGTTTTGAGGAGATGCTAAAGCTACAATCTGAGGAGGGCACGTGTTTGGGTGGAGGAATGCTGAATCTGTGTGTTTTCCTGGATTGAGCTGGAATTGATCTCAATCTTTCAGCTGAGGAAACATCAACTCCTAGAGTTTTATCCTGCCTGTGTGTCAGGGCTGGGGGAAACACCAAAAGGCAAGCAGAAATTTCATCTTTGTTTTTAAACCTACCAATCTCACTTGTGAAGATTTTGTGAAGTTTTTAGCCTGTTGTGCAGCTCAGTTACTTTACCAAAGCACCATAAATAGGTTTGGGGCAGGGGAAAAAAAATCTCAATTTTTGAATGATTTATCCACAAATAGTTTTCAATGTAGGCTCTTGTTGGGGAAAATTCCTTCCCAATATCCCATCCATCCCTGCCCGCTGGCAGTGGGAAGCCATTCCCAGTGTCCTGTCACTCCAGCCCCTTGCCCAAAGTCCCTCTCCAGCTCTCTTGGAACCCCTTTTGGGTAGTGGTCCCCTTCCAACCCTCCCTGAGCACAAGCTGCAAATCCCAGTTTGGAGCTGTCAGCTAAACCATAAATCACCAGATTTATTCCTGAGTTGAACATCTCTGAGCCTGGCCTGCACATTCTCTCGAATGGTCAATAAACTGCCCGTGGAGTCCAGCTCCAGGCTGCATCTGTGTGGATGCCAAAAGTGGGAATAACTCACGAGAGCTGCGCCGTGTTTCCTCTGGCAAACAAAGCTGAGTCACGTTTGCTCCGTGTGTGAGGAGCAGGAACACGGTCCCCGTGCCGTGCAGTGGAAGGATGTGCATCAGAAATGACCAAAAGACGAATGTGAGCCAAACTCGTGGTTAATCCAGCAAATATCTTGGTGTGATCCCTTTGTACAGGAACGGAGGAGCAGCCGTGGTCAGAGTGACCATCATTCATGTGGAACACGTTTCCCAGGCTGTGATTTACCTCTGTGAGGGGAAATGAGCCCCAAAAAGCTTTTAGTGCCTGCACACAGAAATAACAACATTATGGTGGTGCCAGCTAGGAAATTTGGGATGGCATCTGTTTGGATGATAGATGAGTGACCCCCAGCTGGCCCTGGCCACAACCAAGAGCTTTTCATTAGAAACAGAAACAAGAGCTGATCATATTTTCTTTGGGTTTTTGGGGGCCTCTGTATTGTTTTGTTTGTTTTCGTCTAAAAATTGAAGTCTCAGGCACTTAAGCTAAGTCTTATCGCTTACTTGGAGGTAAAACTCTCTCTGTCCATCTGTCCCTGGAAAATTTAACACCAATGTGTTTTCTGCTGGTTTCGCATGCACACCAGGTTTTTCAGAACAATTAATTTGCATAAAGAGACAAGAATCTTTTTCTTCTCCTTCCTTCTTTCCTTGATCCCGTGTGCCAAGCATGAGGCACCATGTGGTTTTAAGGGGGACTGCTGGGAGAGGCTCCCAGTGCCCGCTGGGGAACTGGACAGCCCAGTGCCTGCAAGAGGTTAGAGGCTGGTGGGAAATAAAGCCTTGAAGATGCTTTGCAAGCCCTCCAGAAGCAGCGCCAGGTTTCTTTCCCTGGTGATCCACAGCCCAAATCCGTCAAGGCTCCCGCATCCAAATTTAAGTGCAGGAGTGGCCCTGGAGGACAAGGTGTGGGCTCTTCTTACAGAGGCAGTGTTGATTCAGGATTAAGGTGAATAGAGCTGGCTCCTCTGGGGATGTGTATGATGTATATATTAGACTTTTTGAAGAACTTTTGACCTTAGCCATGCTCGTTTTGTGTTTTAAGTCACCGTGATGGCTCCCGCGACGTCGCGCCTCCAGGAGCTCACGGTCGGTCGCTGGCGTGGTTAAAGAGTGGAGGATTTGAGAGGGGCCAAAATGGTTCAAGGCAATAAATCCCACTCAATTGAGCATGACCTGAGCCCCTCACTCCTCCAGGGACTTTGGATCATCCCTGTTTATAATCTTGTGCAGAAGTATGAAAAATATTCGTTGCTTCGTTAGGAAGGTGAGCAGGGAATTTGGTGTCTGCTCTAAACTCGGTCTCTTCTCAACAGCAATATCACAGGCCTGGCACCCAAAAAATGGCCCTTCAGGTGGAAAGTTATTCCTGAGATCCTGGCAACTTTAGAGTTTCAGAAGCAAATTTTCCCACTGAGTTACTGTGGCTGAAAAGCAAGAGCAGAGGAGCAAAAAGTCAATATGTTAAGTTGTAAATTCTTTTTCTGTAGTAACTCCTGCACGTTCTCAGAACTGCACAGGGCTGGGGAGCAGAAAGGAAACAAAGAAGCTGACAAACCCCAAAACCATTCTGAGAGAGAAATTGTGGATTTTATTGAATCATAACATGCTAAAACTGTTTTTCTTAAAATAAGAAATAGTGAATAGAAGTGGGGATGTGACGTGTCTGTGCTGTCCCTGTTGCCAGCACCCTGCCCATGTGCAGGACCAGAGCAGGGACATCACCACGAGAGCACAGCCTAATGAGAGCTGAGTGACAATGGCACCACCACCGAAGGACATGTGACATGCACATGAATATCAAATGAATTCATTATAATCACCGCTATTTCCATGAATACCAAATGAACTTATAATAACTGAACTCATGAAGAGTTACCGTTTTGTGACTTAAAAAAAAAAAAAACCAAACCAACCCACTAAAAAAACCTCGCAGAAAGAAAAACAACAAAATTATTGGAAAAAATTAATGTAATTATATTTTGGAGAAGGAATATTTGGAGAAGAGGTTTGGAAAAGTGAAATATTTTGAATCATACAATTATTAATACTGGAAAAGGACTTTAAGACCATCAAGTCCAACTGTCCCCAACACTGCCAAGGCCACCACTAACCCATGTCCCCAACTGCCAGCTCTCCAGGGACGGGGACAACAACATTTCCACTGATAGATGAGGTTTTCTGTACATTTATTTTATTGTTTTTTCATACATATCTCTCATTTTTCAATGCTAGCTACCAGATAATGAGGATTTAGAATTTTTTAATTGCTTACAGCAAAATCTTGACTGAAAGTAGGTTTTATGGAAATAAGTATCCTGTAGAAGGACAACTCTGATAACAGTCTAGGAGGATATCAAGTAATAAAGGTTCATATGTAGCGTCCTTTAGGTGGCTCTTAATGTCCTGAAGCAGAGAAACTCTGGGTTTGAGTCAAACACCCTCTTTCACCAAAACTTCAAAAAGCTGAAATTGTGAGGTGTGTTTATTTGTGACAAATCTGCACCAAAGACTTCAAACATTAAAATCTGTAAGGAATTGTCTGTTGGGGCCAGACACTGAAATTTGGGAGGTTCCGTGCTCTCCCTGCCTGGTGGGAAACCCATCCCTCTCCTCCTGTCTGGTTCCTAGCCTGGTCTGTGCTGGTTTTCACTGAGTTAGGTGAGTCTTCCATTGGTGTTGGAACACAGGAGTTTCTCTGTGTGATGGTGGGATGTGGGATCAGGGAGCGTAAATGGACTTTGACTTTCCATCCTTTGATAGGGAAGAGAAAAGCAAACTTCAGTCGTTCCTCACATTGTGGGAGCAGCTACTGAAATTCCAATTAAAAGCTGTAATGGGAGCTCAGCGTGGATCTGTACCATAAGACACTTCTAGGTCAGGCAGGAGGGTTGCAATAATAATAATCCCAAGTACATTTCCTTATTTAACTTTGTTTTTTATTGTGTTCAGCCCGCAGCTGATTTTTTTTTTTTTTTTACCTTGTAACATAGTCCCTAATTGAGACACATGAAGCTCATAAGAGGCTTTAGACAAGATTCAGCTAGCCACAAAAGTCATTATCTCATTTTCATTTATTAACATGATATTTCCAATGGATTAACGAGGGTTTCCCTTTTGTTCCCTCTGCTGTGGCACTAGCCCTAAAGGGGCTGTTGCGTTTCTCCATCTCAAGTGACTTCTTACTCACATTAGATTACAGTAATGTACGTGTTCCAGGAGTGACATTTATTCTACTTCTTGCATTAAAATTCCCTATTTGAAGTAGCTATAATTGCTCGAAATAGGATAAAGTGAACTCGAGTGTTGGTTTTAGCAACGAGCTGGTATCAATAGAGCTGCTGCAAGGACTGGGCGTGCAAAAATACTCCCCTTAATTTCAGGTGTCTCACTGATCCTGTGGAATTTCTGGGATCTGCGTGTTATGATGAAGATCTGGCAATTCCAATTTTCTGAGGAAGGCAGAGGTCGTGTTGAGAAGCTGCTCCCTGTGTTTTCCAGAGCACTCAGAGCTGTTTTTCAAGCATCAGTGGTCCTGCCATTCCACGGGGCTGCAGGAGGCAAAGCGGCAGCGCCCGTTTTGGATAAGCGGGAAAAGCGCCGGCGGGACACCCCGCCAGGACACTGCAGAGGGACCTGGGGGTGCAGCCCAGCACGGGGAGCTCTGTTATTTTCCAGCCGTGTTTTCCAGCTCTGCTCGCTGCTCCCCAGCTCCTCCTGCTCTCCCAGAAGGCCGCCTGAGCAGCATGACAGCGAGGACCTGCAGAGAGCCTGTCTGCTCCAGGCACTGTCTGATCTTGTCTGACATAATTTAAACCTATGCTTCCTGCCGTAGTTTTACATTTTCCAGGGCCTGAGAGGTTCAGTGGGAAACAAAACTCACCTAAGGAAAATACAGAAGAGGGGATTTAAATCAGTGCAGCCTATTGCTGCTTTATCTTACCCGTTACAAAGATGCTGCTGGGTGTTTGCCATTAGGTTTGATATAAAATCAAGACCCTAATTTTTTGTGGGTATCAGATTTCTTCTGTCCAGTCCCTCCAGAGGTCTCAGCCCTAAAGGAGGAGAGTTTAAACGTGGCATTTAGGAGAAAAAATGTGTCTGCTCCAGCCAAGCCTCCTCTGTGCACCTGTGCTGTGTCCAGCCCCGCTGTTCCCTGCCTGGAGCTGCACAAAGGAGGGAGTTAGCACAGAGTGATGGTGTGCTCCTTCTGGATCAGCATTTCATAAGCCTGAGGATATGAAAATCTGGAAAATCAACTGTGGAGCTTGGAAGAAGATTTCTTCCTGCCTTGTCTGCTGGGGGAAAAAAAAGTATCAGGGATATTTAATGCAGGAAGCTCCATCATATGTCAAGTTCAAGACTGTAACAGAGCTTTATAAAAACTCTTAAGAACACAATCACTAACAGGTTTCAACATGAATTTGTAAACTGAAGCAGCCTTTGCTGATTTTTTTTTTAATTTCTTCTGCACTCTCTATTCTAGAGGTGCTTTTGGCTTTGTTTGTTACATCAGGCATCAAGGCTGATGTCTGGGGAAAGGGGCTGGCAGCAGCCTCAGCAATCTGGGTGTTGGCACTGAGTGCAGAGGTTCCTGTGTGGGATCCCCTCCCTTTCTGGGTGTCACAGCTGGAGTCATTCAAAGGAATGTTTCAGACGGCTCTCTAAAGGATGGGTTTAAACTTTTTTGGAGGGCAGGAAAAATGCTTTTTTAAAAAAGTGGCATCCATATAAAAAATGCCGTTATCATTCTCCATTTTTTTTTTCTAATAAATAATCTCCTTAATATAATGCTGAAACTCATGTAGGGAAATTTACCCTGATGGGTGGAGGGATCTGTTAAGAAACACAAAAACCCCTCAGGTGACCCCAAACCCCTCTGCTTGGGATTCAGGCGTTGTCACCAAGTGTTTGGCTCTGTCCCTGTCAGCCTCTTCCTGCAGTTTGTGCATCACAGCAGCGTTCAGAGAGGTGCCCTGTGCTCACCAGAGCCTGAACAGAAAGGGTGTTCAGACTGTGCTCTTCCTTAATTTAAAATAAAAATAAATAAATATACAGCATGAACAGTTGGACTAAAACCTGTGTCTTGGGCAGATTCCAATAATGTGTTTTTCATTGTATGAGATGCGACGCCTGTCAACACTTCCTAGTCAGATTCACCTCTTTTTTTTGTATTTTTTGTACAATTCCCCCCTTATTTTTTTGTAGCAGAGAGGAGTGTCCTACATATCATGCTTCCATCTCCATACTGTAATTATTAATATAGGGTAGGGAGAGGTCACCTATGTTTTTTGGCAACAGTTATGTTCCCATGTATAAATCATGATAAAGTGCTATTACTCTGTAGGGTATGCTGATGTTTTCAATTTACCCTGTGTAAAATATAATTTCTTTCTTTCTCTCTTTTCTCTTAAA
The DNA here is from genome assembly GCA_910950805.1 of Acrocephalus scirpaceus scirpaceus. NCBI lineage: Eukaryota > Metazoa > Chordata > Aves > Passeriformes > Sylviidae > Acrocephalus > Acrocephalus scirpaceus. The sequence continues at coordinate 61,211,620 of OU383781.1, forward strand.
AAAAAAAAAAAAGAAAAGCCTTTTGTTTCTACCATATAGATAAACTCATAGATTTTGCAACCAATAAAAATAATATTAATAAATATGAGGCATTGTTACAAAGTAGGTCCTAACCACGCAGCCTAATGTTTCAGTAAGTCTGTGGTGCACATCCTTTTATAGCCAATTAAGAGGATGTTTTATTTCCCTCATTAAAAGTGCAGCCCACAGTCACCATGTTGAATCAAATAAGTACAAGTTTGCACATCCTGTGCACAACCTTTTCCTCGAGGCACAGTAGCATTTGTCATCTTTATAATAAAGCTTTCCAATTTTTCTGATTAATATTTAAAAGAAATAACATGACCTGAGGAATATATATATAACATCCTTGTGCCAAGGCTTTTCTGTGCTCTCTGGTTTAAGGCTAAGGTGCCATTAGATCACTTGGTATTCTGCATGATTCCAAGACCTATTTTCCAGTGTTTATGTGCAGCAGCAGCTTCTTTGTGCTCTTTTCTTCCTCCTAGATGAGGCACAGAGATCTCACCAGTGCTTGTTGTGTTTCAGTGGTCGCCAGGACGCTCCTGGTCTTCATCTCATCATCCCATGTGGAGATTAGGGAATGTTCCTGTAAGGATTGGTCTCTGAGCCATCACTGGGTGGTTATGGGTCCGTGAGCAGGTGGTGTCTGGATCAGAGTCCTTGCAGCTTTCTGGCAGAGCAGGTGTGGGCTGGAGTGCCTGGGAAAGGGGAGGTCCTGCCCCATCACTCAGCTGCCAAAACCTGGGCAGTGGCTGGGGGCCACTGGGTCTCTGTCTCTTCTGGTTCAGGTGGCAATTTGCTCATGTCACTGCTGTGAGTGTAGAGATGACCTGGACAATGTGGCCTCGTCTTGTAAAGGCAAACCTGCCCCTCAATCCGTGTCTCCTGAGGGCCTCGGGCTGGCTCAGCTTTGCTGAATTGAAAACCTTCATCTGTGCTAGGACTTGGGATGTCTGCAGATTATAGAAAGATTGACCCTTTACCTACATTTTCGTTATATTTTTTATTTTTGAAATGGCTGTGGCTGACAGTGCAAAGCATTAATCTGTTAAACAAGGTAGGGAATGTGTAGGATGAGATTTGACAGCAGAGGTGCTGGAAACTCTTGTACAGTCACAGAAATACATTAATTCCTTGGTCTTCCCCCCCTCTCCATGTTGTCTCTCATTTATTTTCTTTCATTTCTCCCTCCCTATAATAATTGGAGGCCAACAGAGGAAAACAAGGAGGGCTGAGATCAGTTTTGGTGGTTTTTTTATTGGCACATATCACTAAAGCCCCTCAGGTTCTTCAAACCATTACAAGCCATCGCAGCTAGAATAACAAAATATAAGCCTTTAAACTTAAAGGCTCAATTATTCAGGGCTCTCTGTAAATTACAGACAAAGCTAAGAAATTTCATACATTAGTCATGGTAAAAAATATTAAATTCCATGGTTTGTCACAGATTAATAGGAAAAAAAGATTAAAACGGCAAGTTGTGTAAGTAATTCAAACAAATGGTTGTCAGAGATTCTGCATGTTTGGTAAAGAATTAAATAAGTGAATATCAGCAGCTGAACTTCTTGTGGATGAGCCAAAGGCTTTTGGAAAAGCTGAAGCTCTCTTTGAATATGGAACCAATGTTTCCCTCAATCCTGTAACACATTCAAACCAGCTGTCATGCAAAGAAAGAATTTACCATGCAGTGTTGCTTGTGCTTGTCTTAATCCATCCCCACCAGTCAGGCACTCGCTGAGGAGGGGAAAAAAAAAGGGGAAACCTCCTGTGGACCAAAACTTGGAAGATGCAGAGAATTCCAAGATTAATACTGAGGGCTGGGGCGGTTGTTGGAGGGGCCGATAACACCGCAAGAACTCCGTTAAGTAGCTCCAAGAAATAATTGCAAAAAGTTCTTTATAGAGTGTTGGCACTCGGGCAAACTGGCACCAGAGCCAAAGGGATTCCAGGCCTGCTCTGGATGGGGTGGGACCCACATCTCAGGATCCCTGTGCAACCCCTGCCCACAACAAGGAGCCATCCCTGCTGATCCAGCTCCTGCCAAAGGAGCATTCCCCAATTCCCCTGTTAGGGGAATAACAGGAATGTCACAGCACACTGAGGGGTGGATTTTGCATCCTTGTATGCCCTCAAACTGTGACAATCTCCAAAAGTTGTCTCTTTTTTTCTCCCTATGTTCCTTTCTTATTTATTTCTGTTTTTCTTTTTTCTTTTCTGTCAGCTGAGGAGGTGAGGTAAGCCTTCCTTCCTCCTGATCTCCTGGAGTTAACAGTGGGATATCGAGAACAGAACCTCACCCTACCTATTATTTCAGCTCAGTTCAACATGCATCTGATTTTTTTTTCTTTTCTTTTTTTTTCCACTCTTCACTTCTTAAACCACTGTTTTGGGCAGGAGAAGCATATGAGAAATCAAAGCTGTGGTTGATAGCAAGGGAAACAAGTATTCAGTTTCTGGATTTCCCTTTTCTTTCACTTCCTGTTATAGTTCTTCCAATTTACAGCTCTCTGGAGTGTGATACCACAAGTAGGTAACTTTTGCAATTTTCTGGGTTTAAATCTGCCATTTTGGCTCTTATTTTGATGCCCATAGCCCAAAGTGCTGCTCTATGTGGCCAGACCTGGCTTTGCCCGGGGGTACAGCTCAGGCCAAACTGGATTTGCTGCGGAAAGCTTTGCCCGTTCTCTTAGGCTGGCGCTGAGGAATGAGCTCTGTCTTTTTCTGGCATCACAGAGGCTCTGGGAATGCTCACTTTGGAATGAATTCAGGCAGAGCCATGTCAGGGTTGTTTGCTCCATCAACACTGGCTTTAGTGTTTTCAGTGTATCTCCATCTCACTCAACACTGTTTTCATAAAATTCATAGCGAGGGAGCAGCAATCCCAGGGTGAAGAAACATCCAGCCTTTATGGTTTATCCCTTTTAATGTAAAGATTCATAGTTTTCCTCAGAACTTTCGGGGAACCTTATCTCATGTATGTGTTTGTTCAGCATAAAATCTGCTGGTGGGCAGGTTGTCCTCTCCCAAATCCGTGTGTTGGCTGGGATGAAGGCGCTCCAGGGGCTGGCAAAATTAATTGAACCTGAGTTTGGGATCTGCCTTTCCCACAGAATCCCCACCCTGGCTGGAGTCAGGAAGCCCCAGTCAGCCCCCATGGGAACTCCCTCACAAGAAGATTCCCAGCACAGCTCCTCAATGAAGGAGGTCGAGTGTCCTCTGATATATGTTGGATAAGCATCTGCTTGTGATACTCTTCCAAAAATCAGAAATATTCAGCTTGCTCCACACTGACCCATTCCAGCAGTTCGTGCAGCAGTACTGCTGATTAACTTTGGGTGACTTGAGAGGTTGTGTCTGACCTAGATTTAGAGTCAGGCTTAGCTCTGAAGTGAAACCTCCCACACTCGACATCACCCAATTGCTTCACAAACCCAAATACTGATAATTTTGCTGGTGATTTCCCAGGTTTGTGCAAACTGCAGGACATTTTTCTGTCTGCTCTTCAGCCCCATTTGAGGGCTGGTACAGGGACAAGCCCCCTTTGTGTAGCTGTTTGGTTGAAACTTTTGGTGCAGCAGACAGGTCTGGGACCACCAGGAACGGGAATTTTATATCAAACCTAATTGCTTTTCACTGTCCTCACAGGATGCCAGTGCAGGTTTGAGTCTTGCTTTCCTTCCCAGAGGCAACCCTTATGCTTTCCTCTTCCTATTCCCTGCATTCTGGGTCATTCCTGGGCTCATTCATTCCAAAGGTTTTATTCCTATTGAACACACCCTTTAGGAAGGGAGGAAAAATGTGCACTGAGACATAAACTGCTGTCCTTCATCGGAACATCCCCGTCTGGCTCTGCTGCTCCCACCTCCTCCAGCTCCTCCCTGCCCCCAGCTTTTCCAAACCTGCTGGGTGGCTTCAAACAGTCTCCTTGTATCCATCCCATGTTTAAAGACTTCTCTGAAAATAGGTGAACTCCTCTAGCAAGTAACCTGCTGGAGGAGCCTGTCAAGGGCTGGCTGTACACACTTCAGTCTCGGCAAGAATCAAAGTGAAACGAGGAGAGTCTCACAGAAAAGGGTTACAGAGAGTTTCACGTATTTTGCAGCCTTTTCATGGCTTAAATTACACTTCCCCTTGTTCTAGTTTTAAAAGGCAGAACAGAAAAGTTAATTTTAACACTGAAAAATGAAGGCTCTTCAATTATTTATAACATTAAAATGTACAAATGTTTGATCAATGAACTTGAAAAAAACATGCAACTACAAAACCCATTTCACAGTGTTCTAAAGTTCATGTGGCAGAGATAGAGAAGTGAAATGATTATTAACAGACGAAGAGCAGCATTTTAATAACATTCGAGCTGTAATAATGAGGCTGACAAAAGCAGGGGAATTCAAAGCCAACGCTGATCTGACGCTCCCTCCTTAACACATAGACTGTGCCTAATTTTGTGGAATGTGAGGTATTGTAAGAAAATTGCTCTCGTGCCACAGACCCCCTCGGTGTGGTGCCCAGTGGGGTGGCAGCAGGATGAGGTACCTTTTGTTTTCAGTACTTTATTATTTTATACTGAAGTGTTTTGAGTAAACACACTGCGGTGTCTTCATGTTTTCTTTTTTTTTTTCCTTTACCATTACCATTAATAACAATGGAAACATCTCTTTTTTTCTTTCTTAAAGGCACTGAAATAGGACATTTTCTATGAAGCAGCAAGGGGTGAGCCCAGCATGGAATACAAGGGTCTGTAAAGGGATCCCTGCAACACCAAAAAACATTGGCCAAGTGTTGGGATGAGCCTTGTGACACCCAAATCATGGAATCATGGAATGATTTGGGTTGGAAGGGACCTTAAATCTCACCTTCCACTGTCCCAGCTTGCTCCAAGCCTGGTCCAGCCTGGCCTTGGGCATTTCCAGGGATCCAGGGGCAGCCACAGCTTCTCTGGGCACCCTGTGCCAGGGCCTGCCCACCCTCTCAGAGAAGATTTCTTCCTGCTGTTAAACCTAAATGTCTCATCTTTCAGTTTGAACCCACTTGCAAATCACGGTGCAGGAATAAAGAGAGGTTATGGTGAGCATGAGGCTTGTCCAGAGCTGTCCACACCCCCTTCCAGTTTGGGAATGAATTGTCTGGAAGCTACTCCAACTTCCTTGGCTCCTTCACCCCCAGGTCTGCTCTCCGAGGGTCTGACAGCTGGGGAGGGCTGGTGGTGTCCTTCCTTCACACTAACAGGATATTTTTGTTGGATAGGTACACAGGTTTTCTTACAAAAAGAAGTTTATTTTCCAAATACCGTCCCTTTCCAGGAAAACAAACATGATGTGATCAGCCAACTGCACTATTGCAATAAATCCTGTCTGTTCAGCACTTTTCCTAGATAAGTGGTTATTCTTTGGGAGATTGGGATGCCTCTTATGCAACAGCAAACTGAACACTCCGTTTTTATTGCACTATAGCAAAACCATGATGCTTAGAAGCAAATTTCCAAATGGGAAAGGGCGCGTGGATGCTAGGTGTGGAGTGGAATGCAGGAAAAAGGTTTATTACACTGAAAAGTGTATTTATATCCTTGTCAAGGTAAGGAAATGATATTTAGAAGGTGGCAAGCCTTGTCCCTGGTTTGCTGGAAGGAAGGAAGGGCTCCCTTGGCTCTGCCAGGGCAGTAAGGGACCCTCTCACCTCTTCCCTTCCCCAGCCTGACTTGGGAGGGAGAGTTCTGGATGAGAACATGGGAGAGGTCAGAGGGAGCTTTTCAGCTTTTGGGGTGTTCCCCTCACTTTCACAAAGGTCTCTGAGGAGAGGGTGTCCAGGCTGACCCCCTTGGTGACCAGGCAGCCACACCAAGGGGCAGCCCAGGGTGTCCCCACCCACCCAGCCACCTCCCAGGGACCAGCTGCCCTTCCCCGAGCTGCCTCCTGACAAACAAGAGCCCAACCTTCATGTCTTGGTCCTGCAGCTTCTAATTATGCCCTGCACAGGGCCTTAGATGTGGAGTCTGCTGCAGAAGCAGGACGGTGACGACGATGAAAGGGAGCAACATCAAAAGTGTCAGGGAGAGGGGAAGGCAACGCCATATCAGTGCTGAAGCCACATGCATATTCCAATTTGCTATGTGACTGTGGTACTAATTTGGAGGCTGGAAAAAAAAAAAATTCCGATTGCGCGCGGGATGGCATCCACAGAGTGGAATGTGCAGCCGGAGAGTTTCCTAACGGGGGAGCCTCGTGGTTATTGAGTCTGCTCTTAATGCACAAATAAATATAATTAGGGCTCATTAGGAGTGGAGGGAGGGCTGCAGGATTCACCCTGGCAGGATTCACAGGGAGGAAATAAGGCCACACACTCACATTGGGTTGGGAATGAGGAGGGAAGGGTAAGGGCTGTCCTCACTCATCTCAGTCCAAGAGGATGGATTATGGTTTCTTTTTTTTCTTTTCATGTCAAAATGTTTTAAAAACACAGAAATTATCTCAGAGAGGGAGGCAAAAAAAAAAAAAGAAAGTTACAAAAATTCTATTAGTAAAATTTAGGAGATTAATAAGTCTTAGTATTACATATAAAAATTGGCATTAAATATTCAGAAATTCTATTAATAAAATACTAGATTAATAAAGCCTAATATTAAATATAAAAAATTAATTGGGTGCAGCTCGTCAACTTTGTAGTGTGAAAACCACGGTGAGAGTCCTGCCAGTCCTTCCCTGTGGCTGTGGCCATGGGATGGAGGTGCAAAAACAGGAAATTCCGAGTTAGGGTGACGGACCAGGCACAGTCTGCCTGGGAGTGAGCAGGAACACGACCTGATCCATATGGGATCCTGGGAAGATTTGACCTCTTCTCCCTGGAAAACAGCTAAAATAATCTATGATACGATCCATGTTTGGAACATAACAGGAATAAAGCTGTTTCTTAATTGGGAAGTTTGTGGATCTGTGGGAATTTGGGTATCCTGGTGGTTTTGAACTGAGTGGGCACATCCCCAGTGTCAATAGAAATTAATTTTGCCCCTGGATAGGGAGGTGTGGTTGGACTTTCCATGTTGGGAGGGACAGATCATCACCAGATTCTGGGTTGTGTCTCTTGCAGTACTGGAGGGATGTGGGATGCTGCAGGATCAGGAATGCTTAGGTTTATACTGGAATAAAAGATGGGATTTTGGTGTGAAACCATTTCAAATGGCAAAAATTCAGCTTTGCAGAAGTTATGTGGAAGAGGAGGTGTTATCTAAAATTATCCAAATTTTTCCAATCATAATTTCTTACTTAAATTTCTTATCCATATGGCTTTTTTTGGATCAGTGTTCCTAATATCTTCTTCCAGTACAATGTAAACTCCTATCACTGATGATGCTTTCAGAGATTTTGTTTTGCCCAGAGTTAGAAAAATCAGTGCTTTTTACCTATTCTCAGTGTTTACAACAAACGGTAAAACTGTGTTTAAATTAGGATAAAATATTAAAATTAATATTCATTGATGTTTATGTTTCATTATCATTAGAAATTAAGTTTATTTCCTGGGTAAACAGTTTATAGCAAGTTATAAATATTTTCTGCTGACCTATTAACTGGTTTAATATATTATGAAGTTATTGACAGTTGCAGTAAAATTTATAAACAGCTATTAAACCTTTTAACATACTCGATGTGTCTAAGTCTCTATAACACGGAGAAATGATTTTTTAAAGATAATCTTCTCCTGATATTAAATTCCTCCAAGATTTTAATATATTGTCAAAGTTTATGGGTCATAAAATAAACCTAGAGCTTACAAAAAAAATTTACACAAGGATATTATTTAAGAAAAAGGACACGGAAGTTTTAGTGCAGTAAGAATGATGATATAAGCCACTGAAACATATAAAAGTACATACCAAATACTATGTTAAAATAACATTAAATGTCTTGTATAAATCCACAAGTCAAGGTTTCAGGGTTTTTACAGTGCCTGACTCTCTTATTATTGTGTCTAGATAATGACACCCTGACGGTGGAGCACTTAGAAAAGCTCATTTTTGATAGATGTAAAAGCATGAAATAACAGTAGACCAAGAAATCCTAATTTGGAATTCCCTGATAATGTAAGGTTAGGGCCCATACTTCGTGGGCCTGATTCCACAATGTATTACTCCATCCTGAGCCCGATGTAAATCATTGAAAATCAATAAAAATGGGTCAGCTGGCTGGTGTAAATTGGGCTGCCTTCATTACAGGCCATGGATGGATGCCAGTTTACACCAGCTGAGAAATTGGCCGGGTGCAGTTATATCTGTGTAAAGCTGTCAGAACTCAGTGATTCATCAGCAACTGCACATTTACTGCACATTTCTCCGTTTCCTTTCCATATATATCCGTATTTAAAAGTTGGGTGGTTCGACACTGCCCTTGAAAGAAGAGTGATGTCTCCGAAGCTGATCCGTGGGCAATGGAAGCAGCACATTGCTCTGGTCAGCAGGCACTGATGGAGAAATGTCTAAATTTTGAATGTCTGAGTTTTGCGGTGCTGCTCCTGCTGCAGGATCCTCCAGGGATGATATCCAAGGTGGGGCTGCACCAGGAGGTGCCTTTCCCCTGGATGTGTCTGGGCTTGGAAGGAGCAGTGGGATAAAACTGCAACCAAGGAACCAGAGGAGCAGTGTGGACACCTCAGGACAGAAGAAAATAAAACACTGGAACAAGTTATCTAGAGAGGTGGTAGATTCTCCACCCTGGAAGTGTCCAAGGCTGGGTTGGACAGACCTTGGAGCAGCCTGGCCTAGTGGAAGGTGTCCCTGCCACTGGCAGGGCAGTTGGATTAGATGATCCTTGAGGTCCCTTCCAAGTCAAATCAGTCAATAATTCCATGTTGTCACAGCAGGTGTGCTTTGTACCTCGTGTATCCACCAGGGTTAAGCTGAGGAGGTCCTGCTGGCAGCCCTGGCTGTGCGGCCTGGTCTGGGTGAGGTGAGGGACATCCCTCACCATGGCTCAACTTTCCTTCTTCCACTGTTTTTTGAGGCTAAGGAGGTTCTCCCTAATTGTAGGCCCACAGCTGAAGAGCTCCTGAAGATGGAGAAGAAAAGGAGGGGGATAATTTTGGAGTACACTTGCCTCTCCCAGAGTAAATATCCCAGGAAATTAAGAAATAATGGAGGAGTGTGATAGTCACAGGTAAAACCAAGAGCATGGCCATGATGGAGGAGCTCAGAGAAGACACTCTGCTTCTCTTTAGATGTCATCTCATCCATGAATTTTGGGTGTCCCCCCTTGAAGGAGAGTGATCCCTCAGCAGAACAGAGCACACGTTCCAGTTTAACTGAGGCCCTGCAGGACCACCACCCACCACTAAACGCAGCAAAACCCACAGGATGTTTTTGGTGTTATGAATCCTTTGCAAGATGGGGCTGGGCCTGGTGGGCTTCCCACCCCACATCTGGGCTCCTCATGGGTCCTCTCCTGGAGGGCCAGAGCCACCCAGGTCCCAGGAGCTTGGTGGGGCTGGAATCAGAGCTGGCTTGCCTTGTGAAAGCATGGATTATAACTGACGTGACTTTGTGGTTTCCTACCTCAGCTTTGAAATATAGTAAACTCACAAAAGCTACTGTAGAGTTCAGAACAAACACAGGGGGTATGTTTAGTTATTTGTTTTTGTAGTAAAATAAAATATTTATTATACACAGACACCTACTGTGAACAGAGGGTAAGGCCACTGTGTTTTATCTCTAGGGTGTCATGTTTGACTTCCATTAGGGATGTATTATAGACCTGTGGGTTTTCATGAATTCAGAAAGTCCACTTTGAACACTGATTTCAAAGCCTACAGGGGGTGTGAGGAATGTAAGAACACTGCTTCGTAGCAAGGCACCTGTTGCATCTAACAAACACCTTGCGTTTGATAAGTCAGAGTTGAGGCAGGCTATAAAGGAGCTCTTATTTTTAATTTTTTTCTTCTTTAGCACGATTTTAAAGGAAGATTTCCTATTGTTTGCCTGGTAACTTCAGCCCATCTGAAAGCTCAAGGTGAGGACAATGAATGAGCTCCTGAAAAATGCACCATTACATCAGCATACTTTTCCCATTTTTCCCTAATTCCCTCCCAATGAATCATATGGGAGGAGAAAACGACCTCAGCCATCAGGTGGATGCCGATCCATCTCCGTAAGTGCCTCTCACATTAATGGTGCTGTCCAAAACTCTAAGTGCCACTTGTGGGTGACGTGTGGAGGGGCTGTGGGTGGGCTGTGGTGCTGGGGGAGCTGGCTCTGCCAGCCCTGTGCCCCCCACATCACCCTGGGCTGGGAGGTGAAGGCTTGGCCATGAGGAGCAGCTCGTGGATCTCAGGGCTGTGTTCCCCACAGCTGCTGAGCAGCCTTTGGGCTCAGGAATTCTTAGGAAGTGGGAACATTCCCAGGTTTTCAGAGCACAGGAGTGATGTGGGGCCACCATCTCCATGGAGGGGCTGGAGATAGCAGTGGGAAGGTGGAGAGGCTGTCAAAGGAATCTGTTGTGAAAGTGTGAAACCTTCAGATGTGAATTTTCTTCTCCCTCCTGTCCCTATCTGTGGCTGGACAGCCAGGGAAGGATGTGTCCCCTTCTCTTCAGACCTGTGTATCTCACCTTAAACAACACAACACAGCTGACAATATGTGAAATGAAAACCTCTGAAGGACAGACATCAGAGTCTCACTCTGCACTTGAAGTCACCCAAGGCATTTGTGTTTTGTCACATCCACCAAATTTAAAAAAACCCACAAAACCCAAAGATGCTGAGAAGGACTGGCTTTGTAAAATCAGTGCAGGAATCTAAATTAAAGCTGTTTTGGTTTACCTCCTCCAGACAAGGACTACTGACACATTTTGAAAGTTCACTCACTGCCTTGTTCTTGGTTGTGTTTATTGCTGGCTGTGGAGGGAATGCACAAGGATTTGTTTCCATAATGATTTCATGGAGAGGTCAAACCCCACTGAATCCAGATAAGTGCAGGAGCCAGCAGGGTCCTTCCAAGCATTGGAAAAGACTTGGCACTGCTGACTTTTGCACTGTGGGAAGGTCAGTATGAGATGTTACCAGTGCCTATTAAGCTGAGCATAGCTGGGGCTGGAAAATGTGTGGAGAGAGAAAGAAAGTCTAGAAATACTCTTGCTAAGGCTAAATTCTGCTACTAACAAGACTTCTGCTCCTAATTATGCCTTCAGTTCTGCTCTACTGACACAATTTTGACACAGGGTAACGTGTTCATAAGAACTTGATTCTAATTTTTCAGTAGATAACGGTGTTTATGTGCTAAATCTTGCCCAGCACAATATTTAAAATACCCTTAAAGCCAACCAGTTGGGATAGAACAGCAACAGCTGTTTGGTACAGTAACCAATGGACAGAATTATGTACTTGTATCCAAATAAAATTTCAGTGGGGATGAGAAAGCAGCTGAACCAGACAGCCTGGAAATATTCCATTGGTTTTGTTTTGTTTTGTTTTGTTTTTCCTCAGGATTTTACATCAAGGGCAATGCCATTACACTCAGTAATAAAATTCCTGTTGGTCCTGTGGAAGCCAAAGTTTCACCTCATTCCTGCAAATTGCATCATGCAGAGGTTTTGGTAGGGTGAGCTCACCCGTGGAAACCACTCTGGGTCCTGCCACTCATTCCTGGGATTTTCACCCTGCATCCAAGGTTGTTCAGGGAGCACAGGGCTCTTCCCAGGTCCCCCCCACAGCACGAATGCCTGCTGAGGGAGGTGAGCAGCAATAGTCATGGACAGTAAGTCCCGACTTGGTTCTGTGCTTCCCGTTCCACTTGAATTCAACCATTAAATCTGAACTTCCAGTTCAAATTAAATATGTCATGACCAATGTCAGATATATGGACAACTTCAGAGTGGAATAACCCAAGGCAATCTGCTCTGATCGTATCATGCCTTAAGTCTCGGACTAAATCCAGGGGGAATTTAATAAAATAGCTCAGTCAAGCATTGATCTTTCCTGATGGTTTTTTTTCTTCCTTTCTAATGGTCTTCTCACACACATTGCCCTCACCTCTTTCTTGGAAAACAACACAATATCATAGAGGAATAATCCAAAATATTTCAGCACTACAGCTATTGTACCTTTGCTATTGACCTCCTTTCCAATCTCTCATTTGATGACAGTGGTGGAAGATGACAGAATTAAATGATTTTGTTTCTCTCGCTCTCTGCCGATGTTACATTTGGTACATGCAGTGAGTGAAGTATTGTAAAATGGGATGATAGTTCTGCAGGAAAAACTGTCTGGTGTTTCATCGTGCTCCAGAGAATTTGTAAACAGAGCCTGGATGTCCTTTTAGAGGATATTGTACAGCTCCCTTTGTCCATGCCTGGAACTGTGGTGGAAAACCAAGCTCAGCACATCCTGAAAATTCAAGAGGTTGAGGTGTCCAGCTGGAGATGAAGGACTGGTGGGTGACAAGGGAGCAGCCTTGGGATGCAGTCTTGTGGATGCTCAGAGAATGGGACATTAGCATGTAAGAGACTCCTAAAAATATTATGGTTTATGCCCATTTTAGGATATAATATTATATGTAGGTGGGAAATATAAGTGCATGCAGTTCATAAGAGCATTTAGTGATAGGACAAGGGGAATGGCCTTGACTGAAGGTGGGTGGGTTTTGATCAGAGATTAGGAAAAATTTTTTCCCTTTAAGGGTGGGGTGCCCAAAACAGCTGTGGCTGCCCCTGGATCCCTGGCAGTGCCCAAGGCCAGGTTGGACATTGGGGTTGGAGCAGCCTGGGACAGTGGGAGGTGTCCCTGCCATGGCAGGGGTGGGATGGGATGGTTGTTATTCATTCCATGATTCTATATCACAATATCTGTTAGAATATAATCTACACCAGTCTCACAAAACATTCAATTTTACTCATCAGCCTCTAATAGTTAATACAGAACCCAACAATCAACCTTTTTAGATGGAACAAAAATTGCAGTTAACTATGCAGTGAAAATTCCTGGGGAGTGCTGCCACTGCTGCCATAGTGCATGAGCTGCTCTCCTTCCTCACTTCTCCCCTTCTTCACTTCTCTCCCCATTACTTTGCTTTGAAAAAGTTTTTTTTTTCCTGTGTTATGCTAAAGGAGAGCATCAAAATGTTGTTACCTCTGGACTAGCCAGGTGTTCCCAGGGAAAAGCAGAAGGACAGAGCTGGGTTTGGGACCAGGGGACAGCTGGCTGACAGTGAAGGTCTTTACTGGAAACCCACTGCAGAGACAGTGGCAAAAACGTGTCCCACTGCATTGATGGCTGAGCTTAACATTTACATAACATCCAGGGAAGAGAACGCTGCACTGTATGACTTTGCTTTAAAAATGAGTCCTTGGGTAAGATCCCTCTCTGATTTGAAACCTTTCCAGGATTTGGAAGAGTTTCAAATAAAATTAAAATAAAAACAATCTCAGGCTCCTGAGATTGCTCCGCTACATTCTGACGAGTGAGTGTGAGGGTATGTTTAGTCTCTAAAGAAAATAGCAAAGCCTATAGCAGTCAGGAGAGTTTATAAGCATGAACATAATTTTGAATAGCCCTAGCTCTGGTTTGCCATGACCTCTGCAACCTAGCTCTGAAGAAAAAGGTAAAAAAAGTATTCCCCTAATGCCAGCTATACACCAGAAAAGACTCTTAAACTCAGCAGATTTGAAAATCACAGGCATGTCTTGTGTGTTGTGATTGACCTTTTAATTTTATTTTGGTGATTATAAAATAGAACTTTTTCTCAGGACTCTAAGAAAATACCCCTCCTCTCCCAAAAAGATGCAATGCATGTACTCATCAGAAAACACGGGCAGATAGAATATAAAAAGTCTTTTATTCAGCGTTTGAAAGCTTTTCTTTATTTCATTCCCCTCTTAATTTTATCTCTTAATTTGAACTCTAAGGTGTCTTCCCTCACTGGGAAGTGGTTAATGCACAATCTGACTTGGTGTTTTCACAAAGACAAAATGCTCTTGCTGTTTTTCAGGGCTCTCCTCACCACCTGATCAGGCAGCACAGGCTTCCCTTTGTCCTGCCCATGCGCCTGGTACGGTCAGAGGAGTTGGGAAGTGGAAAGGAATGATAATTTTGGAGTATGGATAGTTTGTGTGTCACTGGCCATGCCCTGTTCCACCTCAGCCACCATCCTACTCATCCGTGTGTTTCCTTTTCCCCTCACTCATCCCACTGAGGGGGCTGAGGGCTCCAAAGAGCCCAGCAGAGACACCTGTCGTGCCTGTGCTGACCCACTCTGGTTGTCACTTTGCTTAATTTGCACAGCAGTACATTGATTTAAAATTCCAAATCCTAAAAGTTCAGCATTTTTACTGTCTCTTCTCTCCAAATACTGACCTTAAATCATACAATCACAGAATCGTTTTGGTTGGAAAAAACCTCTAAGATCACTGAGTCCAACTCTTCCCCAGCACTGCCAAGGCCACCAATGCCACTAATGCCACATCCACACGGATTTTAAATCCCTCCAGGGATGGGGACTCCAGCACTGCTTTGGGCAGATGTACAACTGGACAACCTTTTCTATGAAGAAATTTTCCCCAAATCCAATCTAATCCTCCCCTGCTGTAACTTGAGACCATTTCCTCTTATCCTATCGCTCCTCAGGTCCATCTCCAAAACGTGTGGGATGATCTGCCAGGGACCTGTCAACCAGCACATGCTGTGGATCAGCTCTCTGTGGTCCACAGGCTCCTGGAGGAGATTCCATCAGCCCCTGTGCCAGCAAAGTCACTCCCAAGCAGCCGAGGCCAATTGCACCGTGGAGAGATGGAGACACCCACACTCCTTGTGTTAACTCTGAACCTTCACAGGAAAACTGGGAATATTTCAGCTGTGGTTCAACATGCACCCGGGTGCACATGTAAGTGTGACAGGGAAAAGTTTTACCATTACTGTGTGTGTTTAAAATGCTGGGGGAGTGTGAAAATCCTCCAGAATGATCAGTTCAACCAAGTGATTTTTTTTTTTTCTGGCTGTTGGAGCCCTTTCTGTGTTTGCTCATATCCTGCCCTGGTAATAGCAACAAAGCCAGGATGTTTAGCAGCTACTTCAGAAGGACTGGGGATTACCTACAGAGAGATGGGAGGAACTTTCTGTTTTCTGTGTTAAAAAGCACCATAAACTCTCAGAGACATCAGTTTGTGTTAGTGGGGGCTGTGGCTCATCAGCAGGTGAACCAAGAGAAGGAAAGGACAGACATTGCCTGACACATTGAGAAAAGGGTCCTGTTGCTGAGGACAGCAGTAAAAGAAGAAAAAACACACAAGTGTGGAGGAGATTTTGTCTTTTTTGAGTGCCTGGACTTAATGGATTTTTCTGGCTGAGCTGTGTAGAACAAAAACCAGCACGGCACTTCCCGTCTCTGCTCCCCGCACTTCTCCGGGGCTGCTCATGTCATAAATCACTCCCAGCTTCACTAAGGTGATTCTTACACAGTCAATCTATGTCTTTAACACAAAATCAAGTGGGGAAAAAAAAATTAAAACATGTCTATCTAGTCTTCCTGAGCCAGCTTTTCTATCTCAGTAAGCAAATTGTGATGTCCAAGCCCATGTATGAGCCAGTTAGAAATGCCAGCAGTATATTTAATTTCAGTGTAAGTGCCAGAAAGTCCAAGGTTTCTTGTTCTCTCCTCAACATCCCACTTGGCTGAGGTTTTGTCCACCAGCTTCCTTCCTCTTCCTTTCTGGTCTGTTTTGTTTCATCCCTGTTCCTCTTCTCCTGCTCTGTGCCTGGATGGTGGCTCTGGGATTCTCTCCCACATCCCATGGGCACTTCAGAAGCTTTTCCATGGGTAAAATGATCTTTAGAGCAGCATTTGCCACGACATTTTTGCTGCTCCTACTCCACTTCAGCACTGCAAAAATGTGCACAATGCTGTGTTTGCTCCGGGTCTTCCTCAAAATTCCCTGGTGAGCTCTGCTGGGTGTACTGGGAATAGTGGTTCTCTGACAGTAAATAGTTTATTGCCTTCCAAAGCTGCTTCTGGTTATTTTGTTCATGTTTATTTTTATATGTACATAAACACATCCACACACACACACACACACACACGTTTGTATATTATTTAAATTTCTCCCTTCTTTCCAAATATTATTTTTGTCAAATCATAGAACCATTAAGGTTGTAAGAGTTGGATTGAAAATCACCTTGTCAACTTGACCAAAGCACTGTGCCACGTCCAGGAATTCCTTGGACACCTCCAGGGATGGGAACTCCACCACCTCTGCCTTGGGCAGCTGTGCCAAGGCCTGAGCCCCCTTTCCATGGGGAAATTCCTGCTGCTGCCCACCCTGAGCCTGCCCTGGCCCAGCCTGAGGCCGTTCCCTCTCCTCCTGTCCCTGTGGCCCTGGGAGCAGAGCCCGACCCCCCCGGCTGTCCCCTCCTGGCAGGGACTTGTGCAGAGCCACCAGGGCCCCCTGAGCCTCCTTTGCTCCAGGCTCAGCCCCTTCCCAGCTCCCTCAGGGATTCTCCAGCCCCTTCCCAGCTCCCTCAGGGATTCTCCAGCCCCTTCCCCCTTCCCTCAGCCACCCATATTTCTTCCTCCAACAAAGAGTTAAAAAATCCACTAAATTTAGGACCTCTTGTGCCTCATTTCACGTGTGCCAGCAGCTGAATGCAGTTGAAACAAGTCCTGGCATTGATTCCACAATCTTGGATCAAGTGCAGCGCCAGTGTTCCCTGTGATTAGATGGGACACTGGGTGATGGGCTGTCCTGTTTGCAAACTGCTTTTCAAAAACCATTTAAGCAGATTTCAATATATGTTGTTCAGTCTGAAGTGTAAAAGTACCACATCTACCAACAGTAGTGAATTATTTGAGGAAATAGATTAAAGATGGCAAGTGGGACATATGTTATTGAGAAATGAAGGAGAAGGGTTTTTTCTTTTTGGAAAATCTTCCAAAAAAGAGCTGAGCAAGAACTTGCCAGGTTTGGCATCTCAAGACAAAGCTGATTTGAGCTGAGTTCAGAAAAAGGTCTCAGTGTCAAATGTTTTCAACCTTTTTGCATTAAATGAACTGAAATTCAGCCAAACCAGATTCCTCAGATTTGGGAAAAAAAAAAGATTCCCTCCCAAACCCAGGAGAAGCAGGCCAAGTTTCATCCTGACAGGAACCTTTTTGCCAAAGCTATAAAAGCTGAAGTGAAAGTAATGATGCTTTATCTGGCATTTATAAGGCTCTTTCATCCCAAAAGTTCCTAAAGCACATTACATGTAGCGGGCTGGATTCCCCAGCCCTGAGTCATGTTGTTCATGCACATTCTGATTAAAATACGGAGAATTTGAGAGGAAAGGCCTGAAGATTCCAATCAAGATCCCTTTCCATGTCCCATGGTGGGAATTCAATGTCCTAGACTGGGACCTTGGGTTTTCTGGAGATTCAGACCAGCAAATCCCAGCTGGAGAGAGGTGTTGCCCATCAGCAAACCAGTTGTGCTCCAAAACTGGGTTGAGTGGCTCAGTTGCACTTTCTCTGCCACAGCCATGTGGATTTTTACCTGAACTCAACGCTTAAAACTTTCACTACTCCATGACTTTTTTCCAAGATTTCTCTTGGCTTCAAAATAATTCTGTTTTCTGCATCAGTGCCTCCCCTAATTCTATGTATATATATATTTTCCCATAGATGGCACTGGAATTTCATGTTTCCTTCCTTATGTTTTTGTCCAGATTTTTGCAGTTTGGGGCAGCCAGGTTTATTTTCCCTATATTTAATTATTAGGTTTTTACTCTTCGTTATTTTGAGTTGGTTTTTTTTCTCCTCCCTCTGGGTAATCTTGCAGAGTTCATAGTACAAAAATTTTTAAAAAAGGATTAAAAAGTGGTTTTTTTCCCATTTTCCCCTAGATTTGCTTAAAATTTTTACCCAATTCTGTGAGTAGAAGACATGGACGTTTTAAAGGTGCCTGTGTACCCTCAACTGCTGTGAAAACTGGGTGGGAGATGGGCACAGCATCCTTGGTGCCTGGTCTTATCCCTCTCCTCCTGCTTTGGGCTCACTCCTCACTATTGACTAAGGGTAGAACAGGGCAAACTGATTCCCTGCATCCCCATTAAACCGAGAATATCCACTTAAGTAATAAGATTTTAATTACTCAAGTCAGAATTTCATATTAAACTCTAATCTGATACATTACTAGCCTAAATTAATGTCAAAAGGTGTCCGTATAGAGACTTTCATTCATTTAATGATGGTTAGTTTGGGGCCTAAACAAATTATTTGCAAAAAACTCTCCAGCCCGCTGCAGAAATGACATTTCCAATGCTAATGGACTTTTGATTTCCAATTAGTCCTCGCCTCGCTTTGATCAGGAGCCGATTTACTGCGAGCATCGGAACAAAAGGGGGTTGGGAAGACGTATCCTTGGATCATTTTTGCGGTGTGTTGACAGGAATGTGTGTGCAAAGAGTCGTTTAATAACCTCGTAACTGGGGTGGGACACGGGGACCAGATGCTTGGCTCTGTGCCTTCCTCACGGCCTCAAGAAAACCCTGGAAGAGGCACAAAATGAGCTTTTTGTCCAGCCCCAAATGCGCAAACGCTCCGGCGCTCTTCTCTCCTCTTGGAGATGTTGTCTTCAGGATTCCATCCTAGGAATTCTTATGATTAAAAACTGATTCACATGGAATCTCGGAGTATGCTGAGCTGGAAGGGACACAAAAGGATCGAGTCCAGCTCCTGGCTCTGCACAGACACCCCAAAAATCCTGCTGAGAGCGTTGTCCAAATGCTCCTGGAGCTCTGGAAGCCTATGGAATGGTGCCCCATTCCCTGGGGAGCCTGGACAGTGCCCAGCACTCTCCGAAGATGAACCTTCCCCTGAGATCCAACCTAAACCTCCCTGAGATCCAACCTAAACCTCCCCTGACACAGCACCAGCCATCCCCTCAGCCCTGCCATCCCTTTATTATTTAAACCTCCTAGAGCTGCCCCTCTGCTTCCCCTCCTGAAGAAGTTTCCCCTCATTTTTTATTTTTATTAATGATTTCTTCTTTGTCTTTGCTGGGACTCCTCAGCCATTCTGCAGAAGCCAAGCCCAGCACTTTAAATGGTATTTTATGAACTAAAACGAGCCTTTCCCCAGTTTTAAACCCCCGAAGCCTCTTAACACCTTGTAACCACAGGTCCACACAGAATTAACTACAAAATCCCCAGAAAGGGTTAATCCTTGCTGGCAGTTTGGCCATATTAGAACAATTACAGTGATTCATTGTCTATGTCTAATGGCATAATCTGATTGTAAAGACAGCAGAGTGGGCGTTGGAAAATATACAGCAGCCCACTCTAGTCAGTGTGAGGCATAACAGGAAATGATTGTGGGTGTTAACCATGTCACAAATGCTTGGATTAAATGCTGACTCCACACTGAAAAGCCAAATAAAGATATGGGAAAGGGCCCGTATATGTTTCAATAACAATTAGGAAAGTATCTAATATTGGTTTTAGCAACAGAAAGGAAAAGTTGGAGTGAAAAACCAAGCACAGGTGATTCTACTTAAAGCTGTATTTACTATCTTCCTAATGTGTGAGCCAATAAGGAAAACTGCTCGGAATAATTTCGTTCAGAAAGAAGGTATTTTGTATTGAAATAAATAGGAAATATAACTCCTGATTATGATATTGTCATTAAGGTACTTATTTTCAATTAAGAATTTTTATTAGCTCTCATCAAGTTGAGTAATGAAAGTGCTGTAAAATATACTTCCTTTCCCACCCAGTCTGCTCCCTCCTGGCCCTTCAGGAAAGGAAGGGAGGAAAGGAAAGGGAAAGGGAAAGGGAAAGGGAAAGGGAAAGGGAAAGGGAAAGGGAAAGGGAAAGGGAAAGGGAAAGGGAAAGGGAAAGGGAAAGGGAAAGGAAAGGAATAAAAGAAGAGTGGGAGAAGAAAGGAAAGGATGAAAGAAATCAAAATTCATCAGTGTCCTGAGGTTGTTTCCTGTCTGCCCCATCCACTGGTCAGGTTTCAGCCCTGGCCTGTGGTGCCAGCCCCTGATGGACACTTTGTTCCTTCTCCTTCCCTTCTCCCAGGGGAAGGGCTGCCCCTGAGCTCACATTTTGTTGAGGTCCCCATGTCCAGGCTCCCTCCCAAACCCTCTCCAGAAGCAGCCATCCCACTCCCCAAGGAGAAAAGTGTCTGGGTGTGGACTGACCGTTCCAATAATTTGTTAAAATAGGCACATTCGTTAACTTTTTAATATATTTTTTAACAGTTCTGGCCTCTTGGAGGAGCTAATGCAAAGCAAACACTTTTTTGTTTACTTGTTTTTTTAGGTAAAGGCTTTAAAATCACAATAAAGCCATTTTAATTGTAAATATATTTGCAGCTGCGTTTTATCAAATAACCTTACCCAAAATTCTGGTTTATGAAGTTATGATGATTTAAATGGTTCTTCCTCTCTCTTTCTCTCTCTCTCCTTTTTCACACAAATTCTCTGGAGGATCTAAAAATAAGCCTCTAGCTATACAAGTCAGTGCTCCAGGTTTATCCCAGAGACTAAGCAGCATTTCACCAAATACCTTTATTATTTTCTGGGGTTCCTCTGCATTGTGTGAAACCTCCAAGGTTATTTGAGATCAGACGTGGAAGGAAAATGGACACATTTGAGGCACGAGCTGGGAGGAGGAGTTTTTCTGAAGCTGTGCTGGATAAATTAAAAACGTGAATTTCTGTTTTCATGGTGCTTGGGTTACACTTTCAGAGACTTTTGTTTACTCCTTATTAATCTAAAAAATACCTGTAATGAAGGTAATGGAAAGGTAACCAGAGATATGTGAAATTCTGTGTCTTCCTCTTGAAAAAACATCTTTAGCATCAAACCATGAACTTTTATATTTCATAGGTAAGGGTTTGATTCTATAGAATTAACTTTAATGGAAGGGAAATCACTTATTTCAGCTGGGTTAAGACCACAAAGAGGAGGGTTGGTTTAACCACAACTTTGTAAGATAACAGCATTTTTAGATTACTTTTTTTAACTTTCTCTGATGAAATTTGAATATCCACTCCTTGGGTAAGCATTGAGGTAGCACAATGTAGTGCTGAGGCAAGGAGAGGAAGATCAAGAGGTTGATGGAGGCCCAAATGTTGCAGAGCTTTGTATCCTAAAAACATTTCCCCCCTGTCCAAATACAGCTTCCTGTGCAGGCTGACTTTATTCCTTACAAGCACAGAATCCTGGAATGCTTTGGGTAGGAAGGGACCTTAAAACTCATCCAGTTCCAAACCCCTGTGCCAGTGATGCCTTGGGAAAGTTGACCTGAAACAGAGACTGGACAGAGCCAGAGAATAAAGCAGGGATTTATTGAAAGGCCTTTAGGGACACCTTGGGCAGGACAGGGCCTGGCCAGGGCTACACCCAAGGTGGACCCAAAATGGTCACAAAAGGGTCACAAAATGGCTCCCCAGTCATGAGGTCTCACACTTTTCTAAGTTTTGGTCCATTTGCACATTGGGGTTGAATTGTCCAATCCCAGCTCCAGGCTGGGAGCTCCCATCCTTCTTGTTCCTCCCTCCAGCCACCCTTGTTTGTGCTGTTGGGCTGAAAGTTGTCCTTGGTGTGCAGCAGGACAAGGATTTGTTTTGTGTCCCTGCTGTGTGCAGAGAGCTGAGTGACCCTGACTGTGAGCTCAGAGCTGCACCCCTGGGCACCACAGAACCTGAAATACAGGAAAGATAAAACTTAAAGCATCACCAGGGATGCTTCCCACTATCCCACATTGCTCCAACCTGGCCTTGGGCACTGCCAGGGATCCTGGGGCAGCCACATCTTCTCTGGGCACCGCAAGAAAAGAATGTAGGTCTAGGTGGGATATTGGGCAGGAATTGTTCCCCACTCTCCCAGGGAACAATTCCTTCCCAATATCCCTCCTAACCCTGCATTCCTTTGCTTTAGAACCATTCCGCCTTGTCCCATCACCAAAACCAGGAATATCCAGGTGCAAAACAGAGCAGGCCTGAGAGTATCGAGGGAGGACACAGCATTAGAGGCACAAACCCAGAGCCTTCCCATCTCATGAAACCTCTCCTGCAGCTTTCCAGAATGATCTGTGTGACTGTGCCTGTCCCCAGGAGGAGCCATGGGGACACAGGGCCCAGGTGCTGCCCTGTCCCTGCCCCCAGGACACAGAGCAGCCCCTCAAACGCTGCCTCGAGGAGCTGAAACTCTTTAATGGCAGGAGGAATCAAGCAGGATTTCACAGTCACTTGTCTTTGCAGTAACCAGGTTCTCACTTCCCCCAGCACCCCCCAGGGGCCACGGCTACTTCAGGTGCACTCCTCTGTTTATGGCCCTGCAGCAGGATCAGTTTTCCCTAAATCCCATAATTCTGGCTGCTGGGGTGGATTTGCCCAGCGAAGGGTGACTGAGGATGGCCTTGTGATTAGGCTAATTAGCTGATTTGTGTTTTGCCCCCTCTCTGTGCCTCCTGTTGAAGCCCCAGGGTCAGGTTGGGTGTGTGGGGCTGGTGTCCATCCCTGCTCCAAGGGGCTTCTTCCTTGCTCTGCTTCCCATTCCCAAACAAGTGACGGCACAGGTGGCACCTGCTGCCTTTTTGTGCTTTTGTTCTTAAAGTTCTCTTTAGAATCATGGACTAGAGCATGAGTCTGATGAGGAGAGGCTGAGAGAGCTGGGAAGGGGCTGGAGAATTCCTGAGGGAGATGGGAAGGGGCTGGAGAATTCCTGAGGGAGCTGGGAAGGGGCTGAGCCTGGAGCAAAGGAGGCTCAGGGGGCCCTGGTGGCTCTGCACAAGTCCCTGCCAGGAGGGGACAGCCGGGGGGGTCGGGCTCTGCTCCCAGGGACACAGGGACAGGAGGAGAGGGAACGGCCTCAGGCTGGGCCAGGGCAGGCTCAGGGTGGATTTTGGGAAAATTCCTTCATGGAAAGGTTTTATCCAGGCCTGGCACAGCTGCCCAGGGCAGTGTTGGAGTCCTCATCCTTGAAGGGATTTAAAATCCATATGGATGTGGCACTTGGGGACATGGTGGAATTGCTGGGGAATGGTTGAACTTGATGATCTGAGGAGGTCTTTTCCAGCCTAAACAATTCTGGGATTCCATCCTGGTGTTGTGGAGCAGAATTCAGGTTTCTTTCCAGCACTGAACCTGTGACCTCAGTTCACCACAGCTCTGCCATGAGGAATATTTATCTTTCCCATACCTGTGAACCACCTGAGAAAAAAAAAATCACAGAAACTGACTTCAAAACTCCCCAAACCATTTTAATATTGAAAACCAGTCGTGCAAATTTTGCTTTTCCTGCATGGCTCTGCTCATAACACCGTGAGACACTTTCTCTGTCTTAAATCCCTCAAATTCCAGCAAGCAGCATTAAAAATGGGGCGTGCACGAGGTGCACCCCTCAGCTGTTGCTGGTACAATGGAATGAGGCTGTGTTTTGTAAATGAGCGTGCACAGCCCTTACGTGATTTACTTTATACCTACAGTAAATTTTCTTGCAGGAGATTTTATGGTGCCTGGTTGAATCGTGAATGTTCAGTCAAACCTTCCTCCAGCCGAGGCAAATGGAAGCCAGATCTGCCCAGGGAAAGTAACAAGGAGTTTTTGTTAATGTGTATTCCTGCCCCGAGTAAGAGAACAGTAATTCTACCCTAATGAAAATTAAATTTACTGCCTTTTGTTTGTAGTTGTATCTTAAAAAAACCCGAAGGCGCACACCCTTGTTAATCACCATGAACAGCTCTCTTCAACCAGCAGAATGACAAAAGAGCACTAAAATGCTCTGGCCGGATTCCAGGTGGTTTTGTTTTGGTTTTTTTTTCTTTTTTTCTTTTTTTTTTTCCCCGGACTTTCCAAAGAAAATTCACATAACATGCTTTTTCCCCATGTTTTTCCATGATTCATAAACCCGCTTTTATCCAGTCCATGAAAGGACCTCTCTCCATTATGTAGACCAGAGCTGACACATTTATGTGCAAAATTGCTGGAGCATTTACACCACTATTCATCAAGGCAGTGTCTGTGCTCCAGGAATATTCCAATCACCTGGCACAATCAGTTTCACACACATTCACAAATTCTTGGACGACGGCGTTGTTGTAACACATAACAAAACATAACAACCACTGTGCTACAGGCTCAGGCATCCAGAAAGCTGCTTTTGCTTTCTCAGTCGTGCACAGGAATTCCAATTAACCAGCGCCGCTGTATTATTGATGTAATATTGAATAATAAGGGATCTGTGGAAAACCGAGAGTATCAATTGGTTCAGGAAATTGCTAATAAATACAGTTTTTATTCCCAAAAATGGCCAGCTGAAATCCAGCCTGTGCTGCTGGAAGTTGCACTTACCTGGCTGGTAGTGAATGGTTTGTAAAAGAGGAATATTCATTTTTCTTTCTTTAAAATATTTTATCACCATCTCCTATTAGAATTTTCGCAGAGAAGTGTCCAAGGTCAGGGTGGATGGGGCTTGGAGCAGCCTGGGATGGTGGGAGGTGTCCCTGCCCATCACAGGGGGAGGAACTGGATGAGGTTTAAGGTCCCTTCTCACCCAAACCATCCTGGGATTCTGGGATTCCTGGGATTCTGCACACCCAGCTCATCAAGTGATAAAAAACCTGAATTATTCTGCAGGCTTGGGGTGGTCAGCACCTCCCTGACAGGTGATTTTATAATATCTTGGCCACCCTCAGATAGAATAAGGTTTGGATTTTCTAAATCTGCAGGAGGCAGGTATTTAACTTTCAAAATCACCGTGGCTGTCAGGTGAAAAAGCATTCATTTCCATGCGGATTTTCACTGACTGTACTTGCAAAGATTTTTAAAAATTGCCTAAATAAGTATTTACATGATACTGTAACCCAGAATGGTTTCAAAGGAGCCTTTATGATCTGTCAGGTCAATAATCTGCATTTTTAAAAGTCCCTGAATACATATTTGCATGATCTGTATTTCAAAAGCTCTAGTAAATATGTATTTGCACAATAGACCATAACAATCTCTTTTAAGCCATCGTGGTCTATATATAGTGTTAATCCTCATATATTCCAAAGGAGTTTTATTTTCCAAAATAGCTTTTATTAACAAGATGTTCAGATGCTGCCGTTCTGAGGGCGATAGAAGGATGTAATCAAAAGGGATGAGGGTGGCTTTTCATGCAATTAAAAACTGATTTAAAAGTTAGGCCAGCAGTGGAAGGGAGCACTTGGGTCTGGCCTCCCTTGCAGCCCACAGACTCTTCCTAGGAATCTCCTTTTTTGTGGAAGAGAGAAACAGGGCAGGAAGGCTTTGAGGTGGAACATCAGAGCAACAAATTCAGGAACCCAAATGTTTTTATGCCAGGGTTTGCTTTGACAAATGTGCTGATGTTTCCATGTTTCCCTGGAAAGAAAGATTGGAAATATCCTTTTCCAGAGGCATGGCTGGGGGTGAGATGCTCCCATCTGATGATGATCTCTGGCTGGAAGTGTCCCAGGTCAGGTTGGACATTGGGGTTGGAGCAGCCTGGGACAGTGGGAGGTGTCCCTGCCATGGCAGGGGTGGCACTGGGTGGCTTTGATGTCCCTTCCCACCCAATCCATTCCATTTCTCTGGGATGAGATCAGGTCCATGCCATGATCAGGTTCAGGTGTCTTCCATTTCTTCAAGGGGTTGGGCTGGAGGATCTCCAGAGGTTCCTTCCAAAACTTGAACTATTCCTGATTCTGGCCAGACATAAATGACCAAATTCATCATTTTTAGTCACAGCTGAAAATGGGCATCAAAACTGAAGATGGGAGATGGGTTTTTTAGGAGAAACCCATCTATTAAAATTAGGAATTCTTCATTCCAGCCAGCTTTGCTTTCTATGCATATGAGTCTTTTAAACACAAAGATTAGAATGATTTAGTTTCTTTTTAAAAAAACATTTGGATAATTTTTGAAATTTTGGGTCTTGTCCTCACTTCAAAGAGAGATTTTTCTGTCACTGTGACAAGACCTCAGTTTTCACTTCCAGTGAATTGAATATGATAATTTATGTATAATTACGTTATCAGACACGGAGCAGAGGTGAATGTTGTTTTATCACTGCTAAGAGTATTATTGTGAAATTATCAATATCCTGGTTGTAACAACACCTGCCTTTAAATATCTAATCCTGAACTAACTCTGCCTTCTGGAACAATCAGAAATTATTAGATATATAAAATTATGAAGTTGATGACTTCAGTTGTCTTTGCTGTGAATAGATATTCCATTTCTCCAGCTATTTTATTTATTTGTTCTTATTTTGATATTTCTGGAATTAACTTATCTTGATGCCACAGCTTCAGTCTGAGTGCTTCACTCCCAGCAGGGTGAGGACCACAAGTTTTGGTTGTGGGATGGCAAAACCTGAACAAATAAACGTAAATAAATAAACGTAAATAAATAAACGTAAATAAATAAAGCTAAATAAATCTAAATAAATCCCCTGTCCCCAGATTTTGGTCACTCTGCCTCCACCCCAGCCGAGGTTTTCCTGCTCCTTCTCCTCTCCCGGGCATCTGGTGCAGGTAAGGGAAGGAGGCTGCACATATTGTTTCTGTTTGCAAAGGAAATACACCCTGCACTTTCCTTGAACATAAATTCTGCCAAAGTGGAATGGCATTAATCAGGTGCAGAATCTGGAAAAATCATACAGAGACTTTGTGTCTTATATTAAAAGCAGCAACTTCGGGCCGGTCAGTTTGTTTATTGAAAATGTTTTATTAACACTGTACCTTACAGAAAGGGAAGAATAGGACAAAATGAGATTATTTCTCCATCCACCCCCCCGCTCAGATTTTCTGCATAAACAATTTGGAGCACGAACTGTAAAAATAAACAGGTTGGTGATGGATCCTACACGGAATGTTAGTCCTACAGATCCTAGGGAATGGCAAAACAGTGCTGGGTATTTCCAGGCTTAGAAGGGTTCCTGACATAAATCTGAGGCAAAGATTAAACTCAAGCTTCCTGAAGCTCACCTGGCTTTCTCTGCAGGGCTGTGAAGCAGCACCTTGGCTCCTCTGTGGTTGGGTTTGGATCACACAGAGATGCAGGAGGAAATCCCACCTGGTCCAACATCATCCCAGCCCTGAGCAGAGCAGAGGCAGCAGCCCCAAACACACACTCCTACAACATCCCTCATTTTCCCTGCTCTGATAATTGCCCATTAACATAATGCAGCCTGAAACCCCTCTCCTAATGCCAGAGCCCCAACGCACAAAGCTTTCCCTGCCCCATTAAAAAGACAATTTTGCCCGCGCGGTAATGGAAAACGTCAGATTCAAAGAGGAAAGTGGGTGCCTCTAAGTATTTCATATTTTACAGGAATATGTTTTAAATGAAATACTGCCTGACAGATAAATTACTCTGGCTTTGCATACGGGCCTGGCTGATTTAGTGCTACCAGCAGTGCAGATGGTTGGCGACAACTTTGTAGGTGCTTAAACATCTTAGTACACGAGTGCAATTCTTGCACTAATGCAAACCACTTGTGGAATGACCCCTCCTCTGTAATGTTTTCCATTGAGAGAACTGATTTGGACTTCCAGAGGAAAAAAAAAATGTAATATACAAATTACTCCAGGTAACCCAGAGCCTTTAAAAAGAAAAGAAATGCGGTAATATCTGCTCTCAGCAGCCACGGTTTAATGAAAACAGAAGTCTGAAATGGTCTTTCTGAGTTTCAGACTTACAACAGGTCCCTACTTATTAGCAGAGCGGTTGTACCAGCAATTTGTTTTTGTAATTATGTTCTTTGTGGTCTACACAGTTTTCAAATAGTGATGCTGAAAGGACAGCTGGAAATACTGCGAGTTGCTTACCTAATCCCCAGTGAGAATAAAAATAGATAACAGTAAATGAGACTGTGTGTGGGGGGAGCTAAATTAACAGGCAAAGCTGAGGGGGTTTTTTTAAAGACACAGTGTACTTCAATGTATGCATTAAAAGATGGAGATGAAATGTATTAAATATCAGTAGGAATACTCGGCCCTTTGATGACTTGAACGAGGAGCAGAGCTCATTCCCTGGCTTAAAACACCCCGCTCTTGTACAAAGCAAATAATGAGCTTGACCACAAAATGTTGATATTTCCCATGGAAAAGGGAACACCGAGGCAAAAAATGGTTGGTAATGGAGCAACGCTGGTTCTCCTTCCTAAGCTCGTGTTTATTCTTCAAAGAAACTCCCAGATTCCTGTTTAAATGGGAATTTGACTGGGCTTCAAAGGCAGCCACTGCTCCAACCAGCAGCGTTTTCCCTGGCACCAGGGAGCCGTGCTCACATCCTGGCTGGAGATGGGGAGGCTGAGTCCCACGGGAGACCTGCAAATTCTCCTTCTTAAAGGAACTCAGCCAACCTCAGAAAATCTGGGAACATGTGAGCTCCAGCTCAAGGCCTGCACAGCCACACAACCAGGGTACCTTTCCTTTCGTTTTCCCAGCTCAACCTCCCTGCTTTCACTTCAATTTGTCAGGATTGCCCTGGCGCTTGCCGTCAGTATTTAAATCCCCTCAAAGCTTGGCTGTTGAAGGACAGAGGCCACCTGTAGCTGCACACCGTGGATGCACCTTCCCTCCACGAATCAAGGGCCACCAAGGCTTTGAAATCGGAGATTAACAAGGATTTTTACCTGCATTTGCGTAGCTAACAAGCGAGCCAGGCTACTGGCGGGTATCAATCAGCATTTCATTATGCCATTTTGCATTAGCCGAGGATGTGACCTGCACTATTCCCTCCTGCAAAGCAACAGCTCGGAGCTGTCATTTCCTTGAAGCTGCAAAGGTAAAGGCCTGATGGAGCAGGGAGCTGACATTTGCTCGGGGAAGCTCGCAGGAGCAGCGGGCAGCTCCCAGCCCCGCGCCTGCCATGGAAGGCCAACCCTCAGCACTGGAGAGTTTCTCTTCCTGACATCCTCTTTCTTCTTGCAGATTCCTCCCAGGTCTGGGAGGGAAGAGCTGAGCTTCACAAAATCCGAATGTGCAGAGCAGAGCCAAGAGGAAATTCGTGTTTCACCAGAACCAGGAGCTCCCTGTGCACGCTGGGCTCAGCCTGGGTGCGCTGGGGTTGTGTGAGGAGAACCTGGTCTCACACAGATCCAAGGGCTGTGCTGGAGGGAGGTCCTGATCCAGAGCAAACTGAAATCAAAGGAAAGGCTGACCCTGGTTTGAGGGATGTCCCTGAAACAGCGCTGTTAGGTGAATTATTTTCTGAATGTGTCCAAAAGATCAGTGAGTGGTCGCTCTAGGAAATGATTCCTTGGAATTGTTCAGTGGCTCTCTGCAGTTCCAGGTGTTTTGAGAAGCACCAACAGGACTTACCTGTGGTTTTATACCTCCCATAACTGAATCCAACCATTCCCTCTGATCCTGACAGTTAATGAATTGTCTGCTACAATAAATAAAATCCCTCTGCATCCCTAGAGATGAGGAGGGGAACGTTTGCTCCTGGGCTTTGTGGGAAGGGGGTCTTCTGTGGGTTTCTTTTTTAGTACTGAGTGAGCCAATATAAAGTGTGGTGTATTTTCCTAAAGGATTTGGTCTCTATCCCAGGCCAGGTAAGAGCAGAACAAGAGGGAAGTCTCTTGGTTTTGTGCCTGGAGTGAGGCTTAAGCTGTTCAAGGCCAGAATAAACATGAAGCAAATGAAAAAAAAATGCAAGAGGAGAGAGGTGCTGTGGCTTAGCAATGAGCAGAGCTTGGAAGAGGAGGCTCAGTTGCCTCCCCCTGGGAATGCCTGGGCTGCCATTCCTGCTGGCATTGCCCGTCTTCCCAGCTCCAGGCAGAGCTGTGTCCTCAGCCAATTTTCTCATATTCCAGGGATGCTCCATCACAGTTTGTTTCCAGCTCCATCCTGGTGCACTTTGCTGGGAGTAGCTGAGTATTTCTGATCACCTCCACAAACCTGGAGCTGTTCCACCTCCTGGTCTGACTCCAAGTGGCAGGATGAGATTCTATGGAATTATGGAATCACAGACTGGTGTGGGTTGGAAAGGATCTTTAAGAAAAGGATCTCATTCCATGAGCAGGGACACCTTCCACCAGCCCAGGTTGCTCCAAGCCCCATCCAGCCTGGTCTTTAATACTTCCAGGGATGGGACATCCACAGCTTCTCTGGGCAATGTGTTCCAAAACCTGTTCCACGTCTTCTCTGGGGAACCTGTTTGGTCCATGCTACAAATGACTTTTAAACTGTGTGTTGTTGTGACCATTTCCAGCCCTGAGCTTGTTTGCAGTTTCAAAAATATCACAGACTAAGCATAAATACAGACTAAGTCTTAAAATCAGCAAAAAGACAAAAAATTTAAAAAAAAAATTAAAAAATTAAAAAAGTTTTAAATTCCAATATTGATAGTATTGAAAACTGATTTGTGAGATGAAATTTCAATCATACACCTTATACCAGGAGGTGTACGCAAAACTATAGATTATGCACAGTGATACAGAATCCCCCAAAGGCAGATTTATCTTGGATATTTAGTCCACTGAGCTGAACTATTAAAAACATTTCAGGGGAAAAAAAAGAAAGCAAAAAATCCCTTTTTTCCCTCTGAAGTGACATCAGCAGAGCAGCACAGCCCACGGTCAGAGAGGGTGGTAGCTCCAGAAGAGAGGCAGTCAGGATGCTCAAAGTGAAAAGGATTTCCAGGATTACAGACTGATTTCTCATTTCCTCCTCCTTTGCAGCTCCCCCACAAAAGGGAGATGGGCGACAAAAGGGGCTCCTCCCTCCCTCTGGTTAAGGAACTGAAGTGCAACAACTGCTGAAGTTCCACCTACAGACCCAAATAACCTCTTGGACACCAGCACAATGTTCAGGAAACCTTTCTACTGGCAGCTAATTTTAAATTTTAACCATATTTCTTATTTCTCTGCTGCAGCCTCCAGGCCATGATGCCGTGAATTTACTAAACCAAATCTAAAATCACAGGCCCACAACAAACTGAAGAGATGAGGGAGCTGCTAACATTTAACCGTGGCACATCCTTGGGCTTGGGATGCTTCTGAAGTCCTTCAGTGACTCCAAATTTGGGGAGACACCTTCCTAGACTGCTCAGAGCACAGGCTGGAATTTGTGGGGAAACACAGACTCCAGCTCAGGTGTGATCCCCACCCACACGAGGTTATCACAGAATGTCCCGAGCTGGAAGGGACCCCAAGGACCGCCCAGTCCAACTCCTGGCTTTGCACAGAGCCACTCCAAGAATGCCACCAGGTGCCTGGGAGCGTTGTCCAAACATTCCTTGAACTCTGGCAGGGTTTATGTCGTGACCACTGCTCTGGGGAGACTGTCCAGTGCCCAACCTTCCTCTGTGGGAAGAGCTTTTAACAAATATATGGAATTATATATTATAAAAATCCTTTAAAAAACATTGAGCAGGAGCAGTTTGCATGGCTGAGCTGCCGGGTGAGCCCGGGGGAGATCAGCACCCTCCACCCCCTGCCCGGATGGGATCCTGGCGAGCCGGAGCCGCGGCCGGGCTGTGCTCAGCATCCCTCCCTACAAACCCCCTGAGTGCTGGCGATCCCCGAGCCGGGACTGCCACCCGGACCAAATTAAAGAGCTCAGATTTACAAGGAGGATAAAGCCGCAGCATCCCCCGGGGGGCAGCGCCTGCTGCCACCTTGGAAAGAGCTCGGGGACAGGGACCAGCTCTGCAGCTGGATGCTGCGGGGGAAGGGGGGTTGGTGCCGCCGGAGGGATGGCTGCTTTTCCCAGCAGAAGGGATGTGCCATTGCCCCCGAACGCAGCCGAGCTGGCGAGCGCGGTGCTGGTGCCTGTGCCAGCTCCGCGGGGCTGTGCCCGCTCCCCATCCATCTGCGTTTGCAGCCCGTGCCAGCGGCTGGGCAGGGTGGGCCGTTAGAGGGAAAAGTCCACAGCATAATTAAAAAAAAATAATAAAAAAAGAGCCAAAAATCGTGTTTTTTCTTGCTACTTGGATTTTTTTTCCCCTCTTCTGTTTAAAATTCCCTGGTGGGTTTAATCAAACTCAGGAGCTTGGTCAATTTAGGGATTTTTTGGGCGGGAGGAGGGAAAACATTCTTTTTTTTTTTTTCCTAATTCATTAATTTTTTTCTCTTTTTTTTTTGGCTTTTAAAACCAAAGGGAAATAATGGCAGCTTTGCCAAGCAGGTTTTCCCAAGTTCTCATAGCTCTACATTATGTGGCTCTGTGACTGGAGCAGGCTCCAAGCCTGACTTCCAAACGACCTGGAAAGGGTCCTAAACCAATGTGGCTGCAGGCAAGTGGGAGCTCAGCTCAGTGGATGCTGCAGCGCTGGAGGAGACAGACAGGAATCCCAAATTGTGAAATCTGCCTCACCTCCAAAAGGCAGAAAAACTCACAGACCCCAGGCTTGTAGTTTTAAAGGTATTTAGCAACTTTGTTTTCCTGGAGATGTCTGGGTAGGGCTCAGCTTAAAGCTCTTTCACCCAAAAAAAAAAAAAAAAAAAAGAGAAATAAAAATATAAAAAGTGAAAGTTATTCTATCATCTTGTTATCTCCGTGGGAAAAAAAAAAGAAGTGGTAAATACATGACAACAATTGCTTTTTACCTTTCCATCAGTCCAAATATTGAATCTCGCCCTGGCTGAGTCCCAGATGGTGAAGCATTTAACTTCATTTTCTAACCTCTTTTGGGGCTCGGTTTAATTTATTAAGAGGTTACTCTCAGGACAGATCACGCGACGCGCGAGTGTAAATTGAACCCGGTGTATCCGTGATTTACTAACTGGGTGACTTGAAAGCTCCGAGGTGGTGGTTCTGCAGCACAGGAGCTGCCAGTGCGTGCTGGAGAGGGCAGGGAGAGACTCCCAAACGTTCAGGATTTCCTTGCCCACCACGGTGTCACATCTCAGGGCTTCTGGCTGCCTCTCCCCTGAGCTGTGCAAGCAGCGAGCTCAGATTGCAGCTCCTGCCACAGCCTCAGCCCTGGCCTGGAGGGGAACATCTTGGTCATCGCTCTGATGAGCACCTTCAGCTCCTCCACATCCAGGACAAGATCTATTCCCACTTTTTCTCCTCCTGTTGCAGGAATTCACCATCTTTCCTGGCCCCGCTGCTGCCTGTTGAGCTGAGTGTGTACCAGAGCTGGAAATCTGCAACAAATCCTTGTTTTCCAGGCTTTTCACCATCCCTGCTGCTGTCCCACCACAGGTTCCTCAGGGTCACCTGCTCCTCATGGTCATGACACCACCAGCCACACCGATGGTCAGCCTGCCAGTTCCAAAATCCAGGGATCACCCCCTAGATAATGCACTCCTTGGGAATTGAATCCCTTGAAGGAATGACCACCAAACCCAGTGCTGGTGAAAAGCATCACGTCCCCTTCACTGGCACAGCTCTGGGATAAAGCCTTCCTGGATGAGATTGGGAACCTCCAGGCCACTTCCCAGGTGAAGGAAGAGTGACCAGTGACCTCACAGCGAGTGAAAGGAGCAGGATGTGTGCCAGGCAGAGCTGGTGGAGCTCTTTTCTGCTCGGCCGCTGTTTCATTGTAGCTGTTGGAACACACCAGAGCTGTGGTTATTAATTCATTATTATGTGAATCGCAGCTGTTGATCTTGTGTTTTACCCCCGCCAGGAGAAGCAGCCACTCTCTGAGGCTGGGAGTGGATGGGGTTTGGAGCTGGCAGTGCAGGAACATCCACCCAAGCTGGTGGTGTTGGCCAGCGGGGACTCAGGGCCATGGCCATGGCACAGGGAAGGCCATTTGGAATTTGGCCTTTGGACCTCATCTACAACTTCCTGAAGGGTGGCTGTGCTCAGCTGGGGTTGGGCTCTTTCTCCAGGCAGCACTGACAGAACAAGAGGACACAGTCCCAAGCTGCGTCAAGGGAAATACAGGCTGGATATTGGGAAAAGGTTTTTCATGGAAAGAGTGATAAAATGCTGGAATGGCCTGCCGGGGAGGTGGTGGAGTCACCATCCCTGGATGTGTTTAAGGAAAGCCTGGATGTGGCACTGGTGCCATGATCTAGCTGAGGTGTCAGGGCTGGGTTGGACTCCATGATCTTGAAGGTCTCTTCCAACCTAGAAATTCTGTGAATTCTGTGAATTTGGAATATGGGCTGGATCTCCACAGCTGGGGGGAGCTGAAGAGCTGCTGGAAAGGGCTTTGGATCGAGCAAACCTCCTGCTCTGAGGCAGGGCAGGGGAGTGCAGAGCCCCGGCCATATGTTTGAGGCCAGTCATTATAAATTACCCCCACTCCTGCCTCTCTGCCGTGTCCAGGCGTGTTTTATTAGGAGCAGAGATAAACCCCTGCTCTCAGCTCCGTGGGATGGGTTGGCTCCCGAGGTCTTCCCAGCAGCTCTCACAGGTAAACCCAATTCTCCCACCCTGGAGCAGCTCCCACCTTGATCTGGCATTTTGGTTTTCCCTGCCCACTGCTGATACTGGATGTTTAAACCAATTACACAGACATTTAAGTCTCTTTCACATGCCAGCACATGGCCCTTGTAAGCCTGCAGGGTTGGGGGCAAGCAGGGGGGTGTTGGCTTTTGCGAGCAGTGTGTACATTAATTCCAACCTAAAGAGCTGCAGTAAATCACTTAATGCCTGAATCAAGTCAGTTGTTGTTGTTTTGGTGAATTGGGACCATATTGGGGACTATAATAACCTAATAATGGACAGTGCAGGCATAGACCACACTGTAATGTATATTGTAGGGAATATGGTAATAGCCTGAAATGGCAATTCTCCTAAATAAATAGCACATCAACTTACTTAAACCTAATCATAAATGGGACAAATTGGACCCATGTGCAAACAGAAACCTGAGCAGAACGCAGGAGTTAAAGAAGCCATTGTTTCCCAGGCTGACCCTGGGCAGAGAAAGCCTGTGTCGGGTTACATCTGTTAAAATGATTCTAATGCCAGCCCAGCATTTTAATTATAAATATATAAAACATTTAATAAGAAGACATTCTGGGCTTTCTAAGCCTTTAAAAACTGGATGTGGGCGGAGTGGGTAGAATGGTATTCCATGTGCCCCAGACGGAGTGCCAGCGTATAATGATTGAATGTTTTCCTGTAATAAATTGAAAAAATCTGGTTTGTAAGAATGGATCCAAATCACTTGGCATTAGAAAGGTAATTTGTTACCTAGCTTCCTCTTGGAAACGGACTGCTTCCAAGTTTGCTGGAACTTAGTTTCTAGGGACTGTGATGTCCAAAAAGAGAAAGAAAGAGCAACCAGGATGCTCAGGGCTCTGATGTTAAAACACACACAAGCTGTTTTTTCTGCCTCTCTCTTTTTTTTTTTTTTTCTTCTCAGTTTTCCAGTCCTCCCTCTCATGGCTCCAAACACAAGATTCAGCAGCCAAAAAAAGAGGGGAAAAAAAAAAAAAAAGAGGTTACTCAGGACAAAAGCCAGATCTATAGCCACCTTCTTTGTACCTTTCCAAATCTCAAGCCTGCTTAATTATGATTAATTGCCACATGGATAATCAGATACAGTTTCAAAAGGTTGGAGATGACAGTCCAAGGACACCAGGGAAGAAGGAAGGTTCGCCTTTGTTACAAGCAAAAAAAAAAGAAGAAGAAGAAAAAAAAATATACCAGGTCCCTTCCTCAGCCCATAACCTTTTCTTATTTTAACAATTCCAAACGGAATTAATACCATCAGTATATTGTTCCTGCTCCTGGGAATTGAACTTCAACTGTACAATTTCTGCAGCTGTCAGTTTTTGCAGCCCTCCTGTCAATAACGCAATGTTGGGGTGCCCTTCTTCTTGAATGAAAGCGGTTTCAAGTTTCTGCTTTATGTCTGCGCTTTCTGGGTGGTGTGACATGATGAGAAAGTATAAAAAATAATAACAGCAGTTAAAAAGCTTCCACTCTTGACTTAACTGGATCAAATGTAATAGACTACAGTCTTTTCTCCTGATTTCCTCTGCTTGTTTTAGAAAACACTGTGAAAAGTGCAGGAGATTTTGTCTTGCCAGCTCTTTCCTCCATTTAAAATCCCTTTGGCTAAGTCAAGGATCACAGTATGTCATTTCCAGCCTAACAGAAGTGCTGGGCCTTGTTCAGCTCCTATTACTAGGAGGCAAATCCCTAGGTTGCAGGCGCCAGTGTTTCTGCGTTTGGCTCCATTCCCAGTATTGTTTCCTTCATTACATTCCAGAGTGCCTCTCAGCCAGTTAATGTTTGCACTGGGAGGTCCAAATATCCAGCAATCAGCACTGAACTTTTCTCTTTTTGTTGAGAATTGCAGGTTTCAAATGCAATCACTGGCTTTAAAGAAAAACTTACAGGTGAACACAACAGCACTAATTTCCATTTTATTCACTAACTGTTATATTTTCGGCAGTTTCTCCATATGCACTCGTAAAATGCCTTCAGAAGATGTCTGGCTTTTTCAGACCTTGTACAGGCTGGAGTTGTTTAGGAATTTTTGGGGTCAGGGCTGCCCTCTGCACATCACCCCAAAACCCCCATGAGCACAACCCCCACACTCGGGCATTAATGCTGGAAATTCTTCCTAATAATACAAATACACCTTCATTTTTATTTCAAACAGAAATATATTTTAGTGGCTGAAGAAAACGGATGCAATAATTTAGGTGGTGTGAAGGGTCAATGTCAGGCTCGGCCCTGTGAGGTTTGGTTTCTAAATTACTTCTTGGTATAATTTTATTTTCTCTTGGTGTCATTTAATTGATAGAGCAAGGACAACCTGCAGCCTTTTGTGCTGTTTTAAGCATTGGGAGGCACGGAGAGGATCCATAGTTGTTTTTCCCTATGAATATTGAATATTTTCCCAGGTGTCTGATCACAGGTGCTGCTCCCAGGGTGGATGGACACCCCTGAGAGCAGCACCCTGGATTCTCCTGCCACCTGAAACTCCTGTAAACAGCAAGGAAACTTCCTGTAAATGACAGAGGAAAATATCTTTATTTTCAGAGGCTGTGCCAGGCTGCACCTCAGGCAATTTGAATTGTACTATAGGAGCACTGTCAATAAGACAGCCCTGTAAAGTTTCCTTGCTACAGGTTTACTATTGAGTTACAAGAACCAACCGCAGGTCGCGGGCTCGATTACACAATTAAACAAATCCACGATATTTCCTCGTGGGGAAATGGAAAAAAAAAAAAAAAATTAAAAAAATAAAAAATACATCCAGGTTGGGAAATCCTCAGTGTTTTCCATAAGGCCTCCAGCTATGCTTCCACCCATGCTCATATGTCATATGGATGGTGTCACCGTGTCCTAAGGGTGCTCGCTGGCAGCGATGAGATCGGATTCATGGAAGTGGATATGCTCAGGGAGAATACTAATGCTAACTCAGCCTAAATAACAACACTGCCAAAGGAGGCAAGCAGGAGATGAAATACAGCGGATTTCAGGAGGCAACAAGCTCTCATTTATTAAGATCACAGGCATTTTACAGGTTACAAATCATAAAGCAAAAATAACTTCATAATATACAGGTCAGGAATGTGCCTGGGATATTGAGGAACTATTTCCTTGGCAATAATCTGCCAGAGATAGTCGGGAGCGTGCGTTTTCTGGCACAACAAATCACTGCTGATTAATTTTGTCTGCCTTTGTCTCAGGGAAGCGACGAGACACTCGAGTGTGTGTTTTGCACTTACTCCACTTCCGCGCTATTCTTCCTCGGTGCATAATTTTTTTGCAAGATAGGCCAAACACAATGCTCTTTGTTTTACCCCCTTGACATCATTTTTTTTTGCCTGAGCACAGCTTGCCTGACTCAGTTCAAGTCAGCAGAAGCAAGGCACAGGCTCCTGTGGTGGCCCAGCCTGGAGGGTGATGCAGGTCTGGGCACAGAGAAGGATTTTTGGGAGAGGAGCAGCCACAGAGGAAAAATGCACCCAGCAAGGAGGTGTAGAAGGTTCCTTCACCATGGACCTGTGGCAGCAACAACAACAAACTGGAAACTTTTTCCTCTCTGCTGGAGCTCAGGGATAAATCCCAGCTCGGTCATGGAAATTACAGCAAGAAAAGGAACGGGAGTTCCTTGCTGGAGGAGCTGCAGAAGCAGGGCTGGATGCAGCTGGGAAGGGCTGGACAGCACTGTGGCATCATCCCCCAGGCTTTATTTATTTGGATCCTGGAGCCAGCGGGGCTGGATGGTGGTCAGCCTCACACAGGAACTTCACAGCACCCCCTGAATAAGAATACCTATGATAAACACCACAGGCAGCATCAAACCCCACAGCTTTCCTAACATTTACCTAATATTCACCGCTATAAACATCAGCAGATCAGAAATGGAGTCTCTCCAAAGCAGGTGCAAACTTCTCCAGGCTGCCTGTGCTGGTGGTGTGACAGCCACCAGTTATTGTTGGAGTATTCTCTCCACTTCCCTGAAGTTTCAGTGCTGTGGTAAACATTCCCTGCTCCAGACTGGTTATAATGAATCACCCTGAAGGAGGGAATTGAGAGAGGTGTGTGTGGTGAGCCAGGGCTCAGGGGGAGCTGGGCAGGCAGAATTCACTGCTGTGACAAACCCCAAGCAGGAACATCCCGAGGGAGGCAGGTTTGAAGTGCGTTCATCAGAGAGGGGCATTCCCAACCCGGCCTTGGGCACTGCCAGGGATGCAGGGACAGCCACAGCTGCTCTGGGCACCCTGTGCCAGGGCCAGGGAACAATTCCTGCCCAAATCCCATCCAACTCTGCCCTATGGAAGTTAAACCTGCTCTCTTTTCATTTTGATCACTTCAGGTAGAGCAACATCTCCCAAAGCCGCCTCCCACCTCCACATCTCCCAGATGGGAGAAAAATAATGAACCCCAACCCTGTGTGATGTTGCCCCAAAAAATCCAAGTGGAGAAAGCCTCTTCTGCCATCACTGTGGGTGATTCCTGGCTCTCCTACTTGCACTGGAAGAGGGGAGAAAATTTTTGGGGAAGGCTTTTCCAAGTGGGGCTGATGGAAACCTGAAGAGCTGGCTTGTTTCTTTCTTTACCTAATTTACCTTCCACAGAAAATGGCTTTGCTGTTACTGCTTCTGTTGTCAGTACTCACCTCCTACTCACCTTCCCAAAGCTCCCACCTTCATCCTCATCCCTTTTTCCCTCCAGAATCACAACCAAACCAAAACCCTGTTCACAACATTTCTTGCGATTCCAAAAAAAAAAAAAACCTCGAAACAAAACAAACAGCCAGCAGATGCTGATTTTCTCACTTAACTGCACATATTTTAGAGTAATTCTCTCTGATTTTCTCCCAAGACACCCACCTGACCTTCCTTTCTCTCCAGCCTCTCCCAGCAGTGGCCAAACACTTCTAATCATGTAAGATTCAGCCCATGGAAATAAGCTGCAACTAAGACAAATTTACCCTCTGACCTCAAGGCCCTTGAGAAGAGAAACAGAACCCAAACAGAACCCAAAAAATGTCTTTGCTAAAAGGAATGCATTTTCCTTGGAATTTTAGACCAAACCAAATTAATGCTACAAAGAGAAA
This sequence comes from Acrocephalus scirpaceus scirpaceus, assembly GCA_910950805.1. Taxonomy (NCBI): domain Eukaryota; kingdom Metazoa; phylum Chordata; class Aves; order Passeriformes; family Sylviidae; genus Acrocephalus; species Acrocephalus scirpaceus. The sequence continues at coordinate 61,251,041 of OU383781.1, forward strand.
ATTGTAATTTTTTTCTCATTTTTCACAAAACCACAAATAAAATCAAAACAATTTGGTGCTCCTGAAAGGAAGAATGACAAAATGCATTTTCTAAGACTTTCCATGCAGCTAAAAATGGAACATTGTAAATATTTTTTTGCTTCTCTCTACGTAACTGCAAATGATTTACAAGCATGAATTAATCTTTAATTAATGCACTGCAACAAAGCAGAGATCAGTTAGCCCAGAATTTTTCAAAGTTGTCCATAGACAGTTTGGTTGGGAGAGCACCTCCAGAGTGAATCCTTCTACAATTCTGGTGGGAGCCCAAAATCTCTATGGCAACTGAAACAACAACCTATGCAGGAAAAGAGAAAGTTTGGGAAACTGCTGAAATAAATTTTAGCTGCCTTTGCTATCTGAAAATAAGGAGGAGGCTCCACACCATCCGAGCAGTCAGATTTCCTTGTGCCACTGACAGCTTTGAGGGTCTCATGACCAGTCAGGACCAGTTTAGGCCCAGTTTAGGGTGGGCTGAGATGCGGGGACTTGAGCTGAGGTTTCCTGCTCACACCCCAACTCCTGTGCAAGACCTGGGAACAGAACTTCCCAGCCTTTCCCATCCACAAGGAGCAAAGCTTGTGTTTCTCAGTCTGGATTATTATTTTCTTTTTCAGATTAAGGAAAACAGAAACGAGAGAGAAAGAAAATGGGTGACTCACGGCAGCCTCTTTGCTGAAACACATCTGCCCTTGTCCCAGGAACAGGATTCTTAGAGCCTGCATCCAAAATTTATTGCAAAATAAAACCAAAACTTTTAAAAACAACCACACTAAATGATGTTTCTCTTTCTTTTTTTTAATATGTATTTGTGAGGCTATAGCCAGGATCAAGGGGAGGACTGGAAACTCGAGAGAAACAGAATTCTTGTGAAATTTTCAGGCAAATTTTGCAAACCCACACAGGCTCTGTTGGCTGGGAAAACTTCAAAATCATTTGGTGGTTTTCAAAGCTTTGATGTTTCTGGACTTTCTGGGACTCCTTTGGTGTCAGGTCAGTATAACAGCACCCACACCACAACCCTCAGGTAATGCTGTATTTTTCCTCTGGTACTGCTGCTGGAAAAGTGCAGGAAATCCTGTGTCCAATGAAAAGCAAAAATCCTGTGGGCACGTGTGAATCCACTCCTAAATTTAATGGTGCAACTTTTCCATTTTAGGGAAAACACTCCACAGTTTGCTACAATATCACTGCTTCCAAAACACAGATCTTGGGTCTGACTTTCAGAACTTTGGATTTCCACTGCTCTGAGATCAATAATTTATTTGTGCCCTGAATTTATGCCTTGGGAATCACGGAATGGTGTGGGTTGGAAAATGCCCTAAGGACCATCCAGGCAAGCCAGGAGTGCCTGAAGGGTCGATTGTGCAGATCTTGGGAGTGAAACATTGCTACAACCCTGATGTTCCTTTGCTGCTTTCCCAGGGCTTTTCCAGTTGGGATGAGTTGGGCTGGGTTGATTTGGTAGTTCAGGCTGGATTAAGACACTCCTGGTGCTTGAAATCCTGGGATTTTATCTTTCCTTTGGGTAGGAATCCACTGCAATGGGGTGGCCATAGGAGCCCACACATCCCTCCCTACACCTTCTCCTGGAGGAAATTCCTCCAGGAATTTCCTGGAGAAATGGGGATGTGCTGCTGCTGTCAGGACAAGAAATTCCTAAGGATGTTCCTCATTTGGCTTTCCAGGCACTGGCACCAGTGGGTCAGGCACGTTGCTTTTAATATTCTTAATAGTTCTTTTTCCTTGGCTTCTCTTTATTCCCCCCATTTTGAAACCCCTGACAGCCTTTCATCAAAAGTTCCTGACAAACTCCAAGACGATCTAAAATGGGCACTGATAATTTAACACTGTAATTTTATGGGTATTTTAAAGTTCCACCCCCCTGCCACAGGCAGGGACAGTTTCCCCTGGAAAACCTTCCTGATTCAGGAACCTTGCTCGGAACTGGCACAACCCTCAAGCTTGAGCTGCTCCTTAAATCAGGATAACACGATGGCACTGTGCAGTGCCCAGGAGAGATGAGGGAAAAGGAAATCACGGAATCAAGGAATGCTTCTGAGGCAGCTTTGACTCACCCTGAGTGAGAGGGAAGAGATTTGGCTGTGGCTGATTGATGTTTGCAACCTCCCCTTCCACAACCACGCTCGGTGGGAAACACGTGCAGGAGGTGCTCAGGGAGAGAGCGCAGAGGAAAATGGGAGATGGGAGGGAGAGAAGGATGACCTGGTTTTGCTTCCAAGCTAATTTTACATCACTTTAACTATATTTAGTTGCATCTCTATTTAATAGTGCTGCAAGCAGTTGGACTGAGATTTTTATTGTTGTGTTCTCTGAGTAATTTAAATTTCTAAGAGTTTGTGGCAGTTGTTGTTGTTTTTGTTATTTTTTTCCAAAGGCTTCACGACCTTCTTCCATGAGTTTATTTTAGATGTGGTGGAATGTCCCAGAGAAAATTCCAAATGGTCCTTAATAGATGAAATGTTTCCAGAAAGGAGAAATTCTCAGTGGACTATGAAACTATTTTTCAATCATGGTGTATGGCACACAAACCACAGCTGAGGGGGTTTTTTTCAGTAGGAAACTATTGCCCAGTGGGTTAAAAGAAAATAAAGGATAATGGGATTTTTCTGTAAGGCTGGAGCCGCTCGCAGGGGTTTGCTCCCCACTAGATGTCACTGGAACTGTTTGAAATGTTTGGAACAAACAACCCCAAATTCCCCCGGTTTTGGGCTCCCTTACAAACATCAGACTTGGAGCAGGTTCCGTTCAAGCTCTGCTCTGGCACGGGAGGGAATCCAGGCTGGGGGATGTTAATTGTGCCAAGTTCATGGTTTGACATGGATTGGGGGAAAATTCATGGAGTTTGGCAATGTCCCTGGAGATCTTGTCCTTGAGGAAATCCATCTGGAGAAAAGGAGAATGCCTGGACTCAGCCACCATTGAAGGATCTTCAAAGACAGAGCAGGGTCCTGCAAAAAACTGTGTGGCACCTTTAGCTGAGTCAGCAGTGCCCAGTGCTGGGACAGCCACACCATGGAGTGCAGGTGACATTTGGGTGTCACCTGAGCCACCAGCAAAACCAAAAAACCCCAGAAATTTTGAGAAGCTGTGGCCTGAATTTTTCCGTGGCTGTACTCAGATGTTCACCCCATGCCACAAAGGAAAACTCCTCAGATTATCAGGTCCACTATTTAAATCCTCCCTGTAGTTCCAACTGACTACAGGAATCTTCTTCCATTCTTATTCAAAATTCAGTTTAGTGTGATTATGTGGCCATGCATCAAATATGGCAGTATAATATGTCCTTTCATCTACTTGCCATAATACATCCCTTTTAGTGCCACATAAATCCCCGGAAATATCGCTGTCTTCTGCTCTTGAGATCCTTCATGTGCCTCTTTGCCTTACTGCCTTCCTCTCCTATTGTTTCTCCAAGCTGAATTAATTCCCTTTTTTCCCCCCCAGTGTCGCTGCTCTGCTCCTGCTGCTGCTTCTGAGCAGGGGCCAGTGAAAGCAAAGCCCTGCCAGTGCCACCACTCCCAGTGCCACCACAGCCCTCCCAGTGCCACCACAGCCCTCCTAGGGTCACCACAACCCTGCCAGTGCCACCACAGCCCTGCCAGTGCCACCACAGCCCTCGTAGGGTCACCACAGCCCTCACAGAGCCACCACAGCCCTCGCAGGGTCACCACAGACTCCCAGGGTCACCACAGCCCTCCTAGTGTCACCACAGCCCTGCCAGTGCCACCACAGCCCTGCCAGTGCCACCACAGCCCTCGCAGGGTCACCACAGCCCTCACAGAGCCACCACAGCCTCCCAATGCCACCACAGACCTTTTAGAGCCACCACATCCCTCCTGGTGCCACCACAGCCCTACCAGTGCCACCACAGCCCTGCCAGAGCCATCACAGACCTCTTAGAGCCACCACAGCCCTGCCAGAGACATCACAGCCCTCCCAGAGCCACCACAGCCTCCCAGTGCCACCAGAGCCCTCCCAGTGCCACCACAGCCCTCCTAGTGTCACCACAGCTCTCCCAGTGCCACCACAGCTCTCCTAGTGCCACCACAGCCCTGCCAGAGCCACCACAGCCCTCCCAGGGTCACCACAAACCTCCCAGTGCCACCACAGTCCTTCCAGTGCCACCACAGCCCTCCCAGTGCCAGAGAGGAGCCCAGAGATCCAAGCTGCTGGCAGGGCATCTGTTGGAACCCTGGGCACTGAGAATTCCAGGCTTTCTGTGCTGCCAGGCACTGACCCCCAAGCAAACACTGCATTGGACCTGAGGCCATGGAGAAATTCAATTCAAAATTGAGTGACAGAACTGGGATTGTGGGTGTGCAGTTTGGATAGAAGTGTGTGAGATCACAGGGTGGAAAACTGAGAGTTTAAGGGTTTAGAATATACTGATATATATAAAGTGAGGTGGAGGTTTTAGGGTAGAGGCCAGTCCTTCTTTTTCACCTTCTTCATGGGTTTGGGTGGTTTCTTGTAATTGGGTAGAAAAATCTGCATTGCAGGCCAGGGGTGGTTAGTTATTGGGTTAAAAGTAAAAATAATTGAGGTGTCATTTCTTAATTGGACAATTTATGCTTAAAAGACCTGCAGGAGGCCCTGCAGCACAGAGAGGCCCTGGAGCACAGGGAGGCCCTGGAGCACAGGGAGGCCCTGCAGCACAGAAAGGTTCTGGAGCACAGGGAGGCTCTGGAGCACCACCCAGGGCTGCCAAGAGTTCCTGTTCTCATTCCAGTGACCATTTGATGCATGAATGGGTTAATTACTGCAGGCTGCATCCCTTTCGTGTAGCCAAGCACACCCCAAATGCCACCAAGCTCTTCCCATCCTCAAGAGTGCAATCCTGGCACTGGCACCTGCTTCTTTAGAGTCATGGAAAGGTTTTGTTGGGAGGGACTTTAAAGGACACTCAGTGCCACCCCTGCCATGGCATTGACACCTTCCACTGTCCCAGATTGTTCCAGCCTGGCCTTGGGCACTGCCAGGGATCCAGGGGCAGCCACAGCTGCTCTGGGCACCCTGTGCCAGCCCCTGCCCACTCTCCCAGGGAACAATTCCTTCTTGATTTTCTCCTAATTTCCCCCTTCAGTGAAAATTCTCTTTGTAACTCTTTCTCCAGGATTAATCCTGTCGCCACCAAGGCCCCTTTGCCTTGCTCCAGAGAGGACATGAGGGCCACCAGCTGTGCCCTACAGCAGTGACAGGGTCCCACACCCCTGCCCAGCCACCCTCCTGTGTGCCACAGAGCACTTCCTTCCTTTGATTTGTTTAATTAATTGGTAACCTAATTGTACCACCTCAGCACAACCCCTCGGTAGGCATCATTGGGTTATCTGGGAGAAACCCAACAAAAAAGGGTCTGTTCCCTCACAAAATGCCTGCATTAAGTTGTTATGATGTTAAGCCAGCAAACTTTCAACCTATTCAATATTCAGTAAATTTAAGAAAATGAATTGAAGCTCCTTGCCTATTTTAATATGTGCTCCCGAAGACATTTTCCCATTTTTTTATGGTTTAATTAAAGCCTCATGGCAATGGTAGGCTTCTTCCTACCTACTATGCCAGTGGTTAAAAATTACAGGGTTTCGAGTACCCTGCATGGCTTTAATTGCTCTGCTGAAGATAAAAGAGCAGCAATATTTTTATCACAGCAGCAAAATTAAAAATGAGCCCCCACCTTGCCCCTGCCCCACACACTGATGTCCAGACCTTGACTCATGAGATATTTTGGGAATATTTCTTCCTGCAGCATGTCCTGGAGAGGAGAGGAACTTCCCTGCCCCACTATTTATTAATATTTAAAAAAAATAATAAAGTGCAGAAATCTCTAAATAAAGAAAGTCCTGGAAGAGAACATTCAAAGCAGGACAATGCAGAGGAAGGTTACAAGTATATTAGGATAAGGGCACCACAATTATATGAAGAAAGTCTGGAGAGAAAAGATTACATTGTTCTGACAACAACATTTTTCAAACATTTAGACCTTTAATATCATTAATTTAAAGTACAAGATTAAATATTTTATGCAAATATTAGACAACAGCAAAGAGCTCCGCATATTAGGATTTAAAACAAATTGAAAGCATGCAAGACATATTCATTTCTTAAGCAGTTTAGTTAAAAAATCGGTATTGTCTCTATTAGGATTAACTGACAGTAACTCTTTGTGTTCAAATGGATTTAACTTCACTGTGGTTTGTTTTCCCGATATCATTGTCCTCCAATAATCGTGGATAAAGGGAAATGTAAAAGGACAGATCAAGTCAAAATATATCTTCACATCATAAACACAGAATTATGTTTAAATTTCATTACTAAATGGGATTTTGGCTTCATATACCATGGCTAATCCTGCACTATAAAAGATGTGTAAAACCTCCTGACAAATTCTAACAGACTTTGTGGAAGTTGCATATATTGATTAAAACATCAAGCAGCTACATACAAACCAATAATGAATTACTTCTTGTTGGAAGATAAAACTTTGTGATATTTAAAATTACAGACTTGAAAGTAAGTAAAATTACCCCTAATTATGCAGAAGGGAGCAACACCTTAGCAGTAAACAAGATAAGCACCTCAAACAGCACTAATAATTTTAATTAACATTTTCTAGTTTCCTTTCACCTCCTTTCAAGGTCATCTGCTACCTTTCCCTGGTACAACATTACAGCACAGTGTTAAAAACTTACATTCCATCACTAATTGCTTTGATAAGCCAAAAAAAATTTTTCTTTTTTTATTTTTTTTTTCTTTCTAAATCACCGAATCTCCTGCAAAAGCAAATTTTGCAGGGAAAGGTTTTGCAGTGAAATGCTCTCGAAAGTCAGATTCCAGCAGCTGGGATTCCGTTGCTTATTTGGGGCCTGATTCTGACCACCAGAAGTAAAATTCTTCCAGGAATTCTTTAGAAATCCGTTGATATTTCAGGTGTAAATATAAATATTTGGATTGGACCCAAAGTGTTGAATATTCAGATTGCAATCGAAGTTCAAAAGACTCCTGAGGTGTGAACACTGAAAATGGAAATTTGGCCGAACGTGATAATCTACACAGTATTTGTGTTAATTTTTTCTTGAGCACTGATGAATAAATGCATGTTTGAGACTCATGACCTTGCTAAACTCTTTCTTTTCTTTTCTAAAAAGTCCAAAAGTTGGTCAGGAAAGGGCTTTGTTATATCAGTGGGTTTGTTCCGTGCCACAAATTTCATGTACGAGGTCACTTGGAATATAATGTGTAGTGAAAGAATCTCATTAGGCTAAAATGAATGTAAAATGTGTCAATTTGATCCAAATGAGAACTGTAGTAAAACCATGTTTGATGTTCATGTGCAATAAATCTTTAACATTTGTCTGTAAAGTATTAGAGAACCCAGAGGGAAATCTCTATTTGTGATAGCTGCACATTTCCAATGATTTTTTCCTATAATCCTTTGTTGACATTTAGCATATGGCAACAGAAAAGAAGATCCTAAAATGAGAATTATTACTTATTATTCGAAGGTAAACAAGATGGGCACCTTGAATATCAGGGTTTTAGGCTGAAATGATGAGGACATCCCTCCATCAGGAGGAATTGCTCATCTCTCAGTCACTCCTTGGTGGAAAAGTGACATCAAAGGTGCCCTACCTGCCCGTCACTCAAATGTTAAAATGTCTGATGGCCCCATCCTGCCCGTTGGGTTGGATTTTGATATATTCATATTGTTAATTACTGTTGTATTTCAATTTTCTCTCTAGTATTTTTGTTCATTCATAATAGCTTTATGCTTCAGCGGACCGAGAGGACTAAAATGAAAGATTTCCAAGATTTCTTCTGGGAGTAATTTACAAAAGACCACAATTTTTTAATTGCCCCTGATGTTTAGTTCTGGATATCTGGAAGAGGAGAAATCAGCCCAACTCTTTTAGTTGCCACACCAACCGTGGCAGATTTTTATTTCTTTGCTCTCTCTGGCTCCTTGCACACCCCACCATCCCTGTTTTGAGGGCTGTGCTGTAGCAATGTCATGGTGTTTACATTTCTGCAGCTCACACTTGCCTTCACAAGAGAATTATGAGTTATTTGCGTCCCGAAATGTCAGAAATAATTATGAGAAATCGAGGCATTTCATTTGAGCAGCAGAAGAAATGCATAACTTCTGCTGAATGGCTGAACTCGAAGCGCCGCAGGATTGCTGCACGATGAGATCTGGCTCGCGATTATCACAGCGCTTTACAAAAACCAAAACAACCTTACAACACTTGCATGCCAAAGGTTGCAACACAGGCTTTGGCAGGAAACACGAAAACGCTCCAGCATGGGAAAAGTCTCGGAGCAAGCTTGCATCTGTGCTGATTTAGGATTTTACACTGCAGCACCAGCACCTTTCTGAAGCTAAGCTTGACTTTCTGGCCACAGTCGTGGCTGGGAAGCTGCTCAGCATCAGCCCTGACAAAGCCCCTTCCCCATCTCCCCCCAGCCTCTGTTTTTTACAGCATTTGTCCATCTCGTTATTGCTGTGCAGGCTCTTTATCAATAACTGTGGTGTTCTCAGCAGAGTTTTCTTTGGCTTGCTGTCTGCTTTACAAAACCGCCGCATACTTGACAGTTTGCCCCGGTTCAAAATTCTTTGGTCAGAGAAAGCCCGGAGAATGAAACAGTATCTGGTGTTGTAAAATCTTGACCAGATTCTGAAATATTGCCTAAGCCCCTGTCAGCCCGAAGGTGATTTCTCCAGGTCATGGTTTAGAGGGAATTGATGGGACAGTCTGGGACTGCTCAGGCTGCACTATATCTTTTTCAGGAGTGCACGTAGTCACCTTTAGCACTCACTGCTCTCCAGTCCTCTCTGCTTTCCACAGCACATTTGCCTCCACACATAGATTACAAGCTAAACATAGGGAAAGCAATCCAGAAAAACAGACTCTCTGCTTTTTTATTCCTCTGTTTCTATTGCAGGAATTATCAATTACCAAATTACCCCAGGGAAAAATCCACCTGAGGCTGCAGCAGAGAGAACAATACACCCTGCTACATCAAACAGCTCATCCCAGTGCTCCCAGCACTCTCCCAGTGCTGCCTGGTCCATGATCCAGCTGCAGAAGATCTGCAGGCACAGGGATCTGAAAGCTCCATCAATCCAAAGGGCAATTTGATATAAAATACAAATCCAAGTGTTGTGCCCATCCTATCTAAAAACCCAGAGAGGGACCAAACTCATGGCACATCCAGCAACTCTAAAATGTAAAAAACCATAATTTATGCTAAAAATTATTTTTTAATCTATCTGATTATATAAATATATAGATATAAAGATAGATAGATAGATAGATAGATAGATAGATAAATAGATAGATAGATAGATATACCCTAATATAATTTCAAACTGAACTTGTCAATTAAAAGGCTCTGGGCAAACATAAACATTTTTTTAATATTCTCATTATCAGACTGGAGTAATTCAAGAGCTTCCATCAACAAGTGCTTGATATAATTTTAAGTTCTGCTTAAAATCCCACTGAAACAAAACACAACCTTTGGTTCTCTGCCAAATAAGGGGAAGATCTGAAGAGGAGTCAGAATAGCTCGTCCAGCTGACTATTATAAATTATAAATTATAAATCATTACATTAAGTTCCATATATTTATGACACAAGCTCTGACTATTGCACTTTTGCAGGGAATTTTCCTGAAGGCGAATCACAGCAGACCTGCTCATTCCTTTGGAGAAACTGCTCTGGCCCTAATAAGGCCAATAACCCTTCCAGTTTGGTGGCAACTCCTACAGACTTAATTAGGAAGAAAAAGACCTAATTCTGCGTTTTTCCTTACCAACCCCAGGCTTTTTTTGTACTGCATCACTACTTTCTTTAAATTCTCAGCGTTTCACCCAGCTCTGGGCAAGCCAGGAGTGCCTGAAGGGTCGATTGTGCAGATCTTGGGAGTGGAACATTGCTACAGCCCTGGTGCTCCTTTGCTGCTTTCCCAGGGCTTTTCCAGTTGGGATGAGTTGGGCTGGGTTGATTTGGTAGTTCAGGCTGGATTAAGACACTCCTGGTGCTTGAAATACCAGACTGGTACTAAAGGGATTTTTATCCTTCCTTTGGGTAGTGACTCGGCAAAGCCACGGCAATGGGGTGGCCATAGGAGCCACACATCCCTCCCTACACCTTCTCCTGGAGGAAATTCCTCCAGGAATTTCCCGGAGAAATGGGGATGTGATGCTGCTATCAGGAAAAAAAATTCCTAAGGATGTTCCTTATTTGGCTTTCCAGGCACTGGCACCAGTGGGTCAGGCACGTTGCTTTTAATATTCTTAATAGTTCTTTTTCCTTGGCTTCTCTTTATTCCCCTCATTTTGAAACCCCTGACAGCCTTTCATCAAAAGTTTCTGACAAACTCAAAGACTATCTAAAATGGGCACTAATAATTTAGCACTGTAATTTTATGGGTATTTTAAAGTTCCTGGGTATTACCATTAGTTTATGGAATGATTTTTCCTCCTTTTCCTTGCTCTTTTTTCCCATGTTCTTATGGAATTATAGGTGAAATGTATTTCTTGGCTGCTGTTTCATCTTTTGTTCATACAGTTAAATATTGCACTGCTTCAAGATTGCACGAGGCCCCCACATTAAAATTTTATTGTATTTTTGTATTTATTTTTGGCCCGGATCTGGGGGCCTCTCAGGTCCAGGTCTTGTGTAATTTTATTGGCTTGTGGGTGGAGGAAAGAACAAAAATGAGGTTTGTGGCCAGAATGTTATCTTTGGCCATAGGCAGCTATTTGGGGGCCTGATTCTGCTCTGATTCATAAGCAAGTAAATCTCGAGCAGCTCCAGCGAAAATGAAAAAGCTCCAGTGATGTAAACCCGATGTAAATTAGAGGAGAATTACCTCCGGGGTGGATGCTATGTAAGCGTTTTGCTATTTATGATTTAGCTGGGAGCTGTTGACTGGCCTCTCTAAAGATAAGAGCCACCTATAACTCAGTTGTGAGCATCTTTTCCCCTTTTTGACTAATGTCTGCTTGCTAAAAAAAGATTAAAACCGCTTTTTTTTTTTATGAGCTCTGAGTAACAGAGCTGAGACTACAAAGCTCATCAAGCTGAGAACCGCAGCTGAATTTTGGTGACCTCTCCCTTGACTGAGAAGCACCTTATTCTCCCCTACAACCTTTAAAACCTGTTGAATTCAAGTATTAGAATCCATGGATTTCAGGCTTAATCTCTTTGTTTTATGAAATGCTTTTTACATGGCCACCACTGAGCAAGTGGTTGCCCATCCCAGCGTGAGTCACGGCCACTGCATCCTTTGCTCCTTCCTGCCTGGTTTGCATCCATCACCACAGCCCCTTTCCTCCCCAAAACCTGTGTCCCCCTTTCCTCTTTGCACATTTATTCCTGTCAGGAGTTTGGCTTGGAAATGACTTCTCCTGCGAGCCAAACCTTCTTATTCTACACTTTAAAATCCTTATGAAATTTGGCTCGCCTTCCAAAGCTAAGCCTCAGCTCCCTTGTTACTCCTCTAAATATAAAACATTTTTATTGCATTAAGCCATGTTGAAAAGAAAAAGGGAAAACAGGGAAAGGGAAGAAAGCAAATCCCTGCCCCCAGTGTGAAGGGAGAGGTCGGAATTCCACAGGAATGGATCAGGTCTTTGTTTTGTCGCGGTATTATCCCCCTCGCACGCACTTTCCGCTCGCTCTCCGTGTTCCTCTTTGAGCATCTCCCACTCTGGAAAACCCAGTTAAACTCATGGCTGAAGGAGTTGTTCCCAGGCTGATCCAGAGAGTTTGGGAAATGGGAAAAGCCATCCCACCATTGATCCTGCTGCCTCACTTCCTAAAGAGAAAACTGTTTTCTGGGGAGCTCATTTAACACCTTCCACCTACATCAAACTTAATTTTCCTGTATAGCTTACGCAACTTTGAAATGAGTTATTCATAACTTTCAGTCATTATTTCAAGTGTCATTTTAATCATTTCCACAGAGAAGTTTCTTAATATTCCCAATAATGGCTCTTGTCACTTTAAATATTAAAATTCGCATTAGGGATTCCCTTGGCTACATCTGCATTATTTGCATTATAGATTATGTGCATGTCTCAGTCTATATATATGTATATATATATAAAAAAATTTATATACATATACGAATTTATGAACTTTGAGGAAAATTGAGGCAGTTTTAAATGATCCCCATCTGCTTCAAAAGTACTATGACAAATGCCAAAGTGATTAGTGATAAATAAGTTCCCAACACTCCAAAATTAAAAGCTCTTAATTCTCAACTTTAAATAAATCCTTATTGTATAGCAGAAATAATTCCTCACAAAGTGTTTCCAACATTCAGAGAATGCTTTTAGGACATCCAGCATTAACATAATTTTTTCGACTGCAGTTCTCACAGGACATCTGATGAAGTCTCTACCCTTAATTTTAATTGCGTAGGCTGCATTCTTAATTAAAAACTGTACAAATGGATTTTATGCCATGCCAAAAGAAATCTGAGTTCATTAGTTATAAAACCCTTTAAAAATTGATGTAAATATGTGAATTCTCTAAAAGTTTGAACTCAGCGTCCTCATTTATGTCGAGTAGCCTTTTATCTAGAGAATAATGAAGTCAATACAAATTAAGATAGTCTGAGTTTTACTTTTCCCTTTTCTTTCTCTTTTTTCCCCTTTTTTTTTTTGGTGAATGAGGGTGATGGGAGTCAAAGAGTGTGGGGGTTATGTCTTTATGTCATGATGTTTTTCCTTGAAGAATCAAATTCATTTAAATCTGAGCTGTGAAGAAAATTAGAGTGGGAAATGCACTGACCCTTTTGTACTGGGTTATATAAATATAAGTTCATATATCTTTTATTAATTCTTCATATTAAAACAAAATCACATCATCTCGAGCCAATAAACCTAATGGAAATCTGTCAGACTGGAACTTTGGAGGAGAGCTCTGGACATCGCTTAAAGAAACACGTGCGCCTTATTGATTTTTATTTTAAAATCGGAGGGTTGTTAATTAAAATGCTTTTCCATAACTTGTCAAGCCTTCAAATAACAAATGGGAAACTCTGAGAGGTTTGTTTAACCTGACAAATTGCTGACCTTTCATTCTGCTGGCTGCTCATCTGGCTGCACGGGACCTTTCCCTTCCCCTTCCCTCTCCAGCATGTGGGAGGTATCGTGCTGCCTCTTCCAGTGGGTGCCACCAACCTGACCCTGCCTGTGGTTCCTCAAAAAACCACTCGTGGTCTTAAAAACCATGGGAATGAAGGGCTGGGGCAGAGCTCAACTTTTCCTGAGCTGAGAATTTATCTGCAGGACCTCACTCCGTTTTCCAGCCTATGCGATTGGGAAGAGGCATCCAGGAGGTACCTTTGTGCAAAGAAAAGGTAGAAGTGAAATTGAAATGATGGTAATGCCACTTAGCACTCAAACTCAGAATGTTTACTGCTATCCTATCAAAAATGCAAATTAAACAATAAATAAAATCCCTGTGTTTCTTTCCGTCCCCTTCTGTGGTTTGTGCCTTTGAGCATCTCTGTCCCGGCCGAGTGTGGCAGCAGGGATGTTGAAACACCACATGAAAAGCTGTGGAAGTGCTTGTGACGTTTCCAACACGAGCTGGGGCAGGAAGCACCAGAAGTCTCACAGGACAGATGTTCTCATGAGTTTCCAATCCAGTTTGGCACGGGAAAGAATTCTGGTAGATTTGGGACAAACCTCAGATTTCCTCATTGTTTTGTTTTTGTTAAGGAGCAGAGTTCAGGCAACAAAACCACCCTACCTTTTGAGATATTTCCATGACTGCCTCCTAAAGATGGTGAAAAAATATTCCATTGTAATTGAATATTTTGTAGTAGAAGCATTACAGGTTGGACAGAACATCAGCTTTAAACATCCCATAATATCCCAGTTTCTAGAGAATTAAACCAGATCACTCAGAAAGTAGAGATGGACACGGAGTAGATCAGGTTGCTTAATTCCCCTTTCCTGGAAGTGTTCAAGGCCAGGCTGGATGGGGCTTGGAGCATCCTGGTCTCATGGAAGGTGTCCCTGCCTGTGGAACTGGATGATCTTTATGGTCTCTTCCAACCCAAACCATTCCATGATTCCATGAGGGTGATGTCTAAACTGGTTTGGGGTGATTTAAACTAAAATTTGATGGCACTCAGGCACTGCCCAGCTCCTCTCCCACAGCACCAGAAATGTCCCACACCCTCTGGTATGCAGCTCACTGTGTCCAGCCTTGGCAAATGCTGGATTCCATATCTTATATTCTGCACCTTTTAACTTTATGCTTTGGAAATTATACAGAACAATCAAAAAAAAAAATCTTTAAAGTTGGTATCTGCTTAACTTTTTTCAGTTTAACCAGAGAAAAGTGAGACATGAACCATATCCCTGTCTAAGTGCAGGAAGATGCTGCACCCAGAGCACACTTCAGCCTGCATTAACTCATCTAACTTGAATTAAAATAAGTACCAGAAAAGCAGGGACGTTGTGTGGTCCCAGAAGAAGAAAATCCACTTTCCTGACACTCCAAGCACTGCTTTTAAAGAATTGCAAGAGGATTCATCTGCAAAATGCAGATGGATTCATAAAATCAGTTCATGCACCTATTTCACAGCAGCCAAGCCCGCTCCTCCTACAGCAACTGCTCTGTGAATGAAGCCACAAAATGTTTGCTAAGCAGATCTTTGGCCCCGTGTTTTTAGCAACCTTCCAGATTTTATGCCAGCTCCATGGTCTACCCAGAAGTAAAGGAAAACATTTGGTCTACAGAAAAATTTACAGAAATGGACACAGTCCTGTATAATTGATAGTTTTATGAGACTGAACTCTGTAAATTTTTTTAATCTTATCCCTCTAGATCCAGTTTATGTGCACATTTGAACAATGACTTCATATCCTTTCCAAACAGAGATTCTGGGATTCAGTCTCGTCATTTGGCCAACACAAATCCCCGAGTGCCAAGAATTTCTAGTTTTGTTTTGCTTCATGTTTGTCTTTCGCTTGTTCTTTTACAGGATTCCTCATCAAACCAGTCAGTCAGTGGAATGATTCCAGTTTGCACCAGAAGAAGATGTGCAAATCCTTAAATCATTTTGGAAAAGTTAGGATTTTTGTTGTCTCTGACTTTCACCATGCAGGTTCCAACTGTAAGATTTAAATCTTTACGTGCACTACAGGAATGAGTTTGCAGAGGATTTCAAAGGCTGAACAGTTTGCTTTGTGGGCCATCTTCACCAGCAGACCAGGAGGAAGGCTGCTGGAATATTCAGACACCTCTCCATTTGTTATCCCTAAATTCATGCCCTGCTCTGTCAGAATCCCATGACTTCCACAGCCATGCAGGGAGTGTACGATATTTATCACACTTTATAGCCAAGTATTTTTCACAAGATGATTCTTTTTGGATTTGGTGTTAACTGCAGCCACAAAAACACATCTAATTTTTTTTTTTTTACAAGAGGCTACTTTTCCAGCTGAACCAGAACCCTGAAGCTGAGCGCTGACTCCCAAGAGATTATGTTGTATTATGTGACATAGAGTCCACTAAAGCCAAAATCTCCTTTAGTTTAACTCTTTTCCCTATATGTGGACATACAATTGCAATGCCTGAATATGGATCTTATGGATGAACTTTTAGAAATTTGTAGAGCATTTTGGCCACAAAATGGAGAATGATCCTCTTCCTTCCATCATTTTTTTGGGTGGGTAAGTTGAATTGTTTGAGGTGATGCATTTTGCAGACAGGTGGGAGCCCTGGTCTCCATGTGGGATTAAAGATCCTTTGAAACTCACATGATAGTTGGTATTTGGGTGCTGATTTTGTGATGAAAATGTGTGTGTTTCTCTGCCAGTGGAGAGCAAAAGGAAGGGAGAGGTGATAAAGAAACACAGGGTCCAAGGGCAATATGATCCCATTAGCATGGCAGTAAAGCTGAGATAATTGGGAAGTGGGTATGAATGATACAAACACATCTGGGAGGTAAAAATATCTTGGACAACATTCAGTTTGGCTCATAGGAACATTCTGGTCATTCATCCTGATGCCTTCAAGCTCAAAAGCTTCATTTTTCCTTCCCAAAACCATTCCCAACAAGGGCCAGCAGTGCCTTTATTTTTTGTCTTTAAACTGCTGGGTGGTGTTTTGATTTGTTCCTACACATTTATTGTTCTCATATCTATTTTTTCCCCCTAAATCTGTAGCTGAAAGAAAGGCAGAGGACCTAAACCAGGTTGTGTGATGCTACCAGCACGTGAGTCAGTGGACCAAAGGTTTTCTTTGGATTCATGTTCAAATTCATGTTTCCTGAAGAGAGACTGGAGAAAACAGGGAGGATTTCCAGGGTGAGGAGGACCACGCACTCCCATTGTCACCAGGATTTTGGATAGGGGTCACATCCCTGCTGACCATTCCACGCTGACCACAGCAGATCCCTTTGGTGGTAACAGCTTCTGATGAACATGACTAATCCCAGCAAGATCTGAACCAATAACCCCGAGGTGAACAACTTTGCAACCTCTGAGCATTTTCTCAGACTGCCTGGGTTGATATTTTAGTTCCCAGACCCCCACCCCCTCCTGGCTATAAATAGATCTCTGCTTTTAAGATTTTGCTTATTTTGCACAATGTATCTTGTCTGGAACACAATTTATATTTTATCACAACAAGCAGCTACCCCATTAAGCTAACATGTATTTTTCCTGAGGTAATTAACGTACATGCCAAATTTGACAAGAGATACGTGGTGCGGTTACGGGACATATCTTAATTTAATTAACTGTATTGGGTTCCAGAAATCACAAATATAGAATTTCAGTACTTATCCATCTGTGAACTGAACAGCTTTCAAAAAAACCCGTGTTTGTTATTTTCTCCCACCATTACTTGAACCAAAAGTCACAATAGAAGCAAAATTATTTTTAATGTAGGTTGAAATTTGAGTTTGGGCTGCGAGTGTTTACAAATATTAATTGACCAACGAACCCGCAAGTTGCTTGCCCTAAAAACAACCACAAGAAACCCTTAATTACCAAATCCTGTTCTCTTATTTAGCTTCTTTCTTTCATGGTTCAAACTGGCACAAGAGCCAGGCAGCTCAAGAAAGCCAGGAGAGCTCGGCCATGAGAGGATTTTAATTTATTGACGGCTCTTGCCCTACTGTACAGTCAGCGCCGCTATTCGAGCGTAATGGATGGAACAGATGTTTGACACTGCAGCACCTCTTCATAACTTCACCCTTCAAAAACAGTTTTACAAGTGCTCGCTCGCGTTGGTTCCCATTCAGCACAGGAAGCTGAGGTCATGCTGAAACATGAGGCCCGGGCAGGAGCTTGAACTCATGTGCACTGCAGCTGGGCCCGCGCCCTCCGAGCGCGTTAGCGATCCGCGGAGCTGCCGGCGTTCCCAGCGTGGGGACAAAGGGATCAAACTGTTGACACCACCCTCACTGTAACATCAGGGGAAAATATGAGCCCAAACATCAAGGTTTCCCGGCGGTTAATTCTGTTCATCGCCGATGTGGCCGTTTTTTAATAATTTCTTCGGGTTTCTGTACCAACGCTGAGACGTTTTCTGGACTGTGTTTTTCTTAGTATTGCCTAGAAGCAATAATTCAAAAAGCAACTGACGTTTCTGATATTCTGAGCTTTATTTTTTTTTTTTTTCTAGATGATTATTTTAACACATGCTCATCTCTGGATCTGTCAAAAAAATCTTTCCAGGCGTACAGTGTAGGTAATTCTGTGGCTTGTTTTAATAAAGATAACATAAGGTTTGTGCAGTTGGAGGTGCTGATTACCTTCTGTTACTTTCCCTGGGAAAACAATTAAGGCATTTAGGTTGGGAGATTTGGTGCCCAATTTGGAAAACCAGAGCAGGGCACCAGCCTGATGTGGTTGGAAAACCCATATCAGAAGTTTTTCTCCTACTGTAACTTCAGCTCCTTCCCAGTACAAGCGCCCTGACAGCCTCAGGGATTTCTCCAGCACTTTCATGAAAACTAATACCTGCCTGCAGCAAGCTGCTGCTCATCTCCCAACACCAGCACTTGGGCCTTGAACTTTCTGCATCTTTGCTCTCTGGCTTCCACGTACCTTCATATATAATTGTATTTCTGAACTTCCTCTTAATTAAAGTCAGCCCTTTAGTGACTTTGTGGCCCACTCTGGAAGGAAATCTGGCTGTATGGTGGTAGCTACGCAGCGCAAAATTATGGTTTAAAGTGCTGAAATTGTGTCAGCGGGGCTAAAAATGAAGGTTTCTGCAGTTAACTGAAAATTGAAATGCCAAAACACAGTTTGGTCACAGATGTTCCTGCAAGGCTGGACTGGACAATCACTTTTCTGCCCACCCTTCAAAGCATTCTAAAGGAAGGAGTTGGGTTTTTCCTGGTAAAATCATATATTTGTTATGCTGCTTCTCCAAAGCATCTGTAGGAAGCTCTCCCCAAAAAAGAATCTTCATTTCCTGCTCCAGCTGCTCTCATGGGCTGTGCAAAATAAAAGTCCACTACTTCCTTCAGGAGGCTGTAAAATCTTCTGTCTGTTATAGCAGAAAGTGGCCCATCACATGGAATTCCCTAAAACTCCTGGAAATGCATTTTTGTCTTTGCCTGCCTATTTCCATGGTGATAATATGCACTATTAAGAACAAAATATCTCTTAGAGCAAGATAACATGAGTATTTGTGGAATAACACCTTCCTGCACAGCAGCACGAGCCTGGGGTTGGCAATTCCTACTGTGTTTGTTCCCTCTGTACCCAGAGCCATCAGCACGGAGGGCAGGAGCCAAGGAATCATGGAATGGCCTGGCTTGGAAGGGACTTGAAGGATTATCCAGTTTCAAATCCCTGCCAAGGGACACCTTCCACTATTCCAGATTGCTTCAAGCCCCATCCAACATAGCCTTGGACACTGCCATGGATCCAAGCTTCTCTGGGCACCCCACCCTCACAGGGAAGAAATCCTTCCCAATATCCCATCTAACCCTGCTCCCTTGTCCTGTCACTCCAGGCCCTTGTAAAACATCTCTCTCCATCTTCCTTGTAGCTCCCTTCAGGTACTGGAAGGTCACAATTAAGTCACCCTGAAACATCTCCACACTGGACAATCCCAATTCTCCCAGCCTTTCCTCACAGGAGAGGTCAAAAATATCTCCAAGGTCATCAAGTCAACCAAATTCCACCATGCCCACTAAACTTCACAAAATATTGTGAAGTTTTGGTTGCTAGCAGTGCCAACACTGACCCTGGCCCTGAGGGAGGGACAGCAACCCATGGACCATGGGCAGAGGTTGTGCTCAGCGTTGTTTGCATTCCTCTTCCCATAAAAAACACTAGAAAAACCCACAGAATCCTCCTCCCTCTGCCAACTTGACCTGATCTCAGAGATGTCCCTGCTCAGGACAGGGGGGCTGGACAAGAGACCTCAAGGTCCCTTCCAACCCAAACCATTCCTTGTCCAGCTGGTTCCTCCTCTGCCGTGCCTGGTTTAACGCAGTGCCTGGAACAGCCCTGCCTTCCAAGGGCCTGACGTGCACGGAAATGCCTTTGCTGTGTTTTCAGGGGGCTTTTCATTGTGTTTTTCTCCCCCTCGCATGCCCCAGCATGATCCCACTGAATCTAACCACATGGTTGGAGCAACCCTTCCATCCATCCCATCTATGCAAGAGGGGAAAAAGTCCCACGTGCGGTTTTTGGCTTTGTTTTCTCAACCTTGAGCAGCTGTTTGTTTGTTCTGGGTCTAACCACAGGCCCTGGCCCTAGGAGTTGTGTGATGAAGGACAACCAGATCAGTTTTCCTCTTGCTCTTTCTTGTCCTCTTCAATTGATAACCCGTCCTGTCACTGGCATGGAGAAAACACCAAGTTGAAATTTTCTCCATTCCTGGGGGTTTTCCACAGGGTTTGTGCCAATGTGCAGCTGCAGGGGCAGTTGGTTTAAAACCTGTGGAGAGTTTAACAGCACGCAAAGGACAAATCCTACAAACCCTCACGTTTCACATTTGGTGGCCTCGTTTCTTTGGAGCGGGAAAATGCACGATAGGAAAAATTTCCCAATTAAAGACAAGCCTGCATAGTTTGGTTTGTTGATAGTCTTGCAAAAGCAAACAAAACAACTCCTCACCAAGGTTTGCTGGAAGCCCATAGCTTTTTTCCTATGGGAAAACAAGGCTGTTCCGTGAAATTGTGGGGAAAACTTGAGCTGACAGCCCAAGATTAAATTCACTTTCCTAACTCGGAGATGGCGACAAGTTTAACAATTCTGGCTTGGCTCGGAGCGTTTGGGGCTGTGGCTGTGCCTGCAGAGGACATGAGTGTGACGCCAGGTCCAGGCTCCAGAGGTGACCACAGGGTCCCTTTTTCCCAGGCAGAGGAAGAGCAAACATTATTGCAGGCAGAAATCTCCCAGAAAGGCAGAATTTTACCGTGTTTCTGGAAAATAAACCAACCCCACGGAGTGGCTGTTTAGTCCAGACCAGCCAAGGGACCATACTAGGCAGAAGATGTCCTTTCCTTGTTTAAAAGAACATTTTGAAATGCTCTTCGACAACAATTTGTTTAAAAAAATAGAGACAGCACCTTTCCAACCTCAGCATTTCTGTTGGAGGAGAGGTCCTGTGAAAATTGCTGCTCTAAAAGTTATAGATGGTGGAGTGGAGTCTGAGGCAGCTCGTGGAGACACCAGGATGTCAAAATGCTCACCCTTCTGTCTCTCTGGCCTGAAGTGGGGACAGTTACATGCTTTTTAACCATTTCTGTTAGAAATTCTCAGGTTTAGTCATGCCTTCAGAACCTGAACTCCTGCTCTCATGGCTACTTCTGATATTGCACCTTGGTTGAAGTCTTAGCCCAGATGTGAAACGAGATTTCTGTGCTCACAAAAAGTTCTAAGGTTTACAAGGAGCAAACAGAGCAATGTCAGGCTCTGGGTAGAGACCACGAGTGTGAAATCGAATTCTGCCACTAAATTGCTGCCTTTGCCTTAACATTGCAAGCCATGCTCTGGAGTTTATTTGAACACATAAAATATGCTCAAAGTTTAGCAGCACCACTGTGTAAAGAAGAGTTGGATGAAGTATATATTTTTAAATACAGCAAGTAATAAAATGTTACGTAAATTCCCAGGAATATCATTTTGGGGCAAGCACAATAGAATGCTTAATGTGTATATTCCCAGGTCTGTTGTTTTTATTCCTCTTTTTTTTTCCTTTCTCCTGATTTAATCTCCTCACCCAGATGATGGTTGGCACTGTGGGAGCTGTGAGGGAGAGGATACATCCACAGACATTTCCAATATCATGGCTGTGGGACAAGGGATGTGAGGTGCTTGCAAGGTGCTGCTGCATCTCATCTCCACTGGTGCAGCTGCATCCAGCAGTGGAGACAGCCCAGAGCTGCTCTGTACAGGGTGGGATTGTTGTTTGCAAAAGGACTGCTGAAAAATAAAGGAAAATGTAAAACAAACTCGAAAAAAAAGGCAAAGATTCCTTGTCAAATTAATTTCCTCCGAATTTATTTCCTTTTCATTTAACTTGGTTGAGAAACATCCCCGTGGGCTTCATCAGAAAATCAATCTCTCTGTTTTAAGTCCTAAATGGAGTTTTAAGTAGCTCGTCCTGACATTCAAAGCTCCATGAGATGCCCACATTCTCATCAGGGTAGTTCAGATGTCATTCAGAGCCATTCCTGCAGGTCTGAGAGAAAAGCTGGAGGCAGAATTCCCTCTTTCCAGACCAACCCTTTGGGTCTGAGTCAGGTGATGTCGCCTGTTCCCTTTACAAACCTTCCTGTGGTTGTTTTTTTTTTAGGGATAAACACCCAAATTTAGGATCATGCCTTTCAGTGAGTAGTTTCATGCTTCAAGAGGGTTTTGTTCCCTGGCTGCAAATCAGATTTTCCCCTTTTGCAACACAGGGATGCCCCAGAGGTCTCACATGCCTATTGGTTACCTGCTTTTATGCTGCTGCTTTCCAAAGAACTATTTTGAAGTTATTTCAAAATTAAGAACTGCTCTAGGATACCTCTGAAATGATGTTCCCAAACTGCTCCCAGTTCCTGCTGCAATCCCAGTCTTTTCAGAACTACCCATTCTGGAAATGGGAATCTATATTATATGGACTCCCAGTAGGATAAATGCAGACCAATTAAAATAAAAGAAGGGAAAATTAGGATAAAATTATGGATAAAATTGTTCCCTATGAGGGTGGGGAGGCACAGGGTGCCCAGAGCAGCCCCTGGATCCCTGGCAGTGCCCAAGGCCAGGTTGGACATTGGGGCTTGGAGCAGCCTGGGACAGTGGGAGGTGTCCCTGCCATGGCAGGGGTGGCACTGGATGAAATTTAAAGTCTCTTTTAACCCAAACTATTCCATGATTCCATACAAATCCCAGGAGACATATTAAGGAAAAAAAAAACCCAAACAGCCTCTGACATTAAAATTGTTGTATTTCATTTCTTTCTGTGATTTCTAGAATATTAATTTTTAGTTCTCATGAAGTTTTAGCAATTGTACCTCAGAGAGACATGTTACTTTATTAAGTAGCATCAAACAAATATAATAATAAAAATTAGTCCAGTGATCCAATTTAGCTATTTCTACTTATATTTTTATATTATTATATAATTTATATAATTATATATATATTTATATTATTACTTATATCTACTTATACTTATGTATATTAAATACATAAATATATGTATTTAATAAATACTGATTAGTGGGTACTGTTGAGCAATACATCTTCCATATTTTATTTGACTCGTCAGCTAACACAGAGCAGTACTGAAAATATAAGAGTTGTTAAAATTGCAACCCTTTGGCACTGAGCAGAAAGTTTTTGGCATACTGAGAATAACTTTTGGTACAGTTTGCTGCATTTGCCCACACGGTAGAATTTATTTTGGCAAGTCTTACCTGTTCATCTCCCGTGAAATTCCATGGGCTGGAAGAGTGCCCTCCTAAAGAGAGAAATCTCAGCATCCCCAGTGAGGGGCCAATTCCCAGCCCTGCAGCATCTTCAAATGGGATTTGGCAGAGGTCTGCCTTTTTGGGATTTGGATGGATGGAGTTTTCCCTCCATGCAGCACAGCACTGGCAACATGCAAGGCTGCAATTCCCTCTCATCCATTTCCCTTCTCTGAGTGAAGAGAATTTGGGGCTCCCCACAACAAATTCCTGCCCAAGAGCAAAAAGCCTGGAGGTAACAGAGCCTTTCCACCTCCTCCAGGCCTGCAGGTAGCAAAGAGAGCCAAGAAATCATCACTGAAAGCACAGAGAGATGGGAAAAGTCCCTTCCCTGCGCTGGCCTGGCTTGCAGAGTGAAGGTAATCAGGTGATGAGGACCCAGCAGATGATAATTAATAAGCTGAGATTTCTCTGTCTGATTTACCTGCCACATGTGGAGAAACCTCCCAAGGAGAGGAAGGGCTGTTCTGCAGGAACGTGGAGGATTGGACTTTTCAAGAGCCATCAGTTCCACCTGATGGAATCTGGAATCCTCTCTGAGACTGGGACAGGTGTTCAAGGTGGGATTTCAGCTCTTCTTTTCCTCCATGGTGCTCTACATTTATCCCAGAAAACCCAGCCAGGGGGTTTAACTCCCAGCTAACATCACACCAAGGAAATCAGTGGAGTTAGACCTCAAGAACATGGAAATCTGTGTCTCTACAATTCAGGAATAGATTATAGGTGGGGTTTTTTTAAGGAAAATAACAGGAAACAACTCAGTCTAACAGACTTCTGTATATGAAAAAAACCCCTTAAGTTAAAACCTGCTGTTACACATTTTGCACACAGAAATATAGATTTTTCTGTATGTATTCAACAGGATCCACACAAATTGAAGATAATTTGGGAGGACTCTTTTTAGGAACTACACATCCTGAATTTAAGCTCTAAATCGTGTGAGACCTTTCCTTGACTTCCCTATGAAAGAGCTTGCTACAAATACATAGAAATAAAATCATTAAAATGTTAATATAACCTATAAAATCAAACAAAAGGCCTGCTGGAGACTAGGTCAAACCTAAATCGTATAAAAAATCCTTTCTTAAAACAAAGTCCTGGAGATCTGAATAATTTTCCTTTTAAAATGTCAGTCCCATCTTTAGGTTTGGTTCAGTTAAATTTGGAGCAGTTTTCCCTAATGAAAGGAAAGAATGAATATAAACACAATTTCAGTAGGACTTTGGGATTCCTGACTCCTGTCTCTTTAGGGAGGCTGTTTTTCCTTATGGCACAGGCCTGCACTGTTAAAGACCTTGCTATGAAATAATGAGAAGTCGAGGAGAGAAGGAGAACAAGCATGACTGCCTTGGAAAATTCACTTAATTAAAGAGACCCAAAACGATGTGTCCATCCATTAATGCCACCAGAAGTAGCCAAATAGATTATCCAGGTGAAAAAGAGGAAAAGAAAAACAACGGAGTCCCTGCCATAGGTGAGAGCTGAGATTTTCCTCTCACACCACTGTTTTTTTGTAAGAAATTACATTTTTCAAGAGCTTCTGCTGCCAAAGGGGCTGGGAGCTTCTGTGTTCAGACAATGCTGCCCCACAGAGCTGTGTGCTTTTAATTCAAACCAGTGTAAAGTATGTTAAACAGAGCGATTAATTTATATAAAATACCTGTAGACCCCTTCTGATAACAGGTGATTTCCATGTCACACAACCCAGTGTGGCAGGCAGGCATTAACCACTAAAGAATTCCCTGGGATTGGGACCCTGGTCCCCTGCAGAGGATCCTGACCATGGAAAGGACAGAAAGGTTTCTTCTCCACCCCACACGAGGGCTGGGATGGCATCTTCAGCCTGGTGGCCACAAAAAGGTGAGGATTGGCCAAAGAGTGACTCTATAGACACCCAGATGGACAATGGCTTGGACAGCAGTGAGAAGAAGTGTCCAAGGCCAGGTTGGGCAGAGTTTGGAGCAACCTGGGCTAGTGGAAGGTGTCCCTGCCATGGACTGGATGAGATTTAATGTCCCTTCCAACCCAAACCATTCCATGATTCCATGAAGACCCAACATCCTACAAAGCATCACCTGGAAGGACTCAACCAATGGTCCAAAAGCAAATATTCCTGTGTATTTCCATGGCTTTATTCCATTGTAGGTTCCATTGCTGTGGCAGGTTTCATGTGTATCTGAAAAACCTCAAGTCCCCTCCTTACACTGTATTTTGTTTGGATATGACCCATTCTCCAATTTTTATGATAAAATGAGAACACAATTCGCATATTAGCATTTCCAGACCTGTACAGCTGCAGAATGAGTAAACAGTGGAGTGAGTAATCATTATTAATCTGCACCGGAGAAAGAGTGAGAGAGAGGGAAAAAAAACCTCACAAGATTTTGTGGTGTGCTAAACCAGAAAAATATGGCTTGCACTTCTCAAAACATCTCAAATTCTTTTTTTATCTGTGTTTTAGAGGTGACAGAGAAAAATCTATCTTTTAGCTGAACTAATCTCCGATGAATTAATATCCTTTTTCGTATAGAAGTGTTTGGGGAAACTTGAAATTGTAGCATAACCTATTGATTACATTATTTGAATTAAGTTTTCGAGATCCTACAGCTGTTTGCTGTCAAGATTTAAACCTACTGTCTATTTTCAGCTGTGCACTTAATACCCACTTCACCTGGTGACTCAATAACATTTTAATATAAAAGTACATGATCAGGGAACATATGTTCAGTGTTCATACGAGGCTTAATAGCGACAGAAGGGGTAACAATTAACAGTTCTGTTTTTTCTGGGTACACAGGGTCCGAGTTTAAAGTTTTTCCTGGGCCGCTTCCAAAAAATCTTTGTTCCCGGTGCCTTGACCTTTGCGGAGTTTGGAATCAATGAGCCACGTTGCCTTCCATAAGGGTGTCAAGTGCAGAATAAAAAACCGCGTCACATCATTTTTCACCGCGGCCAGATGAGGTCTGAGTGAAGGAACAAGGAACAGGAAAGCCAGAACATCTGAAAAATTGACTCTGCAAGCTGGAATGTGATTCTGCAATAAGGGGCAACTCTCCTTTGCTGTTTTTTTTTTTTTTTTTTTTCTCTGTCCCTTTTTTTTTTTTTTCCTGCCGGAGTAGGCAGGTTGCAGACAGATCTGGGTCTCAGGCTCCCACCCCTGGGGCCCCCGTGTCAAGGCGCGGTGATAGAGCGCCGTTCATTTCTGCAACATCTGTAACGCATCGAGCGATGTATTAATAGCTCAATATGCCAATCTGCCACTGTGCATTTTGACCCAGCGAGGACCAGGAGCATGGAAGGTCTGTAAGGCAGATGTGGGAACGGCAGCGAGGGCTGAAATTAAAGGCAGACCCCGAGTTTTTGCACGGAATTGCAGAGCGGTAGTTCTGGAAGAGGCTAATGCTTCCAGCTCAGTTAGGAGGTTAATAGAGCTAATCTTCTGTATCACTATTATTTATAACATGTTGTTGGACTTAATGTTTATGAAGCTCAAGCTGTATAGTGCACATCCAATTATGTTTTCTTACAGCCATGGAGGGTTTTATGAAAAGGAATATTGAGTGAATGCTTTATTGCTGAAAAATATTGTATTGGTTAGGAGGGAAGTTAATCCAATAGGAGGTAAAAACAGTAACAAAGGCTACAGCAAATACGAGATGCTTTAAATTCATTGCATGACATTCTCACCCTAATTATTAGCCCACACTGGGAATAAAAACAGCACCCTCATCTTCAAGTTATTATTTTTTTTTCCCTTTCCTCATTTTTATTGCACATTTACATAAGACTTGTATGCCTTGTACTTCTTCCAGGCTGCCTTATAAGGTTTCTTTTAACCCTTTACTTCTCTTTCCCACAGCCATGCAGGAGGGCTCATTTACACCCAGGGAGGCAGGGGAAGGCAGGTGACAACAGTGCAGGTGGCTGGGGCAGAGGAGGCCAAGCCACCACGGGCACAGAGGTGGCAGCAACTTGAACAAAAGCCCAGCAGTTCAGGTGCTTATCCAGCCTCAGCTCCCAGAGCCCCTTGGGTCTGCAAAGCTGGAACAGAAAGTCCTGAGGAAAAAAAAAAAATTAAAATATCCAGTATTTCCTGTATCTAATTGGATGGGAAATATTGCAAGAGCAAATCTTTCTCCTGGTGTGGAGGACCAGCCCACACCTGGCAGCAGAAATGTCCAGTGGATGGTTGAGTAAGGTGAAAAAAAAAAAACCTCTTTGAAAAATGCCCTGTCCCTCATGAAGGACCTTTGTTACTGCAGTCAGGGAGAGCAGAAAGAATGAAGTGGGGGGTTTGTGGTTTGTACTTTATGCTTAAAATAAGGAGACTTAAAGAAAGTCTGACTGAAGGAAAAAGAGGGAAGGAAGGAAGATTAGCCAGTTAATAAAGGAGATTTATGTGAGTGACAGTGGGTAGGCAAATTGCACTGCTAAATGGGGTATGGACTTCTTTTATGTGGAGAAGAGATTTCATCAATTTTCTTTAACTCAAACTGCTCCATAATCGTGTCGTGGGGGCCTTGGCTGGAGGAGACACCCATCTCATGGAGAAACAGCTCTGGAGACACCCGGGCTGCCTGGCAGAAATTTGGGAACGGTGCCGTCTCCTGCATATGTTTCCAACAAACATTTTTGCTGTGCTGCAGTTTTGATCAAGGCTTGGCATTTTTTAAAATCTGTACCATGAGTCAAAGGTGCTTTAGCAATTCCTCATTCTCAGTGAGCAGCTTAGGAGGACTTTGAGGGCTGAGCAAGGCCGGCTGAGATGGGATCTCAGGAGCCTGAGATCTTGGATGACGATGAAAGTTCTCGTTTTTGTCATCATTGTCAAGCAGGCTGGGCAGAAAGATGCGACTGCACGAAGCATGAGCAGAGAGCTGGTTGTCTGACCCATGTCCAATTGGCTTCCAGGAGCATTTCTTCTGAGGGAAAGCATCTGTGTAGCCAGTGGCTGATGAATTCCCATGGAAGCGTTTGTGATCGGGGCTCGTGCGATGTGTGTTCCTGGTTAAAAGCGAATTTCTGGAAACACATGGGCTGTCCCGAGGTTCTGCCCGCCGTTATTGGAGTCGGTGTTTGCAGCAGGAATTCAGCTCCTCGTGTTACAGATGATGAGACCTGATGAGCTGCTATGAATGTGTTATCTGCATGGAGCTGAGCTGGCTCCTGCTCCAGAGCAGCATTTCCTGGAGCAAATCCAATCTAGGACAGGAGCTACAAGGAAAAACATTTTCCTCCCCGGGCCACATCACTGTGGCCTCACATCTCTCTCAGACCTGACACAACGTGTAGCTACAGGACCAGGGTCTCAACAAAAAGTCAGGGTAGAATTGTCTACAGACAGAAATAAATAATCCTCTGTGGCTGATATTTCATTTATCATTTATGCACTTGAGTTTATACTCACCCAAATCCTATACATATGTCCTTAAACGCCTGCAGAAATCTCAGATTTCTCCTCTTCCATTAGGGATACCATCTAAAACCTGCTTTCTATTAAAAACAACAAAAAAAACAGTTCAGAAAAAGTGCTTTCTTTCTCCATCCCTGAGCCATTTGGCACTTCAGAGAATCATTAGAGAAGTGTGTGTTTTTCAAAGCCAAAAAAATTTCCCTCTCAAAATCCCACCCTCTTCTCCAGTGGCTGCTGAGAAAGCAGCAGAGGCAAATACCACGGCAAGAGGAAAGAGTGGACGAGGAGACAGAAGAGCCTCAGGTGTCTGTAAAAGGTGGAGATGGGGCCAGAAGAACCAGGGAAAGGAATCTGGGATGGCCATCAGTTAAAAATGCCATTTTCTTGCTGAAACCTGTAAATACACACAAGTTCATTAAGGATCACCAGCAGGAAATATGAATATTATGCTTCATTTAGAGAGAAAATTCCATGTCTATGCTTCAGATAAGGCTGGGAATAGGATTCCAAAGGGTTGGAAGTTGGCTGACTCAGTTTGTGGCTGGATTTTGGGACATTTAATTAACTTTTTTGCAAGATTTTCTTTACCCTTGTAATGACACAATGTGTTTACATTGTTTTAATGCAAAAATATTGACTTTTAGGTTGGTGTGTTTGAAATAAACCAAAGCTAAAATAAAAATTATGGGTTTGACAAAAAGCGAATTTAGTAATTTATCTTCTTGGACTTAGAGAACTGAAGTGGAATGAGAATCAGCTCAAGATGAGTCATAATTTCCCTGGAAGTGTTCAAGGCCAGGTTGGATGGAGCTTGGAGGAACCTGGGATAGTGGAAGGTGTCCCTGTCCATGGCAGAGGTGGAACTGGAAGAGCTTTAAACTCCCTTCCAACCCAAAACTGAATTTTAATCTGGTAGTTTAATGACTTTTAAAAGTTTCTTTATAGATAATTATGAAAGAGATGGAGGGAAAGTTTAGAAAAAGATGTTGGGGGAAAATAAAAAGGCTTATTAGAAATACATTCTCATTGTTATATTCACACAGGTTGGGAATCAAAGGAAAACAATCCTGTCTGGATAATCCAGCTCTTGCTTTGGGCATTTTATCTAACCTGGGCAGAGTCTGGGTCTGTGGATAAGAATAGATAATGTTCTGTGAAAGGAGCAGTTAAAGATCTGGTTGCATCCTTGGGTATTCCCAGGCATTGAAAGAAAATCTGGATATTCTACCAAGAAGGCTGGACTAGGAATAGCCTTAAACAACTTGTTTAGCTGGAGGATAAATATGTTTGAAATCATTAGGAGTGGGATTAGGGTTATTTAGAGCTGCTCCTTTTTCCTCCTTGTCAAATCGTTGAGGAAAATGAGGCCTTATTATCACAGAGCTCAAACTTCACACTGATTCTGAACTCTCTCCATTTTGAGATGCTCAATAAAAGCAGCACTGCAGGGAAATGTTGTTGCACTTTAGGATTATCCAAAGGTCAAATATTCAGAATAATCTAATAGAAAAACACTGGCTGCAATTTAATGGAATAGGAGAGGAAAAATATTCTAACCTGGAAGACTTCATCATTAAAAAAAAATAAATAAAAATCAAGGGAAATGCCAAAACCTCAGAGTTTGTGGTGTTTCATAGGACTTTGTGGGCAGTACAGTGGGACAAAAGATACCAGGAATTCAGGAGGTCCAGTGGGCTCCCTTCAATCCCAGAAATTCTCCTTTGGTGTCTGGAGTAAATCTCTGCTTGTCTGTGAGAGAACACAACATGCAGCACTTTATTTGTTATCCTGACTGCTCCTAAATCAGGCTCGCTTTGCAAATTTTGGTTCTTTCCATGTGGACCTCTTTTGTCTGAAATTTGCTGCGGCAGAAAACAAAAGGGGACTCAGAATGATTTTTGGCTTTGTCGGCAGATCCATCACTTCCCAGACACGGCTCCACCTCACGGCACCAGGCCATGGAGAACACGATCCACCAAGGATCAGCAATGCCCCTACGTTGGCTATTGAGCTAAATAAAGGATCTTAGATCCACGAGCTGGGGGAAAGTCTCGGGTGTTCCAGAACAAAACAATGAACCTGAACTGGTAAATGGTGAGTTCTGAGCTATGAGATTCTCTGGAAAGTCAGTGTCAACTGGAGATCCTGCTCACAGAGGCAACAAGTTCTCTTCAGATCTGTTATAAGATTTTTGTGAAATTCAATTGTCTGAACAATGCTCATTGAGGGCATTTCAAATTTTATTATTTTATTTATTTGACATCAGGAAATGATGAAGGAACCCAAGTGTTTAATGCAGGATCTGCCACAAATTCCACCACAGACCCTTACATTGCTAAACGTATCTATATTCTCCAACCATATTGCTAAACATATGAATTCTTTAAGGAAGATTATCTTGATTTTCACTATTTTTCAATAACCCTTACAAACAGAGCTGTAAAACATCTCCATTTGCTCCTCTCCAAACTGTCGGGCTTGCGAGCCGCGAGCGAGTCGTTAAGAGGTGGCGGATTTCTCCAGCCATATCCATCCTGCCATTCCCATTCCTCAATCCCTCAATCCCTCAATCCCTCTCTGGCTGCAGTCTCAGGCATTGTTTGGGCAGGCCCACGGGGTGAGCAGCCAGAGGGTCGGGCCATCCCTGCCTCCCGCCGCCTTCCTGCTCCGGACCGGAGGTGACCGGGCAGGGGGTCCCTGCCGGGGTTACCCTGGGCCACTCTCCCTGCTGCAAACAGGAACCTCCAGCAATGCTAAACAAATCAGGCTGCCAAGGTTTTTTTTCTTCTTTTTTTTTTTTTTCTTTTTTTTTTCTTTTTTTTTTTTTTTTTTTTTTTTTGTTCCTAACTTTCCCATAAAAAGATTCAGGTAAATGTAGCATGACGAGCCAATTTAAGCCAATTTCAAAGTTATTTGAGTAATTGGTTATTAAGATAACACTCTCAAATTTCAATTCAGCAATTATCCTCTTAAAGATACAGAATGTAAGTATAGGAGGAAGAGCCTATGTGTTAAAGCTACAGAGCCCCTTTTTTAAAATCTAAAACGAGGAAATATTTGACAAAACCATGGAGCTCCTAATCTCATTGCACTGAGACTTATCTTCCAGCATGTGCAACCCTTCTATGTTGAAAGCAAGTGTTTCTAAATTTTGGAAATGAAGTTGACTATTATTAGTGCTCATAAAGATTAAGAGACTAAGTGAAGACCCTCCTTTTAATATATGTAAGCTCCTTACCCATAACTTAAGAACCACAAGGGGACAGAACATTGTCTTCCTACAAGGCTGCACTGCAGACTGATGCAGAGTGTGATGATGGAAATAATGGCTTTGGCAGATGTACTTGGTTTGGAGCCAATTTCTCCATCCTGATGAATGGTGGAATTACCACAGAAAAGCTTTACAGTTTAAAAAAAAAAAAAAAAAAAAAAAAAAAAAGGAAAGAAAGAAAAAAAAAGGAAAAAAGAAAGAAAAAAAATGTGCAGCTTATTCCCAGTTAATCAACCCCGTAGGATGGATGGCCATGACCAATTATTATTCCCAGATACCACTGGTTAATCAAAAAGCACACAGTTAAAAGGCCTTGCGTTAGCGACTTGGCTGCTGAAAGCAAGAGTGGAGAATCTGCAAATGTTCACCACAAGATTAAGGTTATGCAAATGCTGGAAAGTTTCCTGTGCTTGCACAGTTGCCTTTCAGGAAGGTGAAGTGGGTTTGTTATCCTCAGAGTGGCACTGAGGGTTTGCTGTCCCTGGAGTGGCACTGGGTGTTTGTTGTCCCTGGAGTGGCACTGGGTGTTTGTTATCCTCAGAGTGGCACTGAGGATTTGTTATCCCTGGAGTGGCACTGGATGTTGTCCCTGGAGTGGCACTGCATGTTGGTGATCCCTGGAATGGCTCTGGGTGTTGTCCCTGGAATGGCACTGGGTGTTTGCTATCCTCAGAGTGACACTGGATGTTGATTATCCTTGGAGTGGCACTGGGTGTTTGTTATCCCTGGAATGGCACTGGGTGTTTTTATCCCTAGAGTGGCACTGGGTGTTGGTGATCCCTGGAGTGGCACTGAGGATTTTTTATCCCTGGGATGGCACTGAGGATTTGTTATCCCTGGAGTGGCACGTGATGTTGTCCATGGAGTAGCACTGGGTGTTTGTTATCCCTGGAATGGCACTGAGGGTTTGTTGTGCCTGGATTGGCACTGGGTATTTGTTGTCCCTGGGATGGCACTGGGTGTTTTTACCCCTGGAGTGGCACTGGGTGTTTTTATCCCTGGAGTGGCACTGGATGTTTTTATCCCTGGAGTGGCACTGAGGGTTTGTTATCCATGGAGTGGCACTGGGTGTTGTGCCTGCAGTGGCACTGGGTGTTGATGATCCCTGGAGTGGCACTGGGTGTTTGTTGTCCCTGGAGTGGAACTGGATGTTGGTTATCCCTGCAGTGGCACTGGGTATTTTTATCCCTAGAGTGGCACTGGGTGTTTTTATCCCTGCAGTGGCACTGGGTGTTTGGTATCCCTGGAGTGGCACTGGGTGTTTGCTATCCTTGGAGTGGCTCTGGATGTTTTTATCCCTAGAGCGGCACTGGGTGTTGGTGATCCCTGCAGTGGCACTGAATGTTGTCACTGCAGTGGCACTGGGTGTTTTTATCCCTAGAGTGGCTCTGGGTGCGGTGTTCCTGCGGGTTCCAGACCCGTGGTGTCCCTGCTCGGGGCTCATGTCCTGTGTGCTGAACATTCTCCTGGGGCACACAAACCCCGCTCACCCTCCGGCTGCCACCCCCAGCCCTCGGCTCCGTCCCCTCCCGTCCCAGCTGTGCCTGGAAACCGAAGGCAGCGCCGATGCACAGCCGGCGTCTGCGGCTTTCGGTGCCTCCTCATTCCAGACTCGGGGAGCAGCAGACACCGGGGAGGAAGCAGAGAGCGAATCCTGACGGAGCAGAGGTCGGGGTTTGTTCACGTTTTGGCTCACACCGGCAGAATGCAAAGGGCAGAACCAGATAGGGCAGGAAATGTGAACCTGCGTCTGGTTTACTCCTGGTGAAAGTTAACCCCCTTCCACTGGAAATTTCTGTGGAGCCAAGCCAAGTCCCTGCAGCTGAGAATCCGTCCCCTTTGTGTTCAGATCAGTTGTAATAATTAAAGATATATTAAGACAGCAGAGAGAGCAGTGTAATCAGGACTGGGAAAAAATCCTTCAGTTATTTTAGCTTTAGTCCGTACGTTTATTTTTTGTGACTGAGATTGTTTAAATAATATGTCTCCAGAGAACAGAGTAAAAATACAGATTCTAATTTGAATATAGATAAACACTGGATTATATATCACCAAATATGCTGGTGTAGCACAAGCAGTACATGCTACATGTTAACACCAGGTATTACGTAACCACAGCACCCAGCCAACTCACTTTTATCGTGCTAACGTATTTTTTACCTCTCGAACCTTAATATTTTTATATCTATATATATGTACTGCTACAATGCCATATTCCCAGGTTTTACAGTTTCTCTGCATTTTTCTGGCACGGGTTACAATGGGGGAAAAACGCCAACTGGAACACGTCGAAAAACAAGATCATAAGGTTTCACTCAAGTTGCTTAAATTATTATGTAGGAGGTATATTATCGACCTTTTAATAAAAACCTTTACAGTCTCCATGGAAACATTTTTACATTGACATATAAAAACATAAATGGAAAAAAAATGTTGTAAAAAAAATGAATCTGGTCTCCTGTTCATAAATTAGAGGCTGCCCTCGCTGTGTGGTGCCTCATCTTCCCTCCGTTATGCAAATGCTGCTGCTCAGTGATGATTCATTAGCAGAGCATCTTGCTGTAACCTGTGTAGTAAGCTGAGGGATTCAAGAGGTTTAATCCTAAAATAGCATTTACTGTTTCTATGAGGCGGTTTCCCACCTACTTTTAAACCAGGACAGCACATCAGTGCATTTGGGCTCGGGTTAAATGTGCAGGAGGTGGAACAACCCTCGGAAGTACCGACTCATAAAATTCAAAGCTCGCAAGAAAGTGCCTGCCTGGTTTTCTTTTTGCTTAAATTAAGAGCCTCTCATCCTGGCCGCGCTGAATTTCCAGGAGTTTCCAGCCTTTACAGCAGAGGAAAATCCTCTTGCAGCCTCGGCCTCACGTGCTGGAGCCCCGGCAAATTTGGGAAGGGGCGAGGAATCTCAAACACATCATTTGAGATAAGGATCAGTCTCTCTTGATTTGAATTCCAGAGCTCTCAGCTGTGGTGTGCTGACATCTCGTCAGCATCCGTGACATTTACCAGCGATATCCCGTTTATATCACTCTCAACTCCAGAGGCCAGATGACAAGATGCAAAGACATTCGAATTCTGATCGCAATACAAAGGCAGAAGTTTGTGCTGTTAAAAAAGAGAAGCACAGTACAAAGAGCACAAGGGATTGTTTTCCAAGAAGCACCAGCGCGCTGCTAAATGTGCCTTTATTTACAGATAATTCTCTGGCAGGTTTCTCTTTTAATCTCAATTTCCTCTCTAATCAATGCAGGATTGTGCCAACCATTTGCAGGAGGCATTCTTTACATGAGTACACATGAAGTGGTTTTTGGAGGAGCTGAAGAAATGAAATTGTCAATGTTTACTAAAATAAAAAGCAGTTCCTAAAAAAAACCAACCCTGTTCAAATCCAAGCAAATGAAGCATTGGCCTGTCTCATATAATAAAACAAAGAGCTAAATAGTCTCAAAATGAATCATGCAGCTTTCTACCAATTTTCAAGCTATGAAAACCAAAAGGCTTGATTAGCACACAGATTTTAAAAAGTTGAAAGAAGAGTCTTTAAAGCCAGGTAAACGTCATATTCAGAATGCAATAGGTAATACAGATGAATTGTACAGGTTTCAGCTCCTTACAGAGCTCAGTGGATTTATTGAAAGCCTTTGCATTCAACAGCAGCATCAGAGACAGTTCAGGATGAAATTAAATAGTTAATAACTTAAATATAATTTAATATCAAGCCAAACAGATGTTCCTCCACATGCAACTTAAGGAGAAATTTTTATATACATAGATAAATAGAGAAATAGATACATTTATAAACACATGCTTGTTATCCAAATATATTTATAATTGCTGTCTTTCAGTTCCTGCCTGACACAGCTGATAAGATGATTTTTAGAGGGATTTCTTGCTGAATCAAACTTGAAGGGAACTTCCCTCCATACCTGGATAGTTTTTGCAGTGCTTTGAACTTTGTGTGAATAACATTGCAAAGGAAACTGATTTTCACTGAGTGGTTCAGCGCCGAGTCTCTAAATACCAGAACCCCCTGGAAGTATCTCAAATTCATTTTGGCCAAGTTCGCAACAGGAAATAGGTAAAAGGAGCAAGTCCCACTGAAGTGATTGTTGAAATGAACACAGAAAAGTGTGGAAAATGTGGAGTTTGTGAGTTCAGACCTCCCTCCCTTCCCGGCAGGAATGGAGCTCTGAGCAGTCCGGTCTATAGAAGGTGTTCCTGCCCATGGAATGAGATGTTCCTTAAGATCCCTTCCAACCCAAACCGTTCTGCGATTCTGTGTCACAGGGCAAACCCAAATATTGCCTCAGGCTCTGACCTCCAGACGACACCGCAGAGCAGCACTCCAGAGCTCTGGCAAAATCGCTCGGATAAAAACCTGAACAGTTTCTCCAGTCTTATTTGTAGTTACTACCAGAGACAGAGATGTTGGTGCGGGTTTGGAAAAGTCATGGCATACACTGGCTCCGGAATTTCCAAACTTGTACCGTGAGCTTTAATAAACACCGGCGAAACTCATCAGAACATTTTTGCACATGAAAGGGGAGATCCCTTAATTCGCTCAAAGGACC
Organism: Acrocephalus scirpaceus scirpaceus; assembly: GCA_910950805.1. Taxonomy (NCBI): domain Eukaryota; kingdom Metazoa; phylum Chordata; class Aves; order Passeriformes; family Sylviidae; genus Acrocephalus; species Acrocephalus scirpaceus. Next base: position 61,287,324 of record OU383781.1, read on the forward strand.
AAACTCTCCTATAATGAGAGCCCCATCTGGCAAAATACCGGAAATTCTAGAAACCCTGTGCACGGAAAATCCCTCTAGGAAAAACCAGTGTCCATAAAGGAGACAGAGGAGTCCTGCATCTTTATTCGAATTAAGGGAGAGTCCCTTGGGGCACACTCCCGTGGGGTTTTTTCTCTCGGGGTTTTGGAGGATGCAGCCTCCTTTATCCCAAACTCCCGGCCGCATCTAACCCTCTTCTCTTCCCCATTGCTGAGGTACCAGGAAGGTGCAGCCTTTCCTAACCACCTACCCCATATCCCCCTTGAACCTGGCATTTTATCCCAACCTTTGGAAACTCAGCCTTGTGAGGACCCATTTGTCTGTTTCGGGAGCCAAACTGCCCGGGTTCTGTAGCAAACCTGCTGTAGAGACGTTTAGACCCATTTTAAAGATGTTAACCCCCATCGAATTGTTTGTAAAGACATTAGCACACCTCTCTTCCTTATTATTAGCACACTAGCATCTTCCTTATCACCTGTTAAAAAACAAACAAACAAACAAACCAAACAAAAAACCACAAAAAACAAAAAAAACCAAAAACACCCCAAACCAAAACCAAAACAAACCAACCAACCAACCAAACAAAAAAAAAAAAAACCCCAAAAAACAAACAAACAAAAAAAAAACCCACCAAAAAACCCAAAAAAAACCCCCCACACAAATTCCAGCTGTTCTAATCAGCTTCATTTTCCGGTCATCCCCTTATCTAAATTTTACTTTTTTGTGTTTGCTGAAAAACTAAAAACATGGTGGAAGGTTTGGTGTGAGAAATGATGAAGGATCGGCCTACAGCTCCCACTGGCAGGGGCTGAGAGCTTTGTTCCTCTCCCTGCAGAGCTGGTGATGCTGGGTGACCACCCAAATCCTGCTGCCCTGGTGGCTCTGGTATTCCCCCATTTCACTTTTCCCTTGGCTTCTCCAAGCCTGGGAGCCAAGAAGAAAATATCCCTCCTGTAAAATCGGCCAAGATGTCAGAGGCCACAGCAGAGGGGTTGAGCTGGCAAAATACAGAAACCCAGTTTGTGTTCTAATCAGGGATTGAGTTGAAATTCCAGGTGTCTTCCCAGTGTTCCCAAGGGGTTTTGTGGCCATCAAGCCACCAGAGCCCCCAGCAGCTCTTCAGGAGTCGCCACCCTTGTTCTCCCTTGTTCCCACCACAGGCCGTGGTTTCCATCCACAAATTGGCCCCACTCCGTGAACTTAATATGAGGCTGTGGGGCCAACAAAAATGTGCCAACATTTTTGGCACTCCTTCCTGCAGTGTTTGTGCAGATCTTTGCAGGTCATTAACCTGACAGTGCCGGTGATGAGAGGCTGGGAGTTACAACGTGGTGGCCAAGGCCCAGCCCTTGGCATTCCAGGCATGCAGGGCCAGCGAGGCAGGAGAAACCTGCTGCCACCCTGCTGGATGGAGAGCAAACATCCAGCACTGCCACACAGCAGGGAGAAAAGGAATGGTGAAAGGGAAAAGGGGAAAAAAAGGAAAATTGCCAAGGAAAATCGCTGTGACCTTCCAACCCTGGCAGCACATCCAGTCATGGAGTGGTTTGGGCTGGAAAGGACCTTAAAGTCCATCGAATTTCACCCCCTGCCATGGGCAGGGACACCTCCCACTGTCCCAGGTTGTTCCCAACCTCAATGTCCAACCTGGCCTTGGGCACTGCCAGGGATCCAGGGGCAGCCACAGCTGCTCTGGGCACCCTGTGCCAAGGCCTGCCCACCCTCCCAGGGAAGGATTTATTCCCAATATCCCGTCCAGTCCTGCCCTCTGGCAGTGGGAAATCATTCCCTGTGTCCTGTTCCTCCATTCCTTGTCCCAACTCTCTCTCCAGCTCTTCTGGAGCCCCTTTAGGCACTGGAAGGGGCTCAAAGGTCTGTCTAGGTGAGCACTCCCAGGTGTCCCAGCCTGGCTCCAGTGGGGCTCCTGACCTTGGAGCAGCTCCGTGGCCTCCTCTGGGCTCACCCCAACACCTCCATGACCTTCTGATGTTGGGGACCCCAGAGCTGAGCACAGTGTGACCATCAGATGAACGTCCCCAAGCCTCCAGGACCTCATGAGACTCCCACACCCCGTACCCTGCTCCTGCCTTATCAGGAGCTCATCCCCATCTCCTTCCTTGGACACAACAGTGCTGTCACTGAAATTCTACTTCCCACACTGTCAGCCTTCCTTGGAGATGATTCCAGAGTTGGGAAGCAATCCTCTGATGGAGATCAAAATCCAATTTTTTCTTAAAACAGCCTACATTTTTCCCTTTATATTTGTCTTCAGACACAACCATGCACCCATTGAAGTAATTACATTTAAATAGTAATAATCTCTTAAGTTCTTCCATAAACTCAACATCCATCTAGCAGAGGTTTATTCTTCTTATTGATATCCCCAAGAAACATAAAGTGTTGTAAGGGATGAGTCCCTTGATACTTTTCCATGTGAAGACTTTTAATGGATCGACTAATTATTGAAAAAAATCTAAAATTCATACATGGATGTGTAATATTAAAAAAAAATCAATTAAGTTTATGACATGTTTATTTAACTTTTTAAATTTATTACAAATTCTTTTTTTTAAATAGTCCCAGAGATTTTGGATTCCCTGATAACAGCTTGATGTAAACTTTCATGCATTTGAGCCCTTCTGTGAATGGTTGTGGTTGTCAACTCACATTTCAGTAGTTGTGAGCATGAACCAAATACAAAACAAGGTAAGTGAAGGAAAAGAATAAATAATTGCAGCAGTAAAATTCATATTTGTGCTCCAGAGTTAATCTGATCTCCACCACCATCTCAACCTTTTCTGACCACTAGTACAAGAAATTTTAATTTGTGGTATGTTGTGGGACACTGGTGGGCACATCCAAAACTCTTCCCATGATCCCAGAGCTCCTTTGCCTGTTCAACTCTTACTCAGAGGTCATCCCAAACTTTATTTTACCCCTTCTGAATCCGAGAGTATAAACCCATGTAGGCATTATTAAACACCCCTAACTCAGTTCCAAAGTTCTGCTGTATCAAGTTGCACCAGATCTGACTTTGCCTGTGAAGGAACAATCTGTTTTTATCCCACGTTATCCCAGCTTGGAAGCAGCTCTCACCCCGATGTTCAACGCGGCCCATGTTCATGAAGTCGCAGGCTCACATATTTCTGTGCGTGTGTATGTGTTTGCATCTGCAATTTCCCAATATTCCTGGCTACTGCTCTGCGAGCCATTGAACTGCTCAGTGCTGCATGTAATAAAACACTGAAGGCATCTGGGTTTTTTTGGACGCATGTCTTGGCAGGAGAGCTGGGCTTGAAGTGTTGGATTCTCTTCGCGCAGTTTGGAGGCCAGCGTGTTTCCAGTGGAGCTGGAAACCTGTAACCACTCATATGCTCTGCTGGGTAATTTGTTAGAGTTTAGGACTGTTTGGATTTGTTTTCAAGTTGGAAAAAGAAATTTAAGGGGGTAACCTAAGAAAGAACAGATGCTAACACTGGAATATTAGAGCTCCGGGTTCTTATCGCAGTTTGGGGAGCTGTCTAACAGTTCTTTTTGGACAAAATCTGGCCTGGAAGTGGCATGAAAGCAAGTGTGTTAAATATTGTGAAAGCAGCTGCCCTCTCTGCACTCCTCTGACTTGTGAAATCCCATTCCTCTGGTATCTCAAAAGGCTCCACTCTGGCTCCCCATCCACTGCTCCCAACATTCTGCCCAGGCTGCCTTCAGCAGAAAGGTGTTGGCACCTGGCCTCTGTCCAGCAGGACAGGCTGGGTTTGAGCATCTCAATCTATTGTGTGTTTTCCATTCTTAAGGAAATCAGGAAAATCCAGGAGACATTATTCTGGTATAAAATATAAAATATAGATCCAGATGAAAGAATCACAGAACATCCTGGGCTGGAAGGGACCTTAAAAATCATCTAATTCCAACCCCTGCCATGGACAGGGACAGCTTTCACCATCCCAGGGTGCTCCAAGCCCAACCTGGCCTTGAACACTTCCAGGGATGGAGCAGCCACAGCTTTCCTGGATAACCTGAGGCAAGGCCACACAGTAAAAATTTCCTAATATCCCATCTAAACCTGTCAGTTGGAAGCTATTCCCCACTGTCCTGTCACTGTAAGCTTTTGGAAAAAGTCCCTCTCCATTCTTTCCCATGGCTTTCCTCAGGTACTGTAAGGTCACAATCATATTCTGTATTTTGTACCAAGAGCAGACTTGGTACAAAATGTTTTGCACCACTGGCTATTTGTTTGATTTATCCCAAAAAATGCCTTGGAGGGGTTTTTGGGTTGTTCCCACAGAAGTGGGTCACAGAGAGATGCTGCCCAAGCTGTGGGTGAGGGGTCAGCAGGAGGGCTGGGATTCCTTCAGCACATCCAGTCCCAGCTAAACCTGCAGCACAGCACTTCTGGATTCCAGAGCTGGAGCAAGTGGGCAAGGAAAAGACCCCCAGAGTGGCCCTCTACTATATCAGCATCTGATTGCAATTTCTGATGGCAATTTCTTCCTTTTTTTACACAATTTTCCATCTGTCTGGGTAACCAAAGCCATGCAGATGACTGGAAGGAAACGCCAATTCTTTTTACTTTTGTTGAAATGACTTTCACCCTTCTGCTATCGTATTCTCTGCTACATTTAATTTGTTTTGGTTTAGCACATTTTAGCTGAGCAAACAATTTGTATGTTATGACTCGAGCCCGTTTCAGAATTGTTCAGGATTTTTTTTTTCCCCTTTTTCACAGCTTTTTTTCTAACCTGTCTGTATTCAGCTCACACGCTGGGTTGTATTTAAACAGAAGATCAACTGATAATTGCAACACCACTGCTGGCGTCGCTGGAGTGATGAGGCTGCCAGCATTTCCAGGTTGAATTTTGGCATCCGACATCGCAGCCTGGAAGCCAATTTTATTAAAATGAGTAGAGGGAAAAATCTGTTTGGCCTCTTCTGCTTGATAAGAGTGTAAAAAGACAACATTTTAAAAGAATAAATGAATGTTGAGAGCACAGCGTCTGACCTGCAGGGATTTTTGTGGTGTTTGCTGCTGTGCTGAGGTGTGCAGGTTGATGTCTGGGGATGGGATCACCCTCATCCAGAGCCCCATTGTCCCAGATGAGGACATTGACCACTCATTAATTCATTATTTACAAATTGAGGCATCAGAGGGACACCCAAGAAGGGTTTGGAGCTGGGAACTCACTGTCCCAGGTGAGCACAGCCTCCTATCCAATCCCACAGTGAGGCCAGTGCTGCCCCAGCTCATCCCAGAAATTCCACATTGCTCAGTAAAAATGCAGCCATCCTCACTTATTATTGTCTGAGGGCCCATATCCTACCACCTCCTCTGGAAAACGTGCAACCACGCACCAGCAGAATACAGATGAAAATCTGCACTCATATAATTTTATATTTAAGCCTATGGGATAGGGATAATTACAGTTTTAGAATGGGATCAAAAAGCCCAGATCTACAGAGACTCTTTGAAGTCAATATCTATTTATTATAATTACACAACATCTTCCATCGGACCTGAAAGCATTATTCAGGCATTAATAAATTAAAGTTTGCAAAAGACAAGCTTCCCATGCCACTATTTATCCCCGTTTTATGGATAGGCAACCTGAGGAACAAAGAGTTGAGGTGAGTTGCCTCTGTGTTCCAGCAGCACGTGGACCCTGGTAGGTGCAGAGAGCCACAGGCTTTCAAACAGAGCATTTGGCTCACCTCAGTCCCCAGATTCTCTTGACATTCCCTGTATTCTCACACCTGGGGCGTTCCTGGCTGCACATGCCAAAGGCCGAACATTCTGGGATGTAGTGAAGCTGCTCAGTTAATAAAACTACAAACACTTGGTATTTAATATTGCCTTTATCCAACAAATGAGTTTATTTAACAACTGTGAGCTGCACAGAAACTCTTGTTCCACCCTCCCCATGTATGAGAAGAAGACAGGAGGAGTGGAAATAGGACTTGTACAAGGTGGTTTAGGGAACTGAAATCCAAGCTGGGAAAGCTGGGAGCCAAAACTCCCTTCTGGCCACTCCTCTCCTTTAATTCCTGGGTCCCGTGGTGGGTGAGGGAGCTGTGAAGCAGCACACACCAAACACAAATCTGGAGCAATTTGGGCAATCTTTTAACAAAGGGCAGCAGCTCCTTAGCAGTTATTGAAAAGAGAGTTCACCACTGAAATACTGCAGTGCTCCATGGAAAGGAGGCAAATTTGGGTCTGAGTGGAGCAGTGCCAATCTATAACCAGTGCTTTATTCAAAATAAATCTGCTGGCGGGAGGAATAGAATCATGGAATCATTAAGGTTGGAAAAGACCTTTAGGATTGTCAATTCCAGCCCTCTGGTAGCCTGAGGTGATGTTTTCTGGAGAAATTTGCTCCATGAAAACCTGCTCCCCGCTGCTGCTTTGTGCAAGGGCAGGGGACACCAGTGCTGAGGTGATGCTCCAAACACAGCCCAACTCCAGCTGCTGGCAGTGCCCAGGCACCCCCAGAGCAGCAGGAATTTTCTCCCACTCACCCCAACAGCAGCATCAGGGCTCAACTGCTGGGCTCAGCCTCTCACGGGACTGGGGGGAGTTTCTGCAATCCACCTTGGCTGTCAGGGCTGGCTGTGGCTGGGCTGCCAGAGGGAAGGAAGCAGTGTTTTCCTTGGGTTGGCAGAGGGCAGTGTGTCTCCTCGCATGCTCCACCTCTGTGGCAGGGGAAGG
>OU383781.1:61299062-61346562 GCA_910950805.1 Acrocephalus scirpaceus scirpaceus
GACATCCCAATTTTTGCTGGAATGTGTGAACAAAGAGGAACAGGGAGAAACGAGAACAAGAGAAACACGAGGGGAAGAAGGGGACAGCAATAACCAGAGAACCTGCAGAAGGGAAAGTAAAACCGTATTGAGGAGATCAAAGATAGATCTGAATGATGTAGTGATAATTTAAGCATTCAAGGAGTGATTAGAAAAGGGAGGTGGCATGGATGGTAATTATCTAATGAGGAAGGAAGGACTAACAATGACAAATGAGGACTCGGTGAACACAAGTCTGGAGCCTGAGCCTGGAGCCGTGTCAGGGCCACCCAAAGCCACCCAACAGCCCCAGCCATCAGCCCCCTCCCATGCCCATGGCTTTTCAGCCTGGCAGGAGCCAAATGTGCCCAGAAATCTTTGTGGCACCTTTGGCTGGTGGTTCTGGTGGTGCCATCCCAAGTCTGGGACCCCAAGATGGTGAGCAGGCTGTGATTGTAGTGGGAACAGGGTAGGAAAACAGGGGGAAAGAGTTGTTAGGAAGAAGAAACGGGGAAAAAGGAAGAATTTGATGAAAACAGAAAAGGAAAAAGACACTGGGTAGAAGAAACGTGTTGGAGATCAGCAAAAAATGATCCAAATGTCAGCAGTGAAGGTGAAGGACCAGATCAAAGAAGACTTGGAAGCCTAGAGCAGAAAAGAAAAGGGAGGAAAATAACTCAAAGCCTATAATTAACAAATTATAAAGAAATAATATCTGTTATATATAAAAGAATGCAGGAAGCTGAGGTGAGGATGCAGCAGAGCACGGAGCATGAGAGGGGATGCAGGGCAGCAGGAAAGATGAGAGAGTGACACTGGGTGACAGAAAACCAGCAGAAAATCCATCTGCTCTCTGAAAGAGAAAAGCAGACAATCTGAAATTCGGATAGTGCAATTACCAGAGCCTTAGATATGTCTAAAAGAGAGATCAAGACAACATTTTTCTCCGTCGGGATCTCCCTCATTAATAATAGAAGTGGGATTTCTTTTTAAGCGCGACGTTCGTCACCTTTCCTTCTGCTCACACAGGCAGGGGGTGCCAAGGCTCGGGGTGCACTGGGAGCATCTCCTGCTCTTCCACACCCCTAGGAAAAGCACACTGGGCTCTGAGCTCCCCTCATGTCCAAAGAGAGGTGACATCCTGCCTGGCTAGGGTACAAAATGCTCTTGCCTCTGGCAAATCTCCTTTTTCCCAGTGAAACCAGGGCTGAGTAGCACCAAACCTCTGGCAGAGGTTGGCCAAGGAGGTTGCAAGGGTGCTGGGACAGCTCCTCTAGTGACCATGGTGAAGGAAAGAAGTGGCACAGCCTCTCCCAAATCCTGCTGCTTCCCAGGGTTGGGCAAGTCAGGAAAATTCTTGGCAGTGTGTACAAATTGAGCAAAAAAAGGGAAAAATCTGGCCGGGGTTCATGGGAGGACTTTGATATCTCCCACTCCTGCACAAACGCCCTTCATGGCCTCCATGGATTTCTGGGACATCATAGGAATCAGCTGTCAATTTCCTTTATGCAAATGATATGAAAATCTCTGTAGGCACAGAGGAGAGAGGAGGAAGTGTGGTTATAAACACCCAGAAACACCAGAGCAGTGAAGAGAAGGGCATGGAAACCTGCACGTGTTTTTATTTTAAACAAATTGATCATCAGCCACAGCATTAATTCACCTCTCTGGACCTGATTTCAGAGCTGACAAAAAGCCATATTCTGAATTCATGTCAGAGTATTTCCAGCCTTTCTGTGCTCCTGGAGCACAGAAACCAAACCCTGGACAGAAATGGACCTTCCACTTGTCTCACCATGTTCCTCTCGGACCACATGTCTGAAAAAACACATCTCATATAACAGCATTGGGCACGACCTCCACAAGGGGTTTAAAATCAGCCCCCTCCTTGCATACCGAGCTGGTCTTTGCCAGAACAAGCTGCTGTTTTCAGGAGGCATTTTCCATGGAAATGAGCTCCAGAGAAGGAAGCTGTGGGAGTCTGTCAAGCACGCAGTAAACTCAGGTCTGAAGCGTGGCATTTCCTGATGCACATCCTTAATTACAACAACAGAACAGAGAGTGTGGAGGAGGAACTCTTACAGAGCATTAAAGGGAGGAGTGATAGGTGGTACAGCTGTCTGGATTTCCTTGGAAATACGAAGCAATATCATTTATTAATTATGCTGAGGTAACTGGGAGAGAAAAAAAATTAAATATAGAAGTACCTGAAACCAGTAATTGGCTGGAAAGTTCCCTCCCCCCACCCATCTTACTTCTCTGCTGCTGTAGAAATTACCAACAAAATATATTCCGCTTCATTTCCCATGACACTAAACACTTGGAATATGGTTCCACATCTTAATATTATTGAAAGATGAAGTGACATTATGAAAAAACCTAACACAGAGCTCCTCTCCTCCCGAGCAGGCAGTGCCAGAGTCTCTTGGAATATGAACGCTCCTTCCTTTAGCACCTGGGAATGTGGAGGACCTGCTGCACAAAGCTGGTCTCAAAATCATCCTTCCCCTCATGCTTTTGTCCCAGGATTGGCTTGCAAAAATAAGGAATCAGCAGGTTGGTTGTCAGCCTCCAAGATGAGCTGCTGGACTCTGGAGCTGTAGGCAAACATTTGTGAAAACACAACAAAACTGTGTAAACCTGATCTGGCACCACACAGCACTGAATAATTTAGGGATAACACTCATCACCTGCAAAGGAGGAGCATGTACAGGACATAAATGTCCAGAAAAATATCTGTGGATATAGGGGAAGCAAGAAGGAATGGGGCAGCTCCTCTCCTAAACCACCTGGAAATCCCCAGCCTGGTGCTCCATGGAGAGGTGCCTCCATCAGCTTAACAAAGAGCTGGATGAGCTCCCAGGCTGAGCAATCAAAAGAAATTCAAATTTGAAAAGTTTGCAAATTGTTTGACTTTCTGTGTTTGATTGGTATGCTAACTGAACAGGTGGAAGATGGTTTTTTTAGGATTGTGTAGGAAATACATATGATGTTTAAATTTGATGTATTGGCTAAAGTAACTTTCACTTTCTTTTTTTTTGGTTGACTAGCTGGTAAATTTGCACTACTAAAAGCAAGCAAGTTGCTAAAACCAAGTAAGCAAAAAGTATAAGCATAACATTTAAATGAACTCTATATTTTTCTTAAACTATTATTTAACAAAGGAATTTTACAATACTACTGATCTCTAAATATTGGTCTTTGGCTGATTGATAGATAAGATTGCATTGCTGAAGGCAAACAAAATCAGATATGAACATGATACCTGATTTAACTTTATGAATTTATTTTGGTTAATTTTTTGATTTAGGATATTTTTATTTTATATTTTTAATTTCTAAGCTTTTTTTTTAGCGCATTTGTTTTTTTGTTTTGGGGCTTTTTTAATTTGTTTTGGAATTAACTAAATATAGAGCGTTAAATTATTTTGTTTGCATTCAACTTTGCAAACCTTTCATGCATCACAGATTGATCACTAAACTGGTGTGGAAATCCTCACTGAGGAAGGAGAATAGTGGCAAGGCAAATCGTGTCGTTCTCCAGCAAAAATTGGTTTGATGGATCAAAGTCACAGAGCAATTGCCACTGCTAAGTTATGATTTTTTATTTTAAATAGAATATTTCAGTTAATAGGTGCAAAGTATTTCTCTAGCTGTAAATGTAAGACCCACATCAATTAAAATGGAGCATTGCAGGCCTTAAACATACAGGATTTAATTGTCAAAAGTGAGTAAATTCTAGGTTAAATCTATTATTCCAGCCCTTTAATCCTGTGGGATAAAGGCAGTTGACACATTATATATCCAGCCCCACTCAAGAGGAACAGTAGAGCTGGCCAACAATACGGTGGGAGTATTAAAGAATAATTTCCACTTTTTCCAAAGACATTTATTTCTATTTTACAAGGCATAGCAAGTTTATTTTGATGGCTACCAGACCCACTAATTTCTCTTGGAACCGTGCAAAACGATTCCTCCAGAACCACCGTGCCAGGCAGGGTAGGAAACACACCTCAGAGTGGTTGTTAAAGATAAATTCCTTGCAAGTTTGACTTGGCATTCTTCAATTACTACTCTAATTATTCTTCTATTACTTAGGCAGTGAGCCAAAGGTTTCCTGGGTGCAGAGGAAGTTAATAGGGGAGATGAAGCAAGATTGTGAGGCCATGTCAGCATATGTTCATTAAAACCCGATTTCTTCAGCATTAAACTCACTCCTGGCACCAACAACGTCCTACTCTGGCTGTGTGTTTAATGATAAAAAAATAAGAATAATTATTGACAATATTTCCTGACCCAGTTTCTTTGGTTGTTTGTTCAGAACTGTACTTATTTAATAAAAAAAAAAAAAAGAGGAATTCATTGGGAAATCTACAGTAAAGAAGGTGCTGTCTCCTGTTCGTTGCTAGAAGGAAATTAAGGAGTTTCCAAAAGCTTCCCAGTAATCCCCACTGCTTTCCAGCGTTCAGCACTGGATATATATAATTACATATGAAAAAATTACATTTGAAGAAAGTTATTTGAGTTGCAAAGCCAAGCACTTGGAAGTTAAGGAACGGCATTTTTACCATTGCCTGTGCAATCCTGGCTCTTCCCACTTCTGTATCCAACTCCTAATATTAAAAGAGAGGGAATGGGAAAATATTACGTGGTTATGTAGTTAAAGATTGGATCGTAATGCACGAGCTCCTGGGAGCAGAAATGGGGTTGCAGACATGTGTAACTGTAAATCTGGCATTCCTGAACATCCAGATCCTGCCTATCCAAACCGAATCACTTCCTTTTTACATATTTCTGTGTAATTTCCTGGTTTGTTTCATTTCTGAGGGAATATTTATAAAGCAAATCATCTTAGGCAGAGCTGTTTAAAATAATATTGGGTTCTTGTGTCTGGCTCCCTTTGTTTTCCTTTGTATTTCAGGCTTGCTCACCTTCTTTTCCTGGGAAAACACAGAAATATTCCTGCTGTGGAGGCACCTGGGGGTGTTAGGGAGTGGTGGGAGAAGATTCAGGGATTAAGGTGATGTTGGGCCCCAGAGTTAGAGTGAAGATTCTTTGGAATTTCATAAAACCCACCTGTGACCTGAGAAGCAGAGGAGGGAAACTCCAGGGAAAAAAAAAAACCAAAAAAAACAAGGAGGTTTCTTAAAACCAGTTTATAACTCAGTTAAAGCTGAGAGACATTTTGTGGGACCAGAAAAGGCCCTTCTCTGCCTTGGAGGCTTTCTCCCTGCCAAATTTCAAGTCAGATTTTATGCAGCTGTTGGAGCTCATCCCAAAAACAAAAACCCCAGCCCTGGGAATCACCCCCAGCATGGAGGTCTGGGTGGCCAAGTGGCTCCTGCTGAGGCACCGTGAGGGGTTCTCCTCTGATTTTTTGAAGTCTGAGGAGTTTGCTGTTGGTGGTAGAAGAAGAAAGTCACCTCTGAATTTCCAGCCCCTCAAGGGTCACCCCCAGCCCATCCCATTGGAATGGGGCATCAAAGGACAGACAGAGGGAAAAAATTTATTGTAGGTGTTGGAAACTGATCTAAATCCTTCCTGGACGATCAGCTTATTTAATATGTTCATTTAAATTCACTTCACAGGCAAGGAAAAGGAGAATTTTTTAAAAATAAATGCTCATTAATGCACGTTATGGGCAAAATAAATCCACTCTCTTCCTTCCCCTCCACCCCAAACTCAGACCAGAGAGAACCTGAGCTGTGCTCAGCATTAAATGTAAAAATCTATATATTTTTATTTCTTTTTTTTTTTAAGTAGGCTTAATGCAAACACGATTTCATGGATCACCAATAAACAAGTTTTAAAAAATTTTTCCCTTTTAAATTTATGAAGGGAAGAAAAAAATATCAAGGTAGCCAAATCTCCAGGATGTCTTACAGCACGTTAGGTATAGATCCAACCTCAAGGAATTTTTATTAACCTCTCACTGCTTCCAAATTCAGAAGAATTCCCCCAAATCAGAGTTCAAGGTCCCACATCAGAAGCTGCCAAACATCTCATCATGACCGAGGACCACTGTCAGTGTTTCTGCTCTCCTCCAGCGTGGCTTGGAGCTGTGTCCTCACCCCACGGGGAGGCACAGCAGTTTGCATGTCTGGCATTTTTTAGCGCACAGAGTGGATATTTAGAGGGAAAACCTTGGATTCCACATCCCTGCTTCAATCTGCAGGGATCTGGAACTGAGAGAGGGTTTTGGCTCTCAGCTGGGTTTGGCAGGGAGCACAAACACCAGCACGAGAATCCTCCCTTCCCAGCCAGCCCTGAGCATCTCCCACCTCCAGAATCCTTTTTCCCGAGGTGTCAAGTGGCCTTTCCACACAATATTGGCAACCTCTCTTAAACATTATTCCTTCTGTTGCGTCCCGGTTGTTTTCCCACAGATCTCCCTGATTTAAACCCCAGAGATGCAGAAGCCAGAGGGGTTTTGGGGGTGGTGGTGATGCCTTGGGAAGGCTGAGCTGGAACAGAGACTGGACAGAGCTGGAGAATAAAGTAGGGATTTATTAAAAGGCCTCCAGAACCCACCTTGGGCAGGACAGGGCCTGGCCAGGGCTACACCCAAGGTGGGCCCAAAATGGTCACAAAGACTGTCACGAGATCTTACATTTTTCTAAGTTTTGGTCCATTTGCACATTGGGGTTAAATTGTCCAATCCCAACTCCAGGCTGTGAGCTCCCATCCTTCTTGTTCCTCCCTCCAGCCACCCTTGTTTGTGCTGTTGGGCTGAAAGTTGTCCTTGATGTGCAGCAGGACAAGGATTTGTTTTGTGTCCCTGCTGTGTGCAGAGAGCTGAGTGACCCTGACTGTGAGCTCAGAGCTGCACCCTGGGCACCACAGAACATGAAAAACATTGAAGTTAAAACTTGAGGTATCAGTGGGAGCTGTGAGATCAGGGGTGCTTGAACCCAACCTCTGCAGCCCTCCAGGCTGGGGTGGGTGCTACAGGCTGAGCACCCTTGCTGGGGGAGCTGGTTCTGACTGGGGTCTGGCCAAGAACTTTGGAACAGAAACATTCAGAGATCAGTGGTGGGGGTGATGCTGTTCCACCCCTCTGTCTGTGATGGGGACACTACAACCAAAGGACCTGCAGCAAATTTTCCAATGACACTGAGCTGTGTGGGGCAGTCACAGGCTGCGGGGAAGGGGGAGAGCCAGAGGGACTTGGACAGGCTGGAAAATTGATGAAAAATTCCTCATGAGCCAGCAATGAGTGCTCCCAGCCCAGAAACCAAATCCTGGGTTACATCCAAAACACTGTGGGGAGAGGGGAGGGAGGTGTAGTGAAAGGACAAGGAGAAATGGGTACAAATTGAAAGAGGGGGAATTTAGTTTGGATACTAGGAAGAATTTCTTCCCTGGGAGAGTGGGCAGGCCCTGGCACAGGGTGCCCAGAGCAGCTGTGGCTGCCCCTGGATCCCTGGCAGTGCCCAAGGCCAGGTTGGACACTGGGGCTTTGAGGGACAGTGGGAGGTGTCCCTGCCATGGCAGGGCTGGAATGAGATGATATTTGGTGTCCCTCAGCATTCTGTGAAGCTCTCTGGAGGTGAACACAAATGTACCCAGAAATCAGAGACCTGCAGGGAGGGAGAACTGCATCCCATTCACTGAGAGCTGTTGTAGAAACCACACAGCGTGTGCGAGTGGTTGAGCTGTGGCTCACCAGAACCTGGCTCTGAGCTGATTTTTCTGGCAGGAAAAGAACCTCAGCCATCCCTAATTGTGAAGCCAAGGGATGAGGAAGCCAAGGGATGAGGAAGGGCTTCACAATCACCTGTGTCACCCTCAGCCATGAGGAGCTTCACCCACTTTGAACCCCACCAACATCTCCTGCCTCACCTCCAAACCCATCTGCCAACACCAGGGACATCCAGCAGCTCCTAAAACACCTGCTCCGAAATCTCTGCTCATTGCAATTAAATATTTAGATGATGTTTCATTTATGAAAATTAGATTTTAGACGTGAATTAGGGCTACCTTAATTATTACACTAAAACATGGAAATGATAGTATATTATTAGAAACATATTTTTCTTGCAAAACTGTGTTTGCAATCGCGCCAGGAAAAAAAAAAAGTTATGAAATAGACTTTTTATAGTAGGTGTTAATTCTGAATAATTAGGATTAGGCACTGGGGATTTGCAACCCAAATAAAAATTACCTAATTAACCCTTATATTGGCCCTAACAGAGAAGCCAAATAGTTCAGCAATAAAAAAAAAAGAAAAATGTAAAAAAAAAAAAAAGCTCTGCACATATATAAGTGGATGTCTAATAGTCTAAAACAAAATGGGATTTAAAGACAACTCCTGGAAAATATTTACAAACCTGACCAGAGCCATGCAGACAGCTGGGATTTGGATTTGCCATGATGTGATCGACATGATCCAGGTATTTTAGGATCACATCCCAAT
The DNA here is from genome assembly GCA_910950805.1 of Acrocephalus scirpaceus scirpaceus. Taxonomy (NCBI): domain Eukaryota; kingdom Metazoa; phylum Chordata; class Aves; order Passeriformes; family Sylviidae; genus Acrocephalus; species Acrocephalus scirpaceus. The sequence goes on from OU383781.1 coordinate 61,307,496, forward strand.
TAGGAAAAGTGAAATCATCTCAGGTCCTTTTCTTGACACTCTCTTAATGCTGATCCTGCCTTGTTTAATTTTATTTTATGTTTATTTGGGCTTTTTGGGATTTTTTAATTGTCTAGATTTTAAGTATCCCACAGCATGTCCAGGAAGTGATTTATTCATAGGAATAAGAGCTGGCAGCCTCTTGGGAAATATTCCAGCCAGGAGGGGCACACAAGGGCAGGGGCTGGAGCCTCCTCAGCGTGGGCATCACCTTTTGGGGCTGCATTGGATTCATGGCCAAGAGATCCATCCATGTCTCCTTTTAAAGGTCCTCTGAAAGCAGCCCTGACCAGGAGCACTCCAGAGTGAGGGGGGGAAAGGAGGAGGGCAGAAAATAATTCTCTTCCTCAAGAGGAATAAGAGGAAGAAGAGGAAGAAGAGGAAGAGAAAATAATTCTCTTCCTCAAGAGGAAGATTCTCTACCTCAAAGGCAAGAGGAGAGCCACAGAATGTCCTGAGTTGGAAGGGACCCACAAGGATTGAGTTCAACTCCTGTGCCTGCACAGGACACCCCAAAATTCCCACTCTGTGCCAAAAAATCCTGGAGCTCTGGCAGCCTTGGTGCAGCTCTTCTGGCTCCCATAAACACTGAAGAGGATCTCAAATTTGTTTCTCTGCCCAAGGTGTAACAGTCAATGCATAAATCCAAGGCACAATCCACCCTGCTCCAGTTCCATATGTTTTAAAGCTTCTTCTATTTTCATTTCCTAGACAGACTTGGCAAACTGCAGAAATGCAAGCTACACTTGAGCTGAAACAAGACCTGGCCAAACTTTGAGGTTGCCAGGGCCTGAGATGCATGCAAAATTGAGGCAGATCCCTCTAGGTACGATCATTTTTATGAGTTAAGGAAACACGGAGGCATCTGTCCAGCTTTTCCCACCAGCAGGTGAAAGATGCCAAATGTCCCAGTTTGCTGCAGAAATGTGGCTCCAGGCTCACTGGATACGTGCAGATTCTCCTCTCCCTCTGCCTATGGAAGGATGTGGACCCTTACCTAAATTACCAGGAGGAGAACAGCACGATGCCATTAACCATCACAGGGAATGGCTGGAGCTGTGCCAGGGAGGTTTAGGTTGGATTTAGGGAAAGGTTCTTCCCTCAGAAGGTGCTGGGCTCTCCACAGGGAATGGGCACGGCCCCCAGAGCTCCAGGAGGGTTTGGACACCCAGGGGTACCCAGGCTGGGATTGTTGGGGTGTCTGTGCAGGGCCAGGAGCTGCACTGGATGATCTTTGTGGGTCCCTTCCCACTCAGGACATTCCATGATTCCATCAAAGCAAATTGTGCCTCATGGCTGATTCCTGAACAATGCTTCATGGAAGATTTCTGCCTAAGAAACTTCATCAGACCAATATTTAGCAAACATTAATTACCACCCTTATTAAGAGTGAGCTGAAACATTGGTGAGTGTTTATAGATAAAATGTAAAGTGCACGAAATTGGGACAGTCAGGGAGAAAAGCACAAAGCCTTCCAACAACTCTTTTTAGGCCCCAATCATTCAAGCAACCACAGACAACACTTTAAATAACCTCAAATACGCATTGGTTTAGCTCAGAGAAATACACAGTGCGACGTATTGCACACATACCTCGTGAGTGCTCTCCCCCAGCTTGCTCCAGATGCAATTGGAGCAAGGTTTTGCAGCTCCCAAATCCCTTGGGATGCCCCTGTAGCATCCACTGCTCTCCCAGGCCCCATTCCCAACACTCCAGCCCCACCATGGGAGCGCTGCCAGGCTGTTACCCACAGACCACGCGCTGCCTCCCAGGAAAACCAGGATTTCGCTCAAGGTTTATAGATTCAATCAAACCTCCTCAAACAATTCCCATGGAAGTACTCGATATACATGAGGCTGAAGCCTTAATTTTTTTTTTTTAAGTTTGCTTTTCCCCTGCCGTACAGATTAAATACATAATTTGATTTCATCTCATCCAATTTTAAAACGATTAATCTTATCAAAACCCACACGAGTGGTCCCAGCTCGGTCCAGCTGGACAGGTGCATCTCAATTCCAAGGCAAACGCCCATCCTTGACCTGGATTTCGTCTCCATGCACCAGGAGCACTGAGTCCTGTGCCCAAAATTTTGTCTCCAGTTGAAAGGAGAAGCAAAATCCAAATTCCCAGGAGCCCCACAGTGCCCAGAAAGAAAAGCAGGGTTCCATTTTCCTCTCCTGGCACGTTGCCTCCTGCAACGTAGGCTGGATTTCCTCCTTTTAAAATCTGGGAATGGTATAAATGGGAGATAACTTGCAATCCTTAATGCTTTCCATCCTCTTTGCAAAATCTTTTTATAATGCTCAAATAGTTGGCTTTCAGTGATGATCTTATAATGATCCTAGGGAGTACTGAGAAACTGCGAGTAAATTCAAGTCAAATACATTTTAGAAAATTAATACAATATCACAGACCTTATATTGAATAATTTTCATTACAGGATATAATTCTCTTACTGGGGAAGAGCAATAACACGGTGATTGTTGATGTTGCCAGTGCATTTTTTTGTATTATTTTTTAAAAAAATCTGCAATACTTAGGCAGTAAATTGTGCTGTTATAGTTGCTCGGCAACCATAACTTCTGCATACTCACCTCCCATGGTTTTGTAGCAACAACAATCTTATGATAACAAGGGGATGGGTATCTTTTTTTTTTTTTTTTTTAATCAAGATTCTCCTTGATATGCAAATGTATGCAACATTTAATGTATTATGTATGGGAAAAAATTAAAATAATTATTTCGTTTGAGTAATGAGCCTTAAGTGTTGATTTCGGATTTCGAAAGGCAGGGATGGACCTGCTGAAAATTTGATACCAATAAACAGAGGAAATCCACTGGCATAGAGTAAAACAATTATATTCTCCTTGGAACACCTGCAATTTACATATCTCAACTGTGAGATACAAAACAGGGGCAGGGAGAACATCTGGGTTTGTGGGTTTGAGTTTTGGAGAAGAGCAAGCGGCCATTTAAGACAAAAGGAAAATAAATAAATGAGGAAAAACCCAAACAAACAAACAAACAAACAGAAACCCAAAAAACAAAACTAAGAGAAATGGACTCAAAGTTAATTCAGCATCTGCAGAGCAGGACAGAATTATGGTAATCTTCTCCAGAGAAACTTTGTTGTCCTGGGTAGATCTCTAGGATTCAGTGCAGGAGACCACTTCAATATTTAATCTCAACTCAAGGATTAAGATCCTGAGAGAATTTTGGGCATGCCCAAAGCAGGAGTCAGAGGGACTTGGGTTCTACACCTCCATAAGAAAAATAAAAAATAGTTTTTGCAATTGTTTTTTCTTCTGAATTCTTATTTCTTATGGACTTTTCTCTTTGGACTGAAGTGGAAATTGCTCATGGATGTGCTGTTGTACCTCACCAAGATTTTGAAAAAGCATTTTTCATTATTTGCAAAGTTTTGGTGGGGCTTGGGGTTCTTTTGTTTTCAGAACGGTCCTATACTCATGGTGCTTTTATTTTTATCCTTATCTTCTGCACAAAGAGAATAAAAAACTAAATAGAGAAGTTATTAGATCATCCTGAAGGAACATCAATGGACCAAAATGATTCTTTCCTTAATTGTTTTAATTAGGGAAAAGCAAAATTATCTACATTTCTCTTTTAATTGCTAGAAGGAAAAAAATGATTTGATATTGCACTCTGCATTTGGAGGAATCTGTGATGGTGCAACACCTCTAAGTGATTTTAATTATTTAATGTAACGAGTTTGTTTCCTTTCAAGTAGAATAGAATTTAACTTTTCATACCAGCACCAAGTTTGGGTTCAGCTTTAATTTCTCATTTGATTCATATTTCCCCATAATAAACACAATTGAGTTTCTTCTTTTTGGTACCAAAATTGAGTTGGTACCAAAATTGAGTTGGTGCCAATTGAGTTTCTTCTTTTTTGGGATTTAATGGCAAATTTATGTGGCACCACAGATGAGGGAGCTGCTCTGGACATCAAAGAGGGAATTTTCCCCGTTTCATCTCTGCCTGATCAGGATATCCTCCAGCTTCTGGAAAGCTTTGTAAGTACTTGAATGTCGTGTCTCTCTATTAAGCTACAAATGCCCTAAATGGAGCCCCCTGCTCTGGGATGCCGTGGTTGAGTGCCAAGACCCCTCCACCTGAACACCACAATCCGTGGTGCTCTGCTTGAGTTGAGATCAAACCAAGAATTGCACTTTTCTACCGCCCCGAGGCCACCACAACGAAATTATCTGCCAAGCAGCACGACTATAAATAGAAAAAATAAAGAAATCCGCCCCGGACTCTTTAGAGAAATGACTTTTTTTGAGCAATAGAAAGGAAGCTCCCACTGCCAGAGCCTCTGGTGCTCCACCAGGATATTGCTGGGCACATTTCCCAGTCACCTGCAAGAAACCCTCCCTCAGCCAGCCCTCAGCACTTCCCGGGGCTGAAAGCGTTTAGGAACGCTTTAACTCAGCTGTGCCATCAGAAGTGGCAGTGCAGGGAAGCTGCCACATCCCTGCCACACACTCCACATTTCCCCGAGGACCTCGTGGTCCGGGTTCCAAACATAATTAGGAGAAATTTCAAACGCGGCTTTAGATTACGTATACAGCAGCGCTCAGTACTGACATAACTATAGAGGGTATTTCTTGGAGTCTTTAATCATCAAGTGATATTTTGTCTTCTTTACATATAGGTCATTTCTTTGACAGAATAAATGATGATTAGCCTCTTAGTTTAAATGTAAAATTTAGCAGAACTATAGTGTCACTGCTCCCTGTGTTCTTCCTTTCAGTATTTCTCTTTCATTAAAACTGCCTTTGAAATCTTTTACCCTCTACTCCATCTGAAGCCCAGAGAGGACACTCTAATTTCTGAAACCCTGTCTGTGCTAAAGGAAATTGTGAAGGCTCAGACTTCTGCATCTTTTTATTTTATTTTATTTTTTTTTCTTTTTAGGATACCAAGATCACAGTGATGCTGGTCTACAACAGGCAGGGAGCAGCCAGACAGAAGATGGGATGTGCTGGGAGATTTTTCATGCAAACTGGGCCTTTCCTTAGAGCACAGCTCTTTCCCTAAAATCCAAGGAACAAAACCAAGCAGAAACAACTAATTTTGTTCAGGCACAAATCTTCCCCTTCCCCAAAATTTTAGATGCTATATATGGATGTGCATATATAAAATATTTACTCTGAACAGAGACAACTTATGAAATTCAACAGGCTGGGCCCTTTTGAACATCACAAACTTTGCTGGCCAGGCTGATGTGTTCATGTATAATTTTCATCGCCTCCAGAAACCCTTTTCCTGCTCAATTCTCTTTGCTGCTCAGAAGTGTTTGGGAAGTGCACAGCAGCTCCCTGCACATCCCAAAGGGTTCCAGGCACCCTCCCCACTGTGTAAAAACTCTGATTGCTCAGGGCCTGCCAGAGCTGGGCCAAAATCCCACCCGGGATCACACCGGGAATCAAACGCTCACCCAGACTGGGCAGCACTTGGCTCTGGCTGCCACACCAAACTCCATCCAAACTACCACGGAAAAAACTCTTTCCCACAGCGTTTTCACAAGGCCCTGGGTGCACATTAACAGGCACAGAATCATGGAATCATGGAATGGTTTCTGTTGGAAGTGGCCTTAAAGCTCATACAGTTCCAACCCCTGCCATGGGCAGGGTCACCTCCCAGCAGGTGGCTCCTGTCTACCCTGGCCCTGATTTGTTAAAGGTGGCACCAGCAGCAAAGCAAAAACTGTGAGAAAAGAGAATAAAAAATAAATTAAAAATAAATCACAAATTACCAAATATTACATTGCTAGAAACAGCTCCATCAACTCCTGTGGTTCTACTTTGAGAAACACCAAGTCAGGATGAGAAGGGAGACAATAAAATGTGTTAGATGTGCCAAGGCACTTTTTCACTGGCCTGAAACCTCTTATTACCCAGCCAGCAAGATTGTTTAAGTGCTGACCAGTTTGCAAGTTCAATCTCTGTAAATATGAGTGCAAAAAAGCAAAGAGGAGCTTGGCCATAACTGTTAGGATCTGCTGTCCGACAGAAAACTAAAATTGCATCAACATATTATAAATATGAGGATTTAAAGCCTTCTGGAGAGGGTGAGGTTATAATGCTGCTGGCCCAATACCATAAAACATGAAAGATTTCACCCTGCTGCCATAATTCTGCTGCTCTGATGCCGGATTTTCTTAAAAATACGCATCTGCATTGCAATATTTAGAGACGCTCATGATTCTTCTTGATGTATTCCCCCCCAAATCGGAGGGTTTCCTTTGGACAGGGGCTCATTTTCAGCTGGGAAAACTGAAAAAAAAGGTTGCTACTTTGGAGCAAGGACCCCTGTGGTCCTCCACTTGGCAGGACAATGGAGTATCCGTGGGAAAACGGGGCCATAAATTTGAGCGGGAAGTGGGAAAAGCGACTCTAAATCCTCGGCTCCGCCGCACCTCGGAGCCAGGGCAGCGTCACAGGATGGAAAACTGGGCTGGGGGATTGGGATCCACAGCTCCCTCACACCTCCCCTCTCACACCCCCTGCCCCTCTCCAAATCTCTGTCCCTGAAACGCCCTCCCCCAGCAGGATTCCCATTAAACACAGGGCATGAAGGCCTTGGGGTCTGAGCTGTTTAATTCCGACCCCCCCATGCCATAAATCCAGGACAGATCCCATAAAGCCCTTTAGGAAGATGGGTGTCTAATTCCCATTACCACAGAACGGAAAAAAGAATCAATTAGAGACTGTAAACTCCCCATTTCAAATTCCCTCTTTTGTTTCAGATAAGATCCCTAAAACTGTTTTGAATTATCACATCCTGGGTGATTGGGAAGATTTTTTTATTCTTTAGAGATACCCACATTGTATTTTGGGATGCAGAGCTGCTGGATCATGCCTCAGTGTACAACAGAGCACAAAGAAATTCTACTTTTCATGGAAAAGATTGCTTTAAGAAGAGGTGGAGAACCTCGCCTTGAAGAGAGACCAGAGGATGAAATTTCCATTGTAAGTTCCAGGGCAATTTGTAAATAAATATACCTAGTAACTAGTAATTAACATTTTATTAGATAAATGACTCGTGCACACTAAATTACCATGCATAAATACGCCATTAATATGCAGCAGAACTTATAGTTCAAAGCTATCAGCAATGTAAACATATGTTCACCCACTCCATCTCGTGCTGAAGGGCTGCCATGAAATACAGCGGTGATTTAGGGGGCTCCAGACTACCAGGGAAACCTCCTCGCTCATCCGAGAGGATGGGATGAAGTGGCTGCAGCCCACAGCGAGGCAGAGCAGTTGTTGTGGAGCTGCTTTGCTCCTTGTTAATTAGCAGTGGGCAGAAAAACTCATTTTCTCTCCGTTGTGGAAATGTTGAGCTGTCTGAGGGCTGGGGAGGAACAGAGGATTTCATACGCCTGCCTGCAGCCCAGGAAGGATGTGGAGCTGCTGGGGAGAGCCCAGAGCAGGCTCCAGGATGGGCAGAGGATGGAGCAGCTCAGCTGGGAGAGCTGGGAATGTTCACCTGGAGAGGAGAAGCTTTGAGGTGACCTCAGTGTGGCCTCACAGTGCCTGAAGGAGTAAACAGGAAAGATGGAGAGGGACAATTTATAATGGATGGAGTGACAGGACAAGGGGAAATAGCTTCAAAGTGAAATTGGGTGGGTTTAGATGGGATTTTGGGTAGGTTTAGATGGGATTTTGGCAGGAATTGTTACCTGGCAGGGTGGGCAGGCCCTGGATCCCTGGCAGTGCCCAAGGCCAGGTTGGACACTGAGGCTTTGAGGGGACAGTGGGAGGTGTCCCTGCCATGGCAGGGTTGGAATGGGATATTTTTAAGGTCCCTTCCAGCCCAAACCATTCAGGAATTCTGTGACAACACCAAAGCATTTTTCCATCATTCATGAGCCCAGCTGTGCCCAGCTGTGCTGCTCCCACATCCCAGGTGGAATCCAGGCAGCATCAAAGGCTCTGCCCATGGCCACACAGAGGGGGTGGTGTCAGAGGGGGCAGTGGCTTCAGCCAAACCAGCCACACCACTGTGCCTTGCCCTGAGCAGGGATCCGTGGTGAAGCACGACCTCCAAGAGATTTAAAAACCACATGTGATTGCCACTTGCTACCTTGAAATGGATGAAATTAATTTCCTCTCTGTGCCATTCCCCCTCTCTCTCAGAAATCCCCTTTCCAGGAAACAAACAGCAGCGCTGAGCCGTCGGCTTTCATCCTGCTGTCAGGCTCTCCAATACACCACTCACAGGAATTTCTATTAGTGCATAAAATATGGGACACGTGAGGAAAGGTTAACCTGGACACCTCGCAATCCAGCTCTTGATTAATTCTAATTTCAGAACAGAACAAAACACAGGCAGCGGAGTTAAAGTGACAACCAGGGAGCAGAAAGCAGCAGGATGAGGAGGACACCAATGCAGAACTTCCCTTGGAAAGAACATTTTTACCCACCACACTCTCAGACAAAAAGTTGAAAGCAACTTTAATTTATATCCTCAGGAGTAAACTTGTGTTTATTCAGGTCTGTGCCCATCTTGGATTGAAGGCCTGTGGAGTTTTAGGAATTTTGGGATGGATACCAGCCCAACAGCTTCTCATCCCAGCCAGGCAAAGGAGCCCTGATATTCCTGCAGATCCTCCCCCACGGCAGTGCTCACCTGGGCATGGATGAGCAGCCAAGCGTGGCCAGCACCTCCCCCAGCTGGTGCCACCCTTTTATGTCCCTTCAGGTCCTTAATAGCTGGCTGGAGGTCAAAGACATCAGGGCTGGGCTGTTCTTCCCCCTGGAGCATCCCACCTGCAGCCCTCACCTGGCACACAGGAGCCACGGGGCCCTTTTCACTTTGCTTCTCATTTAAATACAGGCTCAGACTGAAATGTGGATTCTATTTTTTCCTTTGGGTTTTATTTTGTTCTTTGGATTTTATTTTTTTCCTTTGGGTTTTATTTTGTTCCTTTGGGTTTTATTTTTTTCCTTTGGGTTTTATTTTGTCTTACTCAGCCACCGCCACTGGTTTTGGCTGCCAGGATATTTTGGCAACTGATTCAGCATCAGGGAGAGGGCAAACATTGCTCAAAGCTGCCTCCAGCTCTTCTCCAGCTACCTCTGGAGTGCAAAATGTCATTTATTGAATGGTTTAAAAGGTGTTCAGCATGAGTATGAAACTTCTGGGGTGAAATATCAGGCACTGCATGATTCAATATCCCTCCCATTCACAGAGCACACAAGGATATTTCCACCATTTCAACATTATTACAACATTATTGCATTATTATTTCAACATTAATACATTATTATTATTTTGACCTTAAAAATCTCACAACAACTTGTTCTTTGTAAAAGGGGGACGAGATAAAAACCCCACCAAAAGTTGTCTGTTCCCTTTTTGAAACTGAACAACAATTGGGTGAACGTGTGCTATGTACAAATAACATAAAATGCACGTATCTGGGTAGATGTTTTCCATAACAATGCTCCGAGAAATTGCATTAAACCTCAGACATTATCCCTGGTTTTATAGAATTGCCCACAGAGACAGGCACCAACATCACTATTAAGTATCAAGAAAGTACCAGGCTTGTTACAGGAGCTTTATGAGAGCCAAGGATCAAATATTTTTTCACAGTTTTATGTGGATAGTTTCATGAAAATTGATCAGGTCTAAAAAGTCACAGTCCAAATGAAGCTAAGGTTAAAGATAATTTATACATGATATTCCTAATTTTATTCTGAGCCCTTTTATTACTATGTAGGCCTTTATGACTTTAAAGAAAATGTCAGTGGCAGCAAATGACATTGTACTGAATAATCTAGTTATGAGGGAAAAGACATTTAAAACTATTCCAGATCAGCTTTGCTCTGTTCTGCTGAACTTACAGTTTTATCCCACACAGCTGGGCAAAACTCCTGCCTGGATTTTTAAATTGTCTTCACGGTTGCTTCGTGAGCCAACGTCTCTTCCTCTTTTCTTTCTAATTCCTTGGGAATTTCATGTTTTCCCCCTTTTTTTTCCTGGGTACTTGGAGGAAATTCACAAGCTCAGGGGTGTCTCACCCTGTGTGTTGCTGTCTCAGGGTCCAGCCCTGAATGTTCAGGACACGGGAAAATTTGATCAGTTCCTGAGCAAATGTCTCTTCCTCTTCTCAATTCCTTGGGAATTTCATGTTTTCCCCCTTTTTTTCCTGGGTACTTGGAGGGAATTCAGCTCTCCCTCACACACTCAGGGGTGTCTCACCTCTGTGTGTTGCTCTCTCAGGGTCCAGCCCTGAATGTTCAGGACAGGGGAAAATTTCCTCAGTTCCTGAGCAAATGTCTCTTCCCCTTCTCTTTTTAATTCCTTGGAAATTTTCTGTTTTCTCCCTTTTTTCCCAGGTATTTTGAGGGAATTCAGCTCTCCCTCACACGCTCAGGGATTTCTCACCTCTGTGTGTTGCTGTCTCAACAGGTCCAGCCCAGCCCTGAATGTCCAGGACAGGGGAAAATTCCCTCAGTTCCTGGTGTTGGTGATTTTTACCTGTCCTTAGGAGCAGCAACTGTGCCCCATCAGCTCCACAGCAGGGACAGAAATTGGAGACAAATTCCTGCTGCTCTTGGCACGGACAGACAAGTTATTTCCCCAAATCTCTGTCTGTACAACACCAGGGACAGGGGTGTGTCTGAAGGGCATCTGGGGCTCTTTTTTGAGGCATCCACATCCCAATTTTTAGGTGTTGCACCCACCTCTCCTTTTCCTCCTTTTAACCAATCTCCAAATGCAGAACAACAGCTACAACAACAAATCTGCAGAATATTATGGATATTTACGGTGTTATTAGAGAGACAACTGCAGCGTGGCAGCAACATTAACATTTCTTTTTTTTCCTTTTTTTCCTTTTTTCCTTTTTTTTCCTTTTTTTCCTTTTTTTCCTTTTTTCTTTTTTTCCTTTTTTTCCTTTTTTTCCTTTTTTTCCTTTTTTTTCTTTTTTTCCGACCAGAAAAAAACTGGGAGAGGTGCAGAGTGACACCTTGGGCAGAGGCTGGCACCCTGTTTGATGCAGGGGGGAGGTCTGGGGGGTCACCTTTTCCCATGGGAATTCCCAGGAGCTTCCTGGAGGAGTGAGCAGACCCTGTTCCTGCTGCTCCTGGGTGGGACAATTTGTCCTGTCCCCACTTCTCTCCAGGATAAAGTTTCCGTGGGATGAAAGACCCAGGAATGTGCTCCCAAACATTGTGGACACTTAAGTACCTGAGATAAACCAAAACTGCCCAAATTCCATCTGGTGAATTCCCTAAATATTTTGGGATTTCGGTGCAAATCGTGCTCCTGGATGAATTTTGGCTTTGATGGGACAGGAGGATGAACACGTTAATCTGGCAATAAATAAATAAAGTTTTTTTATAGGAATATCAATCCCTGTGTGATTTACTTGGGGGAAACAGTGTTAATAAATTAAAATAAAGAGTATTCTCATGGAAGTTTTGGGTTTATATTTAAATTTCTTTAAAATTCTCAGTGTTAAACAGCTTGTCTTCTTTTTTTTTCTTGTTTTTTTCGGGGGGGAGTTTTTTTGTTTGTTTGTGGGATTTTTGTTTTTTGTGGTTTTTTTTTGTTTTTGGGGAGAGGTGTTTGTTTGTTTGGCTGATTTGTTTTTTGATTTTTTGTGGGGTTTTTGTTGTTGTTTTTGTTTTATTTTTTGTTCGGCTTTTTGTTTGTTTGTTTGGGGTTTTTTGTTGTTGTTTTTCAGGGGTTTTTTTTCTGTGTGTGATTTCTTACTCAGGGAAAGAAACGAGAGTTCCTATCATTAACAGTCTTCCCAAATTCTGCCACTGTCTGAATCCACACTACCCCTGGTTTTCCAGATGCTTGTTTGAAAGGCAACTGTTATTGCATGTCATAATTGTGTTCATAGCTGAGTAAACACCTTCACAGGTGCAAAAGGACCCGAAAGCTGCAAGAGTTGTAAGGCTGAAAAAGCAGAAATTTTATAGCCTTGTCATGGACAAAGGAGGTGTAGAAATGAAATACAATATTTTCCTCTGTCTGAAGTGTAACACTTGATTAGCTTGAAAAGCAGTGAGAGCCGTGTGGCCGTGCTCAGGATTTAATCAAAAACGTGGCTTTGTTTGAAAAGTGATTAGGTAAAAATGTCATTGATTTCTACAGCAAATCTGCTCACTGAGGATTTCAGAGCCATAGACTCCTTTCTCCTCATAATATTTATATTTTAGCTGTTTTTCAGCAGTGGCCAAATAGAGCTATCAGGCTAAAAGAGGAGTAGAAATTGTTGTGGAAGAGGTTTTTTTTATGTTCAAGGCAAATCTTGGCTGCAGGATTTGGCTCTCTCTGTTCTCTTTGAGCACCTCTATCTTTCCTCATTGCTACCTTTAATTTCTATTTATTTTAATCAAAAATCAAACTCTTCTCGAGTCAGCCAAGCTGAGCTGAGAAGGCAAAGGGCAGGAGACCTGGAAAAAAAATTTATATAGGAATTCCAGAGCAGCTGTGGCTGCCCCTGGATCTCTGGCAGTGCCCAAGGCCAGGTTGGACAGGATTTGGAGCAGCCTGGGACAGTGCGAGGTGTCACCATGGCAGGGGTGGCACTGGGTGGGATTTGAAATCTCTTCCAACCCAAATCATCCTGGAATCCCCTGAAAGAATTTCTGCACATCAGGAAAAGTGCCTGTCCCCATCCCTGACCTCAGCTGTATTTCCAAATAAACCCAACGTGGGTCAGGGAGGGAATGGCCACCGTGGATGCTCCCTCCCAACTCCAGTTTGTTGCTGTTTTGGTCAAATAAATTCATTAAAATGTAAATTAATTGAATATTTATGTTAAATGATGAATTTTTTTTTTCAGTGAGTGGATCTGTCTCCAGTAATCTTCAAAAGGAAAGTCATTCCCTAGTTACCATAATTAGTATTATAATATAATTATAATACAATCGGAGATATTCTCAGAAACTGCCTAAGTATAATAAATACATATTAACCTGCCCATTTTTATTAAGTTATTTCATCCAAGCATTGTTCAGATGAGCAAATGTTTCATAAAACTTTTTCCATAATGTTGGAGAAATTATCAAATCCCCCTTTACCTGAACATCTTTTAATATGATTTTTAATGAGAGAGAAGATATCACAGAAACCCTTGAAGAGTCCTGGAGAGATATTATTGATCTTTGGAGTTAGATCACCTTAATGATTATCTTTCATAGCAGCTGGAATATTTTGTTCCTTGTCTGCCAGAAAGACACAGCTGAAGGTTAAATACAGCAGGATGGAGCAAAATTTTGCTGGAAGTTTATAAATCCATCACGTGGAGGAGGAGGAGAGGATGGTTTGCTGCAGAATTCCCCAAAATGTCTTCTGCACCAAGGAGCTCATGCCCAGGGTCTGTGGCTACAAATTAGGGACAAAGTCAGGTCAGCTCAAACCTGGCGCTCTGGTAAGTGATAAAATTCATCCCTGGGAACACCCAGAGCGTGTTCACTGAATCCTGGAATAGTTTGGGTTAAAAGGGACTTTAAATCTCATCCAGTGCCACCTTTGCCATGGTGACACCTCCCACTGTCCCAGGCTGCTCCAAGCCCCAATGTCCAACCTGGCCTTGGGCACTGCCAGGGATCCAGGGGCTGCTGTGGGCACCCTGTGCCTCCCCCCTTCATAGGGAACAATTTTATCCATAACTTTATCCTAAATTTCCCTTCTTTTATTTGAATTGCTCTGTGTTTATCCTGCTGGGAGTCCATATAATGCAGATTCCCATTTCCAGAAGGGAGAGTGGTTTCTACAACAGCTCTCAGTTAATGGGATGCAGTTTTCCTTCCTTGTAAGTTTCTGATTTGTGGGTACATTTGTATTTACCCTCTAATGTTAGAGGACATTAAATGTCATCTCATTCCACCCCAGCCATGGCAGGGACACCTCCCACTGTCCCAGGCTACTCCCAGCCCCAATGTCCAACCTGGCCTTGGGCACTGCCAGGGATCCAGGGGCAGCCACAGCTGCTCTGGGCACCCTGTGCCAGGGTCTGCCGGACCTCCCAAGGAAAAATTCCTGCCCAAGATCCCACCCAGCCCTGCCCTCCAAGTGATTGGAGACTTTCAAAACTCGTCTTGTTCCCTGATTCCTGCTCTTTCAGAAGCACAGCAGCCCCGGCTGCAGCTCGGCATCAAGGAGATTTTCCTTTCTCATGTCAGAGCCTGCCAAAGCCTCCCAGTGCCTCACCAGCGCCCAGGGCAGCCCGAGCAGCCTCACAAACAATGGATTTGATCTTTTTCTGAGCTGGACTTCATTGGAATCATGTTATCAATTCTTTGTCGGGATCCTTGAGGGTGTTTTGCAAAGAAATCAGCATGTGTGGTTTCGTAATGATATTCCACGTTTCCCTTCAGAAAAACAGTGCAGACCGAGGGGAGTGCTGCCAGAGGTTTTATGGCTCAAGTCTAACCTTCCTTAACCTTTTTTTTTTCCCTTTTTTTAATGTCTCCCAGTATTGACAAGGCCTTTAATTTGTGATCCAAGGCTGTACCACTCCTCAAGATTAAGCGGCAGCACTGCATTAGGGAGCAGCTCCTGGTGGCTGGGAGGGACAGATCCATGGGCAGATCCCACCTGCTTCCCACCACATCCAGGCCTGGGGGATGTGATGGATCCAGGGGCAGCTCTCTCCTCCTTCCCAGCCAGTGGTAAATCAGCAAATTGAAATTCACGTGGCAGATAAATTTATTGGAAAAAAGACCCAAAGCGCCAGGAGGAGAATTAGGATAAATGGGCTGGAGTGGGAGGGGCTGGGATTGTGCTCCCGGTGTTTGGGGACATGGGGTGTCCTGAGCATCCTCTCCACTCCACTCCACACCAAAACTTCTGCCCAATCCATGGGAAAGACACCCAGCCCTGGGGACCAACCCTCCCCCAGCCCAGCTCCATCCCAGGGGCCTCATCCACCCCCCCAGGCAGCACTGCAAACACAGCTGAACAGATTTTGGTTCTCCTCCTACACCAGGATGAACAAACCCCAGGGTGCTCCCAAAAGACCTGGAATTTTCTGTGTTGGGCCCAAGAGCAGCTGCTCAGCTGGGATCCCTGCCGGACAGTGGGACAACCTCATCCACGGGCTGGGTGGGCACTGGAGCAGCGAGGGGGGACCAGGAGGGGACATGGGGGGACTGTGACAGCTCTGTGCCTCTCTCCAGGATCCTGCACCACCGGAGCATCCCTCCAGTGGCCCTTTAAACCAGATTGAAAGATGCTGTGCACTGCCAGGCTGACAAAAAACGCGGCATTTTCCGAGCTGTGGATGTTTAATGTCTCTCAATGGCTGGGGTGGGATGGCGCGGCATCCGCGGAAAGCCAAGCAGCTGAATCCTTGTGCACTGCTTTGAAAAATTAGGGGCATTTATAATGTCTAATATGTTGCAAGCCAGGATGATTTAACAGATGGTTTAAAAGGAAAATCAGCATGTCAGGCAAGGCCCGGTGTGCCGCTCTCTGTAGATTTCTGTAGAATGGGAGAGTGATAAAAAATGTTTCTCTTCTCTATTTCAGTACGGAGAGATGTTCAAACTTGAAACCTTGAGGGAAATTGCTTAATTACCCTCGTGGTGTCAGTGGTCCAGAGCAGTGGGAAATTTCAATTCCCTGCAGAAAGGGGTCAAATAGGGAACAACCAGGACACTTTTTAAACTCTTGTTAATGCCTCATAACCTTTAATGAATAATTTTCAGTGGCTCGGCCAAGCCAACCTCGCACAAAAGAAAGTCATATTTACCTTTTGCACTGGAGTTCACCTTAATTCTGGGCACAAAGAGAAAAATATAAACAACATTTTTGCTTCCATGCAACCAGGATACCAGGAAGGAAATTTTGATTTTTAAATGTCTCTACTTCTGTTATGCCTTGACTTAAAATTTCTATGGAATCCTGAATTTAATGTGTAAAACCAAGCTAACTTTTCTTTTAAGACTGTGGTGAGCAGGGTTAACCCCACACCCCGCATTCAACAATTCCACATTATTTTTATTTTAGAAAGAAGAGTTAATATTTAAAGTTGCCCTTTAATACTCATTTGGAAGCACTGATTGAATAATAAGCCAAGCAGCTCAGTGTATCACATCTCTATTAAATTCTCTTGCCTTTTTTAAGATTAAAAAAAAGAACTTTTTTCTTCCTCTAAATGCAAATCTTTCTGTGTAACACTGTGCCTAATCTACTACAACTAATTAATCTGTTTGAGCTGATGAAATGTTACCTCTGCATTTTTTGTTCCTTGTATACAATTATTGTAACAGTGGTGAATAAATCAATATTCCCAATCCAACTGTAAAAAACAATCAAGAAAAGCAGTGCTTCTCAGGGAAAAAACACCAAATAATATTTATTAACTCTGTCTCAATCCACAGCAGAGCCTAATACCATTCAAGCATTTTCTGCAAGTGTAATAAGCAAACTCAAATACATGATGAAAGTGGCACATGCCAATAATTTCACCATTTTACACTGCAGAGTAATTGAAGGATTTAATGAGAAACAAACCAATAAAAATAAATAGACCATGCGAGAGGAGGAGAAACTGATCTAAAATGGAAGTTGCTCCATTGTGAGTTTTAGGGGTTTTTTTTTTGCATGGTCTGATCTGGGAAAAAAGAAAATATTTGGGATGATTTGGTCTTTATTTCTACTTATTTTACATTTTGCAGTTTTATTTCTGAAGGGGAAAGAGCCACTTGTTCTGTGTGGGTTTGATTTTGCATCAAGATTCTCTCCCACCGCCACCGCTTCCCGCCGAGCCGTCCTTTTCCCGCGGAATTCCATGATGAATTGGATCTTTCTGCCTGAAGTTAGAAACTGTTCCTGTTGTCTGGGTATTTATAAATAACTCCGAGCAGCCCAGCCTTTTAAATAATGGCACCGAGTCCTTCTGCTCTTCGGAATGTCCATAAATCACCGTCCTCATGAAGGGAATTCTGATTACGAACAAACTCCTTTGTCTCGGCAGTGCCCCTAAATTTTGGCCATGTACAAACGTCTCACCGAGCTTACAGGGCAGGGATGTGCTTGGGCACAAGGGACATTTTGACCTCACATCTTTTTGATGTACATTTTTGGTAATTCCAGAGCCGAATCCACCTTTCAATTGGTCTGACCTATCAAAATTTCACAAATGGATTTTTTTTTTTCTTACAAAAGAGCCTCAAATTGAAGAATTTGTACCTCTAGCTCAGTCCCACCAAAGCTGGTGAGTGGCAGAAGTGAGTGGGAGAGGTCAATGGCCCCACAGCAAGTGGCAGAACCTCCCCTCAAAGGATTTTGGGCAGGCACAAGGTCAGAGATGCTCCCAACCAAGCCCAGGGTGACACTTGGTGAGGAGAGGCTTGGATTCAAAAATAACACCCCAAAGCACTGGAGTTTTAAAGCAAATGTGAGGATGGTTCAGAAAGGCCAATGAGTGAATTGTTTTTACACTTATGTCCCCACTCAAAAAATAAATACATAAAATCTATGTTCATTTTTTGAGCTAAATTCCTGAGAAATGTGGACCAGAAGGAGCTCCACACTTGCTTGCAAAGCCCAGCTTTCTGAAGCTGTACGTGCAGAGCAATCACTCCAAATATTGAGCACTGTACACCTGGTAAGAGAAACAATAAACCAGGATCTCGTCTCTGAAGGGGATTCTTTTCAGCTGCGTTGTTTGGATGTTTTCTCCTTGTATGCACAATTGGAAACACGGGCTTGTAATAAGTTATTGCTTTGCCTGGTGCTCTGGGAAAGAGGGAGAGGGCAGGTTCAGAGCCCCAGCGTGGAGAGGGCTCTCCCTGGACAGCTGAGGGCCAATCTCAGGCTACAGGTCAGCGACCCTCCTATAAAATCTTTGAAGTGCTTGCTTGAAGAGTATTGACTGTCCAGAGCCTTTTATTTCATATCAAGTTCAAATGTAATGTCTTTATGAGCATAATGCACAAATCAATGGATGAGGACATTCAGATTATTTAGATGGAGCTGAGAGTGTGCAGAATACACTGAGGAGTTGTTCAGACAATTGACAGGGATTTTACAAAACAGGGTCTCCTAACAAAATATTTTCTATATCTTTACTTGTCTGGATAAGATTTGCCTAGGCAATGAAACAGGAATTGCTGTTTTATCTACCTTGGCAAGATGAAGGTTGGAAGAGTTAAAAATCCTATGTTTTTCTGAATTTAGACCAGCAAATCTGACTATTGTTGTTATATTATTATTATTATTATTATTATTATTATTATTATGTCAGTAGTGCAGAGGACATGGACTTTTCTATATCCTGGTCTTACAGAGTGCATAAAAATCCTCCCACCCCAATACCTCTCCTTGCAGCAAATTTATTTCCTGCTAAAAGTAGAGTTCAGTCTGTTAATTTCCATAGAAGCACCAGGAGATAATGAACAGAAATTTCAAATTTTTTTTATTTTCAATTTTTAATTTCTATTTTGAATTTTCATTTCCTCTTTCATGGCGAGGAAGGACACCCATGACAACAAGAACTCATCACAGAGCCAAACCAAACTCCATCACTCCACACTGAACATTTCTCACCTGTGCCCCATTTTCCTGTCCTCCTTCCCCTCCAGCATGGCCACAGCCTCCTGCAAGGCACAATTCCACCCCTGAACTCCCTGATTTTGTACATCCAGAGTGAAATAAAACTGTTTACACAAGATGGATTATGGAATCAGGAATTATTTTGCTACAGCACAAGGTCAGCTGCACTTTTAGTACCAACAAATTCTAAAGGTCTCACATTTTTGGCAGGAACACTTCGCTAATGAAACACAAACCAGTGTTTTTGCAATGTTTTAATGGCCCTAACTCGAGGACCAGAACCTCTGCATGTCCGTGAGTTTGCTCCTTGTGCTAAGTGTTTGTTTTTCACTCTCCCAACGGGGGGAACAAAGGGCTGGAATTGCTCTGATGTCAAATTCATGGATGCAGAAACGTGCGAGACGGAAGAATTGAGCATTATTCTCACTCCTGCCGTGGCTTCTGGCAGGGACAGGGTGGCACAGCAAGCCAGGCTGAAGGTTTCAATCCCTGGCACATCTTGGGCCTGGACTTCCCAATTCTGGCATCCTCAGCCTTGTTTTTCCTCTTTTCCCAGGTTGGGAAAGGGCCAACTCCACTGTGGGCTCCAACCTTCCAACACAGAGAGAGAGAAATTGCTTTTGGTGGTATAAAACCCCTGGAAAACTTGTCCCAGGGACCATGGAAGCAATAATTTCCATAATCATATTTCTGAAACAGGGAGGCTGGACCAGGTGTCCTCATGGGGTCCCTTCC
Organism: Acrocephalus scirpaceus scirpaceus; assembly: GCA_910950805.1. Lineage (NCBI taxonomy): Eukaryota > Metazoa > Chordata > Aves > Passeriformes > Sylviidae > Acrocephalus > Acrocephalus scirpaceus. The sequence continues at coordinate 61,326,831 of OU383781.1, forward strand.
AACCTGACCCATTCTGGAATTTTGAAATTCCTGGGCAGACAAAAATGTACTGCATTTTTACATGGAAACAAGGAATATTTCCCAAACCTGTGAGGGTGTGTTTGCTGTGGGTACTGCAGCTGCCACTCAAGATTTGAAATTTCCAGGGACCTTCCAAAACCCTGGCCAAGGACTCAGCAGCTGACAGGAGAATTTATGACAGTGGTGACACAAAGTCCAATGTCACTGGAAAACTTTGAGGCAGTTACAAACTACCCTTATCCTGCTCCAGCAGTGACATGAGCAGAACAAAGTAGCTAACAAAATACATAAAAATCTAGTTAATTGTAACATATTCATTAATTTTAGTGTAATTGGTGCATTTCCCCACCATTCCAGAGCTCCAATCCCAAGTATTTCAGTGTTGGTATGGACTGGACTCTCATTCCATTACTAATTAAACAAATCATTTCCAAAGAACTGGGAGAAATCCCTGTGAGCAGAGCAGCTCCCCCAGAAAGGGTGGGAATTCAGGCAAAAACTGCCTGGTCACCACCAAAGCCACACCTACCCCAGCTCAGCCATCACCATTTCTCATGGGATACAACACAGCCTGCTCCCAGTGCTCCTCACTCTCCAGAAAGCCTCAAATCCACCAAATCAGAGTTCAAAAATAGGAATTTCTGAGGATGGACCAGCAAAACCCAGTAAAACCCTTTATCCTTCCCAGTGCTGCCTCCCAGGCAGTGCTGCTGATGGATTCTGGGTTTCCCAAACTGGTTTCCAGAGGGATGTGGCAGTGTCCTGCAGGAATATTACACAGTTGTTGTTGTTGTTGTCCTCCAATCCGCCCTATGATCAGCTTGCCAGTTTATATTTTTGTTCCACAAGGTGTATTTTTATTGTGAGGCTCCCCCAGAAAATTTATGGAGTTTCCAGGTTGTCTGTATAAATAAATATAAGGAATATTAGCGTGTCACAGCGTGTTCAGGTCTGGTGTGGCAGAGCTGCCTTTTCTCCCTTGTTTTTTTTTTTTTTTTATCAGTGGAAATTATAAGGGAGATATTTCCACTGCCTTAGCTGTCAGCCAATCCATGTAAATTCCTGCAATTACAGGGGGGAAAAAAATAAAAAAGAAGTGCCCCTTCATTACCAATCAGAATTTCATTTCTGGCCTCCCCTGCATCCTCGTAGAAGCCTTTCCCAGGGATGCCAGGACAAATAAGTGTGCTGTATCTCTGGAATGCTCATTTTCCAGTCGTTCCAGGAAGATTGGCGGGTACGTTGCACGCTTCCAGTGTAATTAGTCTTTTTTAATGAAATGGACCCTGGATATCTTCCACTGCGGAGCTCCAATAATAGAATTTAAGTGAAAGTAATTTCAAAGTGCAACAGTAGTTTACATACTAGTTATTGTATAAAGAAAAAAAAAAAAAAACAACCTGCTCTGCTGTTCTAGGTTAAATGCAATTAACATCCAGGCCTTCTGCAAGGCTCCTGGGAGGGAATGATTGGTTTGGCAGGTTATTTCTCAGATTTTGATAAAAAGGAAAAGAAACCCCCCATTATTTTTCACGAGAAACCCTGGCTGAAAATATTCCAGCCCTCTCTAGATTCAAGCCCTCCTAGCAACTCAGTAGAACACGAATATAACTCCAGAATTTGGACTAATTAACTATTGCTCAGAAGCACAATTACCATGTGAGCCGCTGCCCCTAGAATATTGCAAATAAATAACGTTTTGCAAGTCCAAGTAGATGTCAATTCCTTTCTAATTAGCATCTGCTGTGAGAGGAAGGGATGGAGATTTCAGTTTGGTTTTGGAAAAACAGAATGTGCAGAACCCTGATGTGGGAGCAAACATTGTGGTAACAACTCAAAAACATGTTCATTATATGCCCTTTTTTCACCCAGCTGTATCCCATATCCAAAGAAAACTGTGGGTTTATGAGAAAGACGGAAAGAACTATTACAGAATTATTGCAAGATTGCTCAAATCTGAAAAAAAAAAGGGATTTTTTATTTTATTATTATTTTCTTTCTTTGTCCCTAGTAAGCACATTTTTTAAAAGCAATTTATTTTCTCATTTGAAAAGCCAAATCTTTCACTCCCAATTGTTTCTGCACATTCCCTGGTTATCTCAGAATAAAATCTAACCCTCACAGCATCTACAGGCTGGTTTGATGGGGTCTTATTGCAAAGGACCTCACAGAAAGTTGCTCCTTCTTAGTTGCACAGGAATGCTTAGATCAAATCCCACCATTTTAATGTTTCTATGGGGGGAAAAACCAGATGCGACGTAGGCCAAACAAAACACTCTGGCTGGTCTGGGTTGTTTTCCTTGCCTCTGGACACTTTCTGCAATGTAGATGGTCCTTCACAGGCTGTTAAACACAACCTCTGGCTCGGGAGGTCCCGGAGATGCAGATTTTTTGGAGATGGGAAAACAGATAAGGAAAGCCTGCATGGCCTTATATTCATGGAATCATGGAATGGTTTAGTGTGGAGGTAGTTAAGCCTGGAGAGGCTGTGGAGCCTGACCATGATGAGGACACTGTCCCCTGGACAGAAAGCAGCCCCTAAACTTCAGGGTTGTGGTGAAAAACCCTAGGAGTCTGCTGTGGCCCTCATGGTGACAAAATGTGTTCCCCCATAAGGCTTTGCTGTTGCTATGTTAATTGCTTGTACCCCATTGGTTCTTTCCCTCCTTCCTCCTTTTTACCCCGTGTGGGAACTGGCAGTGGTCAGAAAACAGATTTTTAGGCTTCAGGCAGTACCTTGAGGCTGCAGGAAAAGTCCAAGTTCATAATTCTCCCACTCTGGCCTGGGAAATCGTAAGGAGGAACCCAAACAATCCTTGTAGATGTCCTTTTTCCTGTCACCTGGTGTTTTCCCAACTTGTTTACTGGCAAAGATATTTACAAAGAGGTGTAGGGTGTAAAGGACCAATCATATTGATAGTACCAAAACACTGTATAAAATAATGAGCCTTTCAATAAACCTTCATTATCACGCCCTCCAAAGAAGATTGGAGTTTCGTATCCTTATTTCTGCTGTCCCAAATCACAATGATAACCCCAGGTGATTGGTCCATTTTTAATCCTTCCCCTGATTGGTCCATTTCTCAATCCCTGACCCTATTGGTCAAGTGTAACCCCGCCCCCTGCCTTTCCTATATAAGTCCTGCTCTTCCTGTTTCTCTGCTCTTCTGTCTCCAGATCCCCTGGAGGGATAAAACTCCTGGTGAGCTACCCCAGAAGGCTCCATTTCGTTCCTCCACCTGGGCAGGATTGCCCTTCACAAAAGAACTGAATCACTGCAGCAGCTTGGACGTGCCTGTGGTACCAGGATGTCCTTCTAAGGACAACTCCGAGGGAGGTCACAGGATCACAGAACCACAGAATCACAGAATCACAGAAACACAAAATCACAGAATCATTAGGTTGGAAGAGACCTCCAGGATCATCAAGTCCAATCCAACCCTAACCTCAACTAAACCCTGGCACATCCAGTCTTTTCTCAAACACATCCAGGGATGGTGACTCCACCACCTCCCCAGGCAGGTCATTCCAATACTTTATTATCCTTTCTGTAAAAAACTTTTTCCTAATATCCAGCCTGTATTTCCCTTGGTGCAGCTTAAGGCTGAACTCAGTCTTTAAGGTCACAGCACTCCTCACCACCCTGCTCCAGCTGCGACAGTTTAGGTTGAAAGGGACCTTAAGGTCACCAATTTCCATCCCTGCCATGGGCAGGGACACCTCCCACTGTCCCAGGTTGCTCCAAGCTCCCACCTGGCCTTGGACACTGCCAGGGATTCATCCCAGATATCAGCCAGGTACTGGGCTGGATGGATTGTTAATGCATCCCACAATTGCTGTGCCTTTAGTACAGCCAGAGCGTTTTACCTTTAGGAAATTGCAGCTTGAGCGTGTTTAAAGCCTACTCAAGTTAATAGAAATGTTCTCATCGACTTCACTGAGCTCTGGGCCCCTCTCTCAGATGTTTCTTTTCACCTTGACCTTCACTCAACGTCAAAAATTTCGATTTCTAGTGAAAGTCAGTCATCTAAAACATAAGGAGAAGCAGATACTTCCACAGGACAATTAATTTCATCTTTAAAGAAGTGGTTAAAATATCCCCTTCCCTCCATCAGCCACAGAAATATCTTGGATGGGAAACCTAAAATAGACACCCAGCTCTTGGAAGGCTGGGATAAATGAGCTGACTCATTTATCCTTCATGGCACAGTGGGGGGGTAGTAGTGATAACATGAATTTATCAGCCTAAAAATAAAAGGAATAATTGCCAAAAAGGACAAACAAGATGCAGATAGACCAAAAAAATCTTCTAGAAAAGGCCAGGTTAGAGACATCCAATGCAGCATTTGTGCTTGGATGGGTTTTAGGTGCAGCCCACTTTATTCCAGACCTCCAGATTACCTCATCCTTGTTTTTTGGCAGATTTGGGATGTTGGTTTTCTTTACCTTTTAGTGCCTGGACAGCAGGACAGGGACAGTTGTGACTTTCACACTGGGCATGGCCACCACAACCCCATTTCCCACACTCTGCTGGTTCTCATCTGAGCTGGCCTCATCCAAACCTCCCTGTGCCTCCACTCATCTCCAGCTGCTGGTTTTCCTCAGGAAATACTATTCCTTGGATTGTTTATTTTGCTGTTATGAGCATGTTTTGCTACGAGAAATTACACTTAATTATGTTACAATATTTTCAGCACTGTTAATGTTAAAATTAATGCATCGAAAATGATTTTTACTTAATTTTTACTGGGTGTTCATGGATAATTGATAGGGAATTTGTTATTAAATCTTTTATTTGACTGATTACTTAATCATTCCCACATGGTTATTGAAGACAATCTTACATATAATTAATTTCACTAATAGAGACTCCCCATGTTTTCCTTCCTAGGCCAGTGTCTGCATGGTTATCATGTAATTTAAGGCTTTCCTGGGGCAGCTTTAAATTATGCACATATTTGTATTAATTATATGTGGCCAGATCCTGCTACCTTGAGTAGAGTGGTGAACACCTCCATGTGGAAGGAGCTTCTCTGGCACCAATGGAGCTCCTTGATGTGGGATCAAAATGGATTAAAATTGATGGAAAACAAAGGAAAAGATGAAGAGACAAAGAATTAAAGTTTGGCCCTTCACAGATATCTCCTGCCCTGTCCCTTTCCTCATGGCTTATCCATGGGGTTGTCCTCTACGTCCTCATTTTGGGATGAGGAATGTGACAGCACAGGACGCACCAGGACACAGGGAAGGGAACAAGGCCTTCTCCCTCCTCTGAAATGCAAAGATCCAGGGTAACCACGGGCCATGGCAGGGAGAAAATGGTGCTCAATGTCAGGAGAAAGCGCGGAGTTATCCATCAGCTGACACGCCAAATTCCTGACAGGATGCTAAGTAATGCACCTGGCGCCAGTTATTGACTCCCAATGACAAATCGGGTTTGCATATTGCATATTTTCACCCAGGCTGTGGAGGTAATCACTGACTACAGCACTGCACTTCCAAGGGAAGGTGGGAAGAGCACGTGAGAGGCAAGTCCCGAGGAATTGACGTGAGCAGCATGGCCCTGGCCAGCTGTGATTTGTGTTCTGGTGACAACAGCAGGCTCTGCAGAACCTCCACCAAAACCAGGAATCCATGGCCAGATCCATGATAGGGCTGCCTGGGAATCCCCAGTAACAAGGGATAGAACAGAGGAAAGGACCTCAAGTTGTACCAGGGGAGGTTTGGATTGGAAAAATTCTACATGGAAAGAGTTGTAAAGTTCTGGCACAGCTGCCCAGGGCAGTGCCCATACCTGGAGGGATTTAAAAGCTGTGTGGATGTGGCACTTGGGAACATGGGGCAGTGGTCGCCTTGGCAGTGCTGGGAATGGTTGGATTTGATGATCCTTTTCCACCCCAAATGTCCCTGTCTAAACATGGGCAGGGTGGAACAAAACCCAGCTGCAGCCCCCAAATTGTTCTGATCTCCCTGGATTCAACAGGATGGGGCACAACACTGAAGTTAAGCATGAACTCAACCCTTAGCAGCATCAATGACATAGCAAGAACTTTAAAAATCAATTTACTTGTGGAGACCTGAGTGGAAAACAAGCTGAATGCAGAAGTGTGGCCATAATAAGTTCATTTAAAGCAGAGACTCTTCCCAGCTAACATTTTAAGATGCCCTCGAGCAATTCTCTGCCACGTAGCAGCATTTCTGGGAAAGAAAATGTTCTTATGAACCCACCTCTGCACAAAATTTCCAAACCAAGCAGGGACAGTGTTTGTACTCACGGAAGGATGAAATATTTTATTCCCCAGGGACTAAGAACTAAGAGGACTGTTTAACTGTCAGATTTAAAAACCAAAAACCACCATCAACAAAAGCCCTACCTGGTATTTTCCATTTGCTATTTTGATTAATTTAGAGGATTCCAGTGGGCAGAGATTCTTGAAATTGAGGCCTGTGAGAGCCTCTTTCACCCCATTACTGGAAATCCCAAACCCACGGAGGCAGCATCAGGCCCCCTCCACCAAGGCCCCCATTAACGTGGGCGATAACCACTATTTCTCCCCACACACCATTTAAATTCTAAGACACTGACAAACTATAACTCACAGGGAACCATTTGAAATTATTATTATTCAATGGCTTGTAAACTGTATCTCATCATTAAACAGAATAATAAATAAAAATAATGACCAGCCTTCAAGCCAGCGATGGGAAGAGCGCATTTTCCTGTCGAAGACTTGCTTCATTTTACCAGGTTTTAATTAAGAGCAAAATCCATCCTTTAACTGCGAGGTTTAGGGGATGGTGTTTGGGGTTGGGAACTGGAGGAAATCCCTTGCTCCACGTTGTTCCTGGTGCCATGCAGACCACGCTATAGGTTGCTGAAGGAAAAATAGCCCCACGGATATTTTACAGCACCAAAACCTAGCTCGGGGCTACACATCCCCAGATGAAAGGCGGCAGCTCCGCGGAAGAAACGAGGAATTTGTCGCCGTGGCCTTTTGAAGTGGAGCCACGGAGCAAGAGGAGGAGGAGGAGGAAAAAGAGGAGGAGGAGGAAGGGTTAAAGCCCCCAGCCCAGCCCTGCCTTGCCCATGGTCAGCCACCTCGTGTAATTCCATCAGGGTGCGAGATTCAAATGCAGAATTAGCTGTTGCCTACGCAGAATTATGTTAAACATGGCCCAGACTGAAAATCAATATTCTGCTTAAGTAACTGGCCCTCCAGTAATTTAATGAAGCTAAATTGCATTACACGGAGGTAAGGTGGTGGGGGACCATTTTGTCTCAAACCTTCCATTATACAGTGACTGTACAGCTGGATGCCTAAAGAGAAATTAAACATATACACTCATTTCTTCTTGAAGTTGGAACAGTGTTTTTTACACTGGATTACTTGTCTCCTTCCTTAATTTAAAACTACAGTAAATAATTTGCAGCCACATAATTAGGAAGGAGGCACGGTCTCATAATAAGAGGAAAAAATTGCTACCAGAGTATTAAAGGATTTTTTTTACTCGGCGAGAAAAAAATGAAAAAGGACATTAAATGTTAGATCTGTATTAAAAATGTAATTCTAAAGGGTTTAAATCTATGACATGTCTACACTGAATTAATTAAATTCATGATCTGATCAAGGACTGAGAAGCTACCTTGGAGCTATCTCTTAAAAATGCTATGTATGTACATGTCAAAATAGGAATTAAAAAAAGCGCAGGCCTTTGATTTATTGGCAATTCATGCATGCATTATTGTGCTTTCTTGCCTGGCAGTGGGAGGGAATTCAAAGTTTTATAAAGCACCTGAAACCTTCTCCTCACGCCTCTTTATTAAAGGAACTTCCTCGCCGGAGACGCCCGTTCCCAAACTCTGGATGTGATCACGGTGACATCCACGACGGCTCAACTCCTGTTCAGGCTGATTGACAAGAACAAAGAGCCCACAATTACATTATGCAGCACTTGTACTGCACCCTCTTTTATTTATTATTCAGCTGCAAAACTTCAACGGGAAGGAACACTTCAGAGTTTTGCGTCGGGGAGACGGAATTAAACTGACAATAATTCCGGGCCGCGTGGTCTGAAGTTCTGCTGATTAGAGATTACTTCCCCCTAAATCATTTGTCACTTTGCCTTATAGAAGGGTGGAACAGACTTCAACCATGTGTAGCTGCAGCGGTATCTTTGGGGAAATGCAGGCAGCAGAGTATGTATTGTTTAAAGGGAAAAGGAGTGATTTGCATCTTCAATCGCTATTTTTCTTGCCTGTCCGACCACCGGAATTTTCCCTCTGTACTTAAAAGGCAGTTCAACAAATGAAATTTATTTATGCCAAATCTGAAGTGAAAAAAGAGGCTCTCAAAAGCCTGTTTAACACCTCAGAGGGCATCCCTGGCCTGCAAAGGTGTGCCAACGTGAGCTGCGAGATGCAGCACGAGCAGGAAAAGTGGGAACGCAGCTCGGAACCGTGGGGTCAGGCTGGTCCTTCCCAGAGAGCTGCTCCAGATCAACAGCACATCACTCCCAGCTTCTCTTTGCTGCTGGTTTGGGAATGCTGGTGTAAAGCCCCTGAAGGTGTCGGGGTGCGCTCGTTGCTCCAGTCGCGCACTTTAATTAAAACCAGATGCCACTGTCAGCCATCAAATCTATACCTCAGGTCATTAAAACGAAATTCCATCGCTGTGGCCAGGCCACAAATGTACAGGGGATGCACTGAAAGGCCACAAAGCAAGCGAGGGGAGTCAAGGGGTGCCCACCTCTGTTTCCTCCTGGTGCTTCCCACCCTGAGCATCACCAAAATCTGAATATTCAGCTCCAGCAGTGACCTCGTCCCGTGTCAGCTGAAGGTGGAAATGCTGTATGTGGATGTGTGGTGCTGGCTCCAGGCAGGCAGGAGCAGGAACTTCTCCCTTCCTTCCCAGGAAAGCTCTGCCAGGATCATCATCACCTTCTCCAAAAGACAGTTCCAGCATCATCTCAGGCACTGAGGGAAGGAGATGAAAAATTCAGTCTCTCTTTTGCACTTTATCGATTGAAAAGGAAAAGACTTCCAAGAGAAATTATTTTTACACCCTTGAATACCACCTAGCAGATCTATATTTTGTCTCTTTCTGCCTCAAAAGGTGTTTTACTCCCTTATTTCTTTTGGAATGGCAATTCAATAGTGCGTGGCTGAACATTTATTAATTACATTCCAGTTTAAGGAATTATTTTGAAGGGAATAACTGCTCTCAGAAATCCTGAAACACTTTCAGTTTGATTTCTGAGTCCATTAGAACTGAAATGTAGCTGTTCCCTTCCACACTGAGTTCCTGGCTTGCACATGAAACCAGGAATGGCAGGATTTTTTCCTGGTAAAACATGAGTTTAAACATATATTCTACAAGGGAAACACGTCATGTGTTTTATAATACAAGGTCCTTTCAAGCAAATGATCCAGCTTATTATTTTTTTTAAGATGCACCTTTATGTTCAATGATATTTCCTTTGGGGTTTTCATTAACATTCCATCAAAAAAAAATAAAAGCCTTTTTTTTTTTTTAAGTGAAATACCTTGACTGATGAGTTTAGCGTTTTCCTCCTGCTCATATTTACATTTAGTGTTTTGATGATGTTAAATTCTACAAATGAGAGCAGTTTTTAAGTGTTCCTTTCAACACCGCCTGCCTTTTCTGTTTGATTTCTCTTGCTGATGGTGTGTTGTCAATGCTGAATGCTGGAATTGTTGTTGAGCAGGCACAGCTGGATGAATTAAAGTCTCTCCAGTAACTCAAACCAGAAATGACTTCATCTCAAAACTTTCCATGTAGCACAGGTCAGAGCTCTGAGTGGGGACAAAAATAATGGGGTTACCAGAGGAAGAAAAAGTCAAAAGTACAAGTCAAAATACAGAGAGCAGTTTGGGCTGGCCTTGTGCAGCAATTTCTCTCTGTTACAGACCGAAGCCCCGATGGAGACATTCGATAAGTAATTGTATTTTAAGTTCAAATAGAATATCTGCATGTGTGCAGATACAGAGCCCTGTACACTTTATCTTGTTAGCTATTGACTTAAATTATCTGTTGGGTACCCTAATACATACCTAGTGTCGCCTAATGATATCATCTACTAATTTATTCAAGGAATTTTGCCAAAAAACAAATAAAAGCCTGGAACACAAACATTTCTTCCCCATTCATTTAGAGCTCATCACAAACAGCGAAGCGTTTCAATGTGGCCAAGGCAGATTTTCAAAGGTAACATCTTTAATTAACAGGAAGCAATTTCTAAAGTCAATACAAGGGGGGGGGGGGGGCGGTGTAATTAGACGTGTCTGAGTGTTCCTGGGATGGGATGGGATGGGATGGGATGGGATGGGATGGGATGGGATGGGATGGGATGGGATGGGGTGGGATGGGATGGGATGGGATGGGATGGGATGGGATGGGATGGGATGGGATGGGATGGGATGGGATGGGATGGGATGGGATGGGATGGGATGGGATGGGATGGGATGGGATGGGGAGGCAGGGGGTGTCCTCACCCGAGCCCTGCTCCTTCTCCACCCACCAGCTCCTCAGAAATCCTTTCCTGCTTCACTCCAAAAGAGCTCCTGCCTTGCTGTGGTAGCACGGGGAGCTGGAACATTTCTTTTCATATCAAAACATTTCATCTGTTTCCTGCTTTCAGTGTAGAGGGCAAAATCACCTTCATCATGTTCATGTTTGACACGGGGCAAAGAGGGAGCAACCCCTTCCTCCTCGTGCACATCCTCAGTACCCTTCCCAGATTTTTCTGCTGAGTGTTCCATGCTCCCTGTGCTCATTAGGAATGAGATGACATCTCCCATCACTGACCACCATGCCAAAATTTTGGAATCACAGGAGCACAGAAGGGTTTGGGTTGGAATTCTCATTCTGTCCCTTTCCACGGTCCCAGGTTATTCCAAGTCCTGTCCAGGCTGGCCTTGGACACTGCCAGGAATGAGTCCACAACCTCTCTGGACAACCTATTCCAGTGCCTCACCACTCAAATAATATTATTTTAAGTATTTTCCCTTATTTTAAGTCTTTTCCTTAAGTCTGTGGAGAAGGTTTTGGGTTTCCTGCAATTTCTGTGTATGTCCCAACCTGCTGGGCTGGATGTGGCTCTTCCAAGCTTCCCACCCACAAGAATCACCAGGATTTCTCCATCTCTAAGTGGAGCTGATACAACTCAGGCCTTCCATCAGATGTGTTTAAAAACAAAGGTTCAAAACTCTTCTGATAAGTTCATGTTCGAGGGCCTCTAAAACTCAATGTTCTGTGCTGAAATCAATTCCCGTTGTCAATAGCCAGGAATTCCCAGAGCTAAAATTGGGATCTCTTGTTGTCCATTGCAGTTCTGGAAAATCAGCATCACATAAATACAGATATTGAGGATGAACCTTTTTAACTGAGCTGGAACAGTCCATACTGAGAAATTTCTTTGGTGCAGTGCTAAACCCTTGGTCACACAGGAGCACAGAGTATTTTACATTTTTCCTGTTATGATTTTCTGTATTTCAGTTGATTTGGATTAAATCTACATGTTCACAGAGGCCTGTAGCTGGAACATTATGCAGAGAAATCCAGAGCTGATGCTCAGCACCCACAAAAGGGATCATTTCTGGGTAAAATTCAAAGTATCAACACAGGTTAATATCTGTGTATGCAGGAAAATCCACAAAATCCCTACCAATAATTAAAATCTGCTGACCATTGTAATCCCAGGAGGTCACTGTTCACTCTGTACCCTCAGCTCTCCATCCACATCAGTTCTGGTGCAGAGGGAATAATTCTGACCAGAAATTTTTTTTCCTCCTCTTCTCCCTGGTTAGTGACCCATGGAGGGAACATGGTGGTTCCAAAACAGTCACAGATTTTAATTCAAAGAATTGGGAACCAAACTGAATTCTTGGGAAGTCTCTTTGCTCAGGGCCACCACAGCTTTGTCAGCAGCCCTGGGCTGGTGCAGGAATAGCTGGGACACTTCCAGCCCACCTTGCAGGGAGACTGGAACCCTGTGTCCCACCTGCCCTCTCCATCCCTCCTGGTTTACTCCAGCACAGGTACATTTCTCTGCCCTTCACCAGGCTTTCCTCCTTTCCCTTATTGTTTTTAGCCTTTTCTGTGACCCTTGAAGTCAATTTTAGGACAACACTGAAAGTGCAGCAGGATTTTATTTGGACAGCAAATACAGGCGTGGTGCTACCGCGGGGCAGGATTGGGCACCCCTTGCCTCAGCCCCTGCCCCTGCTGGGTGTCCTGGGGGTGGCTGTGGCACCAGCAGGGAGGTTTGCACCTTGCTGACCTGAAAAAAAGGTGATTTTGTGTTTACACTGAGCTTCCCCCCTTCAGAGGCCTCAACAACTCCAGCCAAAGTTGGTTTTTAATTTCAGGAGCTGTTGGTGATTCAGTCTCTGCCGCGCTCACCCTGCTCTGGCCTTGGACACTTCCAGGGATGGGGCAGCCACAATTTCTCTGAGCAACCTCTGCCAGGGCCTAATATCTTCTATCAGAGACATTTATCCCCTGTCCAGTCTTAGATTGTACAAAATACCTCTTCCGCACATTCCACAAGTTTAAATTAACTTTTGTGCAGCTACTGCTTCGACAAAGGACATGAAGGACCAAATCCTGCATTCCTTCTGTGCTCTGAACCTTTAATGAGGGGGAATTTCTGTCCTGCAAGGTTTGTGAGATCCCACTCTCTGCAGCCATGACTCTCTTGGTATTTCCACTTAAAATTTTTATTTTCATAATTGTATGTCAAGTTTTTCTAGAATCTGAAAGACAAAAAAGCCTAACAAGTCAAAGGCTCAGCCTGGGAGAAACAATTGATCTGCATAAAGAGGGAAAGGCATTTTAAAAAGAGGGTTTGATACTTTTTTTCATTCTTACCCTAAATTGCTTTTGGTTTTGAACTCACATTTTATCAACTGCAGAATTCGCTTCAGTGTGAATCTCATTGATTTCAGCCACATTTTATTCCGGGGATAAACGTGATTTCATTATTCTATTACAAAGCACATTAAAAATAAAACGTAGGTGACAACTTTATCGCTGAAGATGGGATTCATTACGTGTGAGTAAGGGGGATTTTTTTTTCTTTTTTCAAGAGGGGTTTAATTTGGATTTCTAGCATACAGCCATGCATATATACAGCAGCCAAAGAAGCTATAGCCTGTCATTTCAATAAAACATGTATGAAAGCATCCCTAAGCACCTCCTGACATGCCAGGGATATATGGTGTAAGAGTGTGTCCATGTCAGCAATGACAAGCTGAACCTTAATGGCTCTAAAAGAGTCTTTATGGTTTGCTGTACCCGTAATCCACTTCATAATGAGTGCTCAACCACATACAACCATTCTCTGAGTTTCCTCTGCCTTTTAACTCGCCCCAAGGTGCCTAAAGGAGGGGAAAAACTCCAAATTGTGGGCGATCCTTCCCGAGGAGCATGATGTGTTGAAATACTTCTGCAAGACAGGTAAATTAAGAATAAGGCTTTGCTCTAATCCTTAAGTTTCCTTCTGTGGATTTTAAAGAGAGACCAGAACTGATATTTTACTGTGGTTTTGGGGGAAGGTTTTAAATTTTATCAGGCTGGCAATGCTGTGGACATAGAAAATGTAGGGATGGGGAAGAGGTGCTGTAGGCCCATGACAGACACCACACATTTAGGGTTCAAACAAAAGCAGAATATGATATTTCCTGCCATTATTGCACCCTGATCCTGCAGCTTTTATCCATGGGAAATGTCAGTAAGAAAAGGGAAACTCTGGCAAAGATGTGACAGGAGCTGGGGCATCCTCTCTGCAGCAGCCTCCCAGCACTGAGCTCTTGGCACACACAGAACCATGGGATGGTTTGGGTTGGAAAGGATGTTAAAGATTATCCAGCTCCACCCCCTGCCATGGGCAGAGACACTTTCCACTGTCCCAGGCTGCTCCAAGCGCCATCCAGGCTGGGAATTCTAGGGATGGAGCAGCCCAAATTCTCTGAACCAACTATTCCTCCTTTTCTGAGGTAATGATGTGCGGGACACCAGGCAGAGGCACCCATGAGAAAGGAAAAATGAGGTGTGGAATTCCAGGGAAGTCCTCGGAGCCCGAGGCTCTGCCACAGGAATGTGGAATTGGAAAAACCCACTCTCCCATGGAGGATGCCCCATGCCTCACAGGGAGGCTGGAGACAACATTTCACAAGAATGTTTGGGGTGTTCCATAAGATAAATCTATGGTTTAAATCCTTCTGCCTCTTAAAATCATAATTATGATGCTGGTGGTTGAGGAAGAAGAGGGAGAAGCAGAAGAAAAAGAAGGAGGAGAAGAAGAAGAAGAAGAAGAAGAAGAAGAAGAAGAAGAAGAAGAAGAAGAAGAAGAAGAAGAAGAAGAAGAAGAAGAAGAAAAAGAAAAAGAAGAAGAAAAAGAAGAAGAAGAAGAAAAACAATAAGAAAAAGAATAAGAAAAACAAGAAAAACAACAGGAAGGAAATCAAGAATAAAAAGAAGAAGAAGAAGAGGAAGAAGAAGAGGAAGAAGAACAAGAACAAGAACAAGAACAAGAACAAGAACAAGAAGAAAAACAAGAAGGAAAACAAGAAGAAAAACAACAAGAAGAAAAACAGCAAGAAGAAAAAGAAGAAAAAGAAGAAAAAGAAGAAGAAGAAGAAGAAGAGGAAGAACAAGAAGAACAAGAAGAACAAGAACAAGAACAAAAGAAGAAGACCAAGAACAAACAATAAATTTACCTAGGAGGCCATAGCTCTGGTGAAGCTGATCTCCTCAGCCCCAGCCCAGGCTGCAGAGACCCCTGATAAAACACATCCCTCCAGGCCCTCTCATTTTCCATCCTCAGGCACCGGGGTGACCCCTCTGCCCCCCAGACGCTCTCCGTGCACCTCACCCCTTCCCAAGCCCCACTTCCCAGGGCACTCCGGAATCAAGGCCGGCTCCTCCACGGGCCAGCCCTGGGCTCCGCTGACCCCCGGAGCAGGAGGCTGAGCCTCCCTCCCGCAGGGTGCCACGGGCTGGGTGCCCCGCGGGTGCCGAGCCCAAGGGCTCGGGAGCGCCCAGGGGGAGAAGGGAAGGAAGCGACTAGAAACAGCCACTTAGCGTCTATTTAGAGCCTGGGAGCATTTGTGAAAGCCATCCCCATTACTGTTGAAAAGATGCAAATTCGGTGAAATAATCAGCTGTATGGCTGCAGGCTGTTTCTCAAGTACCCTGATTCCTTACAGGAGGGAAGGTATTAGTGTAAGACACACAGCAAGGCCAAGTTCATGTTGCTCAGAGGTAGCCCCGAACCAAACTCCACCAAGTGCTATAAAACAAGATTTGTTATCCCGGCAAGCGCTGACAGCTCCTCCAATAAAGCCTCACCCCTCCCCTAAAAAAATAATAATAATAAAAATAATAATAATAAAAAAAAAAACCGGGAGCCCTTGGGGCGGGTTGCAGGGGTGCAAAAAGCAGCGCTCAGTGCCACAGGGGACAGGAGGTGGCTGTCCCTCTGTCCCTGCCCCGGCTTCCCGCAATTAAAGCATCGCTCGCATCCCTTCCGCCAGCCAAAAATCCCCTCAGATGCTTTAAGGAGCCCATTTATCCGCGGCATGAAACAACCCGCGCTCAGGGCTTTGTGCTGGAAGCGAGGAGGAGCCGCGCTTTAAAATCCTGGGGACACAAAAAAAAAAAAAAAAAAAAAAAGAAAAAAAGAAAAAAAAAATTAAAAATCGCTAAACGCGAGGTTTAGTGCAAGGTGTAATCTGCTCCGTGTCTTCAGGCTTGTCTGCTCCTCCACCTCCCCGCTGCACCAGGCTGAACTTTGGGAGAAAATCATGGTGTGTTGAAGGGAAGGGTAAAATTTAACAGCAAAACCCCATTCCTCTGGCGTCTCTTAGTTTAAAGATTATACAAAGAAGCTCTAAAATGCTGGAGTGTTTAAATAATATTTTTAATTTCAGGAGCATCAAATATGTTGTTAAACATAGTGAAGGTGAGCCTTCAGTCAAGTAATTTAATCACTGCAATTCCAGCTCTCCCTCAAATCAGTTTCGCAGCCAATGACTTAAAATAACATGGTGAAAACAAAAATAAGTCCTATAAATAAAAATATATCCGATCACCAAACCCCCATTCCGCTGTGGTTTTGCCCTGCCTGCAGTGGGACAGGAGATAACAATGCAAGGCATCATTTCAAATTTGGAATTTTTCTTTTCCTGGATGGCAAAAGGAAAAAAAAAAAAAATTAAAAAAAAATAGTTCAAGTGGCTTTTCCGGCAGAGTAATAGAATAAAGTGGAGTTGGAGAGGGTGTGTTTGTGTGCACGGCAGGGCTGGTGCTCCAATATGCATCTTTATGTATTATGGATCCCGTTTTCTCACATTTTTCTCAGTGGACAGATATTGTGCTGTAGCTCTCGGAATACCTGAGAAAAACATTCCAACAAATTGCATTCCTTGTCTATACAGATCCTATAAGGAGCACAAAATAGGCGAGGAGAGTCTTCATCAGAGAAAGCTTTTTTTGATTCCTCCTTCCCCCCCCCTTCCACAATCTTCTGTAACAACATAAAAGATACTGTTATGACAAGTACTCTGGTAGTTCATTCTTTCATTTATAATTTAACCACAGCCTATATAACCTAATCAGAAAAATGTGGAGCATGATTAGTACAACAATCGAATGCAGTTGGGCTCCTTGAACAACTCAAAGAACAATACAGAAGAAAGCAAAAAAAAAAAAAAGAAAAAAAAAAGAAAAAAAGAGAAAAAGGGCGAGAAAAATCAAGGCAAACCATGGCAGGCATATCAGAAAATATGTGGTATTTCTTTAATATTTCATTTTAAACTACCTAATTGTGTTTTTAAGCTTCGGTTCCTGTAATTTTGCAAGATGAGGCATTCCAGTGAGAAAACATATGGTAAGGGATTTTTAAACCACATAGCTGGAGTGCATCATAGACTTATCTGCTGCTTTAGTGTCACAAAAATCCACCACTGAATTTATCCAGTCACCCATTAAAGAAAGAAAAGAATTAAAGGAAAAGGAGTTTAAAAATCCCCAAACGCTCCAAAAAAAAACCCCCAAAAACACCCTACTGGAAAGTGCCATCGGGCTGGAGGCAGGAGTGAGGTGGATCTGAGAGGCTTCCAGGGCAGGAAAAGTGACATTTATGGGGTGATTTTGGGATTTTGGGACCCTGCCTAGCAAATATCGCCCAGGTTGGTGACAAAACCTCACCAGCAGCGACCTGTGCCGGCACCTTGGCTAAAATGAGTTTTCATAAATCTGAGTTTTCATGATCATGGCTTTGGATCCAGGAGAACTTCCCATCCTGGCCCTTCCCGTGGGGTGAAATCCAAGGGAGGCTTCAGTGGGAGAGGTTTTCCAGGAGAGGCACTGGATCAGCGCTTTCTGTGCCGCTTTCCGAGGGGATGTGGAGGTGTGGGAGCCACAGATTTTGACATTTGAGAGAGAGCTGGGGGCCCTGAGGACGCTGCAGCTGCTGGGAACGCAGGGCCAGGCTGGCTGGAGGGTGCTGCTCCCACCCAGCTGCTGCTCCCGGCTCCCTGGTGCTGCCTGGAGAAGGGAAGAATTTCCTTGAGCCCAGCCCGAGGTGAGAGGAGGACACGGCCAGGCTGGGCTGAGGGGGAATTTCAGGCCACATGGTCTGGAACAATGTCACTGCAGAGGAAATCACAATGCCTGGGCACCCACGTCAAGGGGAGCAGGGTTGGAAGGAACTTTTGGAGGCCGCTGGTTCACCCTGGGTGCCGGGCACAGAGCTGTGCCACCTCTGAGCCAGCCTGGATGGAGGGGTTGGCACCAGGACAGCTGAGCTCCGAGTTATCTGCTCAAAAACACCGTGCCACAAATCACTTTTCCATTTTTCCCCCCTGGAAAAGCTTCCCCTCACATCCATGAGAATTCAGGAGCATCCCTGCCTGTGCATCCACACCAGCCCCTGCCTCCTCGCCCTGTTATTATCTGAAATTCACCTGGATTCCCTCTCTCCTCGTGGGTTTTTTGGTGTTTTGGTTTTTTTTTTTTTACTGCTCGTCTTGCTTTTAAAAGACAAACTCTTAACCCCTTGCACTTAAGGGATTCCCCCAAGGTTGTCTGCCTTTCCCCACCGGGAATTTCCAAGTGTAAGGACCGAGAAAAGCGTAAGGTGTTAATCTTGATAATTAGTGCGCAGAACCAGTTAGAGGGCCAAAAAACCTTAAGGCACAGAAAGTGATTTTTTTTGTTTATTTGCTTACCTTATTAAGTTAAATATCTGTCTGAATTAATCACTAATGAACGTGAAGAAGGCTCAATAGCAGCGGCTTAATGAACAGCAGTGTCAGATGCATTTTACAGGGCACCAAATCACTGGGCAGAGGGAGCCAAGTGGCTCCTCAAAAATCACTTTTCTGCCCAATTTTCTGTTTGCAGAGCAGTAAATTATTTACGTTTATTGTGCTGATTTAAGCACTTAAATACTATGAATGGAGCAGAGGGTTTAAAAATAGAGGATCACTGCACAGCCTTGCTGCTGGAAATTCAGATTTTTTTTCCACTAAAGGCTGCCCCCCGCCACTTCCCAAATTTTTTCTACAATTGTTGCAACACCCCCTTATTAGATTAAGCATATTTTTATCTGTAATTTACGATTTTCCAGACTTTCAGCGCTGCAGGAATTAAATTGTACATGCTACCAGCAGTCCCCTTCATACTTGCCTGGTCGCTTGAGCAAAGTTGGGGCGTTTTCCAGATCAAACCGTTCTTTATTTCCCCCAAAACAACGGCATTTTCCCCTCTTTTTTCCATCTCTTATTCACACGGTAAACATCTGCATTGTAAACGTCAGATGTATTAATTGTCACGTCCCCAGCTCCGGGCATGGAGTGAATGTGCTCAACATCCCTCCTAAAAAAATAAAAGAAAAAAAAGAAAAATTCCCATTTTTCTATTAATATCTCCACATGCCTCTCCCTTTATTTCCGAGCAGGCACGGAGGTTTTTGCAGCTCTTGCGCTGGGTGGGTTTTTTTGGGATTTTTTTTTTTTTTTCCCCTTTGCTTTGGAAAGCCTTCCTGAAATCTTTTTCCTGCTGCAGATTTTTTTGGCTGCACGGACACACAGGAGGAAGGTGAGCTGATTGCTCAGCCCTGCGTTAGAGCCACATAATGGAATAGGATGGGAAGGGAAAAACCTCAGAGCAGAGCAGCAGGAAAAGTGGGAATCCAGAGCTTTCTAGGATCTCCTGAAAGGTGATTTTTAATTTTTTTTTTAAATTTTTTATTTTTTTTAATTGCAGCCTACGGAAGGACGGATGTTTTGTAGCAAAACGTGCCCAAATATTTGCAGCGCCAAGAACTTTGCTCATTACTTCGGCGCCGAGCTGCTTTGTGTGTCAGCTCACACACAGCCCCTGGTGTGGCTACTCACAGCTCCTTACTCGCTGTGTAAGCCCTTCCCTACCTCGCCTTAATAAAACAAACACTAAACAACCCTTCGGAAGAAATGTGGGAGCATTTTAGAGGGGGAGAAGCCGCAAACCTCACCCCGCAGGTTTAACCATTTCAGCCATTTGGGCTAAACGCTCTTCAAGCCCCACTAATGGGGAAAGTGCCCCCGCTATTCACAGGAGATACTCCAGGAGTAAACACCACCCTGCCCGCCGGCCGCAGCTCCGAGAATTCCGGGGGAAAATAATGGTGCAGGAGGAAGGGCTGG
>OU383781.1:61351562-61356562 GCA_910950805.1 Acrocephalus scirpaceus scirpaceus
TGTTTTTCCCCTGCCTTTTTTTTTTTTTTTTTCTTCCTTCCACGGGAATCACCCGCGCAGAACAGGATGTTAAATTCCAGGAGTCCCATCGGTGGGGAAATCAGGCATCAGTGCCCATCCCTGGGGATCCAGGCACCCTCCAGCTCCCGAGGGACAATTCCATGCTCCCCCCTCATCCCTCTGGGAACTTTGTTGCCGTGCCTCCAAGTTGTGCCTTCACTGCTCTGGTTGTTATCCCAATAAAAGTTTCTGTGCTCTGATTTAAAGTTGTCACTTGAAATGCTCGTCCTGAAACACCACTGCTGGAGCTGTGTGGGGTGAGCGTGGAGAAAAGGGGGCCGGGGGGAGGGATTTAATAAAAGGAATTCAGGAATTAAGCTGCTGCATCCCAGCCTCGGGAAGAGGGAAATATTAATATTCCCTCTTAAGCCGCGCGTCCTTCGCGGCAGGAAAAACTTCGCGCCCCGCGGAAAACCCAGAAGCTGAGCTGAGCTCCAGGCCTGGGGTTCCAGGGGAGGGTGACCTTCATCCCACCCTCAGCGTCCTCCCAGCCGGCTCCTCTCCAGAGGGACAGCACCGCCAGGATGCTGCCAGTCAGGGATAAGGTGCGTGAGCAGAGCTGGGGGATGGCGTGGCTGCCTGGAGAGCCCATCCATCCCTGGGAAAGAAAGGAAAAGCAAAAAAAGCGTTCCAAAACACCCCCATAAACCCAGTGGTTTTTGAATTAAGCGAGGTGGCTGAGCTCTGGAACAGTTCCTTTTGTGTTCGTGCACAAAGTGGGTGAAACGTGAACACAGGTCGGGCTGGTTTGCAAAACCTCCTGAAAAAAAAAGGTCTGCAGGCTCCAAAAAAACATCTTTAGGTGGGGAACGAACCTTGTCGTCTATGAAGCAACACAATAAAACCGTGCAAGGCTTTCGCAGAGTCAGGAAAGTTCAGGCATGCACCAAGTTAACATAAAAATTGCTAGAAAACACAGGAATAGTAATTTGGGGATAAGAAAGGAGGGAGAATTCATGTTGTAAGTGCAAGTGATCTGGAAATAGCTGTTTGTCTTGGACATTTGCAGGGAAGTGACATCATGCCGAGTGTCCGTGGGGATATTAATTCTGCATTTTTCAGGCCAGATTCTGGCACTAAAGTTGGCAAAATTAGACCATTTTGTTGAAGGGATCTCCGAGCCGCCCACCTCCACCACACATTACAGCACACCTATGACATGACCCAAGAACAATGGGTGAAAAATGGGCTATAAAAACATGAATGGCCTGCTTCATATAAAGCAGATTTTATAGTGCAGGTGTGCCTTCATTTATCGATACTGTAAAGCAGTGAGATCATACTGGCAGTAAAACACAACATTTGTAAAACAACAACTGAGAGAAAAAAAAAGAAAAGGGGGGGGAATTCTATTAATTAAAAATGTAATGGCACAGATAAAATCTCAACGGGGTGTTTTAGAAATATATTTGATATTTTGTCATCAGATGCTTTACATCAGCTCGCACAGAATTCAGCCAGCTCTGAGAAGGAGATCTGGAAAAGGGAAAAAAAAAAACTTAATTGAACTGTAAAACTATATCCCACATTTAGGAAAAAACCAGGCATGTTAAAATATCTATTTAATAAGTGCCGTTTAAGTTGTTAAAGCTGGTGGAGAGGGTTTGGTGTTTTTTTTTTCCTTCACCCATTAGGATATGAATGGGAAAAATTATGAATAGGAAATCCTGCTGGAGTTTTTATTGCCTATTTCCTTTCGGGAAGATGGCATTGTTCCTCTTTTAAAAAAGGGAAGGGGCGTAAAATAAGCGCAGGCATATGACAGACATCCTTCAAAGGCGGGCTGGCAGAAGTGTTGTTCTGTATTTTTGTTCCTCACAAGGCAAAGCCTGTTCTATTTTTAAGCAGGGCTGTGCTGCTGTGGACATTTCCCTTCCCTCGAAAGGGGTTTTGGCATAATGTTGTTTTGATTAAGGCAGATTTCTGTTCTATTCTATTTAGTTTCTTTCTTTTATTTTTTTTTTTAATCACAATGCAGGAGCAAAGGATTGTATTTTTTATTATTATTATTATTGTTGTTGTTGTTAAATTTTTCCTTTTTCATTTTTTTTTCCTGCACCCATTCCAGACCAGAGATTAAAATTTTTCTACCCCCATCAGCAGGTCCAAAAATCCTCACCTGTGCAGGAGGGTTTTGCCAAACCCACCTGTCGAGCCCCAGTTTCAGGAGGTTTTAGGGTCTTCCCTGCCTTGCTTATTTTTGGGGGATATTGCAAAAAAAAAAAAAAAACTTTAAAAGTGACAAATTTCCTGGGCAAAAGTGTCACCCTCCAGACCTTTGATTTATTTACCCTGAGCTGGGTAAGGGGAGGTTCTGAGAGTCTCTGTCCCTCAGAGGTGACCCCAAACACCTCCGGGGGTTTTGCCAAGGTGCCCAAAATGTGGGGGCACCCCCTTGAGAACCCTCTGGGGACTCCTCCCTGACCCTGTCCCCTCGTTTGGGGACTGTCCTCACCCTCTGCCTTCCCCTCCCTTCCTGCCTCCCCCTCCCCAACAATCCCAGCTTGTGCCATCATGTTCAGCACAGATGTTTCAGCAGCTGTACGTGGTGAGCAGCTTTGAAAGGAGGGTTTTTTCATAAGATATTATTTCCCAAGATTTTTTCCCCCTCATATTTCTTCTCTCTAAGATTTTTTTCTTTTTTTAAAAAAAGAAAAAAGTATTTTATTTCTGATATTATTTTAAATATGAAGTATTTTATTTCTGATATGATTTTTCTTTTCTGACACAGCCTCATGGCCTGATAACAATTGTCAAGCACTGCCATGGGATGTGGTCCCCACAGGGGCCTCCATCGTGGACACAGCTTCCTACACTCCCCACCTTTCCCTAAATTCACTGATTTTCCCTATTTTTTTAAAATTTTGCCGTGCTAGGTGCCAGCTTTGGTGGGTTCCTCACTCAGTGGCAGGGCCAAGGAGTTGTTTTTATATCTTGGCACTGCCAATGAAGTCCTGGTGACGGCCCAGAGTGTTATCATGGTGTGTGACACCCATGGGACAGCCTTGGGCATGGCCAGTGAGCCTCACACCGGTGTGGGGAGCACTTTTGGGGAGCACTGTGATTATTTCCAATAGGAAACAAGGTCATGGAGATTCCTGAGATTTCGTCCATCAACCTGCTGAGTTGAGGACCTGAACAACGCCCTGGCTGCTGGTTTGGTTTTCTTCAGGAGTTATGTTGGTGGCTGGAGCCTTCACCTAAAAAAACCCCAAAAAATAAAGAAAATGAAATTCCATTAAAACTGCAGCTATTCCCATCTCCAGGTTGTCCATCAGGATGGCTGAAGGCTCTGGCACGAGCACTCTTAGATAAATTATATATGGCTGTCCTGTTTAATTATATTTTTTTAAATGTCATTTTTCTTGTGTCACGGCAGACAATACTCTTCCTCTTGACTGAATCTGAGGGGTTTATCCTGGAGATTCCCATGAATGATCCTATTTATGTGAGCAGGGACATTCCAGGGGCTGGTGCCATGACTTATTGCCGAGCCCGCCTGCCAGTTCTTAAGTACCTTGTTTTCCTTCCATTAAAGAAGTGAAGGAGGAAATGGAGTGGCTTTGGGTGACGATCCACCTCTCTTTTTTTTTGGGATACTGGCAACAAGTTCCCTCAGCCTCACTCTGTGCCAGCACTTGGCAAAGCCCCACCATCCACCCTGCTCTTCCCAAACCCTCCCAGTTTCACTGATTTACTGGAGGGTGAGTCAGGTTTCTTTGAGGAGCCAGAATTAAGAATTCCCATTGCACTCTAAGCTCCTCCTCGGCTCAAAAATGGGATTTTGCTTCATGTTTGTGTTGTCCCAAGGGAAGAAGACAGAGCTGGCCAGGGCTCACCCTGTGTTAGCAACTCTGCAGAGCCCAAAATCAGCACCTGAGGGGCTCCCATGGCTGGAACCCTGCCCTGGCATTCCCTGCTCCTCTCTCCTCTGGAGCAGCTGGAGAAGTGGTGGTGGCATCACCGGAGCTTCCCTTTCACAGGATGGATTTGTGGCCATGGAGGGAGCTCATGGAAAACGGGGCAGCCAAGCTCTGCCCTGGACACCTTTAGGTCCTTCACCAAGAGCAGGAACAGGAATATGATATTTTTTAAAAAACAAGCCAAGTCTGGCTGCTTGTCCACAGCACACAGCCTTTGCACCTTTGTCTTTGGAAAATTTGGGATTATTTCCATTCCAGTGTTAAATCCAATGTTTTCATTCAGCCATGGCCCAGGAGAGGGTGGCACAGCCTCCCCCTCCCTCCTCATCCTCATCCTCCCTGCTCATCTCCCACTCAGCTGCAGGACAGGAGGGTTTGCTCCCTGCAATCTTCCCTCCTGCTGTGCTCCCTGGGATCTGCAACATTCCCGTGCATTTCCAAGGGGTGAATCAATACGGAAGCTCATTCAACAGCATTGACAATTTAAGGCTTTTTTTCCCCCCTTTCTTTTTAACCTGGTTGTTAAATTCACATCAAAGTAAAATGAAAAGGGTTTTCCTGGTGGTGGGATAAACCCGTCCCTTCCCTCCTTCCTTCCTCCAACCTCCTTGGCATCAAATGATACCATAGCACTCAGTCCATTTTGGGATTTCCCTGGGAATTCAAACTAAAAAACAATTTTCCACGTGCTGCAAGGAGTTGAACATTACATTACTGCACTAAAAAAAGGGACAAAATAAAAGATTACCCACAGGATTTTTGAATTTAACAAGGTAAAAAGCCCCAGAGCTTCACTGGGACTATTGGTGCAGGACATCATGGAATCCCACATGGTTTTGGCTTGGAGGGGACCTAAAAACCCACCCTGTTCCAACTCCTGCCATGGGCAAGGACACCTTCCACCATCCCAGGCTGCTCCAAGCCCCAGTGTCCAACCTGGCCTTGGACACTTCCAGGGATGGTGGTCAGGCACCACAGATGTGGAATCAGAATTAAAGAATTGTTTAGATTGGAAAA